>VXAD01000580.1:563146-884611 GCA_013399195.1 Dicrurus megarhynchus
GGGGCCGCGCTGACGGGCGCCGCTGACGGGCACGCGCCGCCCGCCGCCGCTACGCGCGACAACGAGGAAGCGGCTCCGCGCAGGCGCGGCCGCCGCTCCCCTCCCCCGGCCCCGCGGTTGCTGAGGGGGGAGGCTGCCACTCGTTCGTTTTCTTATCATAAAAAAAGGGCTTTTTGGTGGAAGCGGACAAGGTCGGGGGGTGCTGGGCTGCAGCAGTGTCACTAAGCGGGAGAATGAGCTTCCCGTGCTGTCTGGCAGCAGGGAAGGACCCTGCCCGCCCCGGGCTGCTGCTCCGCGCCCGGTCCAGGGAACCCCCAGGGCGAGTCAGAGGGTCTCTTGCTTCTTTTTTCCCCTCCTAAGTCCGTCACAGCCGGTCGGAGCCCCATCCGCCGATGATGTGGAGCCGAGGATTCATGCAGCCAGCGCTGAGGGAGCCATCCCTCTCGGCAGTCTGACTGCATAGGTTTTTACGCTCCTTAGACTTAGTTAATTTTTAAGAAGTCCTGCTATGATTCAGGGAAGCCCTTGAAGCTGCTATTGCTGATTTTGCGTTACTAGTTCTGTTCCTGAGTCTTTCCAGAGCAGAGCTCTCTGAGCGCTGCCATGGCCGGGTCGCGCAGCCCAGCGCGGTGTCCCAGCAGCAGCGCTGGCTCGAGACCTGGACCGCGGGTTTACAGCCCTGTGTCCTCTCACAAGCAGTATTTCTGAATAGTTAACACACCCTTTATCCATTATTGCATCAAGTAACTCAGGGAACTGACAGATAGCTCTAATGATTTTTTTTTTAAGATTAGGTTTGGGCATCCATATGTTCCTTTCTAAAGAAGGCTAAGTCTCAGGAGGCTCAAGTAATTGTGGTCATCTGCTGCATCAGTGTGATTTATTTAGTCATACTGTGTGATTTCCTCCTCCCTGTATCTGGGATTCTCTCCACAGAAGCTGGACCATTCAAGAATGGTAAATATTCTCAAATCTGAACAATTGAAAATGAGCAATATTATGTGGCTGTATCCATTTCAAAAGATTGTATGGCCTCTTTATAAGTACCTGCTGCATTACAATGTGATTAGGCTTGTAAATGGTTTTGTATGTAATTGTAATAAAATGCTTATGCAACTCAAAAATAGTTGACAGTATCAACTAAAAACTGCAATGCCTGAGTAAGAATAAAAAAGAGATACCTGATTTGAGTATAACCATAAAAAATGGTTTGTATGCAGTTCTGTCAGCAAAAATATGACCAATACTCCTGAGCAATGGTCCTGCCTGAACATGTTTCTTTGATTTCATTTCCTTAGTAGAAGCCGTCCATATGGCCATGTGATTGCTGCTGCTTCACGTGATCCAGCTTTCTGGCACAAAGGCTCTGAGCTCGTACAGATGATTGCTAAACGTCATGAGACTCTGAAAGGTAGAGTAGGCAAGAGGAGGAGGAAGCCAAGAAAAGAACTGTGTGGGAGTTGCACTGAAAAATGGATTTGGGCAAGAAAAAAAATGAAGCGCTGAAGAAGCGATGGGAGGGGTAGGAAGAAAATCAATTGAGGATCGTGTTCATAAGAGCAGTGGAGGAGGAAGAGAGACCAAGAAGATAAAAATGGCTGGTGGCATCAAAATCAGTATGGAAAGAAGAGTGAGGAGCTGGCTGGGGGGTTGGGCCAGGGAAGAGCTGTTGGTAGCATCCAAAAGAGCTGTTTCGGCATGCCTAGCCTGCTTGGAAACTGGATGGGTGAGGGATACGGCCCAAGGGCCAGACAGGGTCTCTGTGGTCATCCCCTGTAATTTCCTGTGGAACATCCATCATGGGCTGTCACACAGCTGTTCCTGGGCCAGACCTGTGGTCTGCAGGTCAGCCACAGCGTTCATGTTAGGAAGAGTCCTGATCCCTCATTGGCAGATTTCAAGTGAGGATAAGTCCATCACACTGATGGGCAAACTGGTTTAATTAATTGGGTACTCTCACTGTTAGGGTTGAATTGTTCCTCTTCAGGCTGAAGTTATTGAGCTTGACCATTAATCTCTGGATTGTAAAATAACCTTATCTGCTATCCCAAACAAATGCTACCATATGGAGTATGGACAGAAGCTGAACATACTGCTAAAGACATAATTTTTTTCAATACTATTTTGTGAAAATTAAAACTGCAGAATTGAGCATATTCAAATAAGAAAGGGAGTTGACAGGCCAGGGAAACTGTAGCAGTGAAGAGTGACAGGAGTGAAGGCAGAGAAGAGAGTAACTGCAGCTGAGCTTCTGTGTTTCCTCATCAGGAAAAAAGTGGTCTTTTAAAAAGACATATTAAATATTTAAAAAATAAAATGAATGCAGAAGAATACTGGTAAATAAAGAGAATGGCACAAGGCCTAAACATGAAAAAGGAAGATCATAATTGCCTTTTGGTCTGTTTTTGACAGTTCTGTAATTGTTTACTCTGCCAAAGAGAATGCAGTGCTCTGTTTTGCTGCTTAGAAGCAGCATTTCCCCTTCCTCTATTCAAATGTTAGTAGAGAAAATTGCCCTATAGGCATGACCTCTTTAGGCTTGGATTACTTTCACTTAAACTCACTGGAAGTGAGATTAGTTAATTAATGTGATGGTAATAAAAATAAATTATACAAGCTGCATGTAAAAATGTGCTTAGGTTTAAACTAGCCAAATTATATAAGTATTTCAAATAGCATTTAGTGAATTTCAGATTTAACCCTGTTTCCTGTTTTGCATTGCGATCAGTATCTGAGATTCAATTCTAAATTTGTAAGATGCACCTCTCTATAAATTGTCACTAACTGAAATCACTGTTTCCCTTCACAAATGTCAAAGAATAATCATCAGAGTGTGAAAGTTATATTTCACAGCGTCTGCTCTAACGCTATCTTAGTCTGTGCTAGATCCTGGGGGAGGTTGTGCCATGGCCTTTCTCATGGGAGGTTTGCCAATGAAGTTATGCTTATCTCACTCCTCTTGGTATTCTGAAGTGAAACACATCTCTGTGTCCATCCTGGACAAGCTAGTGCCAGTGAGGATCAGGCAAGCAGCCCTAGAAAGCACACTCCTTACTGCTGATGCATTGCAGTCAAGAAAGTTGTTCTGTCTTGCCATCCCACCCAGTGATTCAGTCTACAAATCCGTTTGATTCCCTGGCTTTTATTGTGATTACCAACAGAAGAGCTAATTACAGCACATTGACAATAATTCTGCAATGCTGGTGATAGTCACCATGCTTAGGGAGAGGCCAAGGAACATAGCAATGACAGCACAAACTTCCTACACGTGTGTTGTGCAATAAACTGAATAACAATAAAAGTATTTTTCATTTTATAGTATTCTAGACAGCTTATATTTAGATTGAGCTCATCAGTTCACTCACAGGAACTGAGCAGGAGTGAACAGGTGATGATGTTGTCATCGTCGTGAACTTTGCAGCATGACCAGTATGTGCCAGAGGTGAAGAGCTACATGGCACTTGCGCAGCTCTTCACATCACCAATGCAATTAACTGTTGAAACCACACAGCAGTGAGGTAGAGAACAGCAAGATTATCTTTCCACTGTAGATAAGGAGCCAGATAGATGAGCTTGTGGCCCTGCTGTGTTTGTGGCGGTCTAGCTTTAGTCATGCAAAGTCAGCTCTTCAGGGTATCAACACCTCATCTAGGCTGAAGCTGGTGGTGGATCTCCTGTGGGATATGATTATGCTGCCTGCAGAGAGCGGCCCCAGGACCACCCCGAGGTCACGCTTCCCTGCTGCATAGGAAGGAAACTCACAGATGCAAACTCAGGTGTGGTTGCTGCTTGTTTTTTGGAAACAAGCTTGACCCAAGTCCCTGGCTGCGCACCAAATGTGTTGTCAAGTGTGCTCGACAAGCTGCCTCCAGGGCTATTTGCAACCTGTCCGTGTGGCAGTGAAGTGAGTTGTTAGCTGGAGAAGGAAATCACTGTGCACATTGCTGCTGTGCAGATGAATCCTTTTGATTAGTACAGGATCCATGCCAGGATCTCACATGTCAAATTTAGGGTTTTTTGATTTTCAAGTATAAACATGATGATTGCTTTTTTGCAAATACAGGTTTACAGCTACAGTCATTTTTTGACTTTCAAGGTTCCCATCTCAGCTATTACTGCTGATAAAAGTGGTGATTTTATGATATAGTAGACAATAGTGTTTAATTAAAACATCAAATCATTGAAATACACATGCTTTTCTTAGTAAACTCTATAGTTGTTCTTTTTATGCTCCTTAGCATCTTCATAAACATGGAGAGAGTGTCACCAGCTCAGCAGCAAATAGCAACAGAAGTAGTGGTGTGTTAAAATTCATCAGAAAAATATCCTTAGGCTATGTTCTCTACCATACTGCTATCCTGAATATGGTTGTGGTTTGGTGCTAGATTCATCCATTTCAGCTAAACACAGCAGTCAGCAGTATTTCCCATCCTCCTCCTGATCCTAACTCCCTTTATGAGATCACTGTTTGACATAAGACAGCCATGGCATTTGATAACTGATAAAGCTGATTTGAGATTCCCCAAGAAAACGTCTAACATCTGTATGGTAAATTGTTGGTGCTACCTTTTTATAGTTTTATTTTCAGATAACTTCTGACAAAATTAGTGGGAAAGGCTTATTTAAATTTATGCCCATAAATACTGGAATATCCACAAATATTTCTGAACATCAGCTCTTCTCCTTTGAATTGGATGCTGGGCTTAGAGGATAAAAGAAGCTTCAAATCAACAAGAATCTCAGCAGGATGAGTTATGCTTTTGGTTTTGGAATATCTCACGCGCTAAAACTTGGTAAACTTTTTTTGTTAGTGGAACTCTCATAGTTTTGTTTTGCAAAACAAAACCACCCCATTTATGTAAGGACAAGTAACATCATCACTTTGTACTTCAGCGGGAAATGTTTAGTCGGGAGGCGTTTCACCTCCAGGAGCTGTGTCCTCTCAGAGGACAGTCCCGACAGCTGACTGAGCCTTGTACAAAATGTAACAATTACATATTTTAACCTGCAGCATGTTTACACGTTTAATATCACATAAGTGCATGATGTACTCACAGGAAGAGGCAAAGTCTATTTTAAGCATTAAAGCCTACATCACACATTGTGACTGGTGCTAATTTGCTTGAAGGGAACTTACATGGTAAACTGCAGAGTGTTTCTGCTTGAGGAAGAAGTCTGTTGCCTTTGACATTTGCAAACAAACCTTTGAAATGATTGTGTTATTGGCACAGAAGTCAGGTAACTTTCCAATAAAAGAAAACTTCTCTATGTCACACTGCTGAATATGAGGAAGACCAAAATCCAGGTCCAGCAAACATGCTGATTGCAATTCTGTGTTTTTTAAGGGACAGTATCTACCAGTGTGGCTTATGAACTACATGAGCTGTGTCAACAATTTGTGTTGCTGCTGTGACTGTTTTGAATGCAAGAATCAGCTGATTTCAATTTTAATATTGGCATCACCCAGCATTTGTCTTCATCTGGTATTTAAAATGAGATAGCAACTGTCTCAGAAACTACAGTGTTATATTAAAAACCTTTTAGCACTTACAATAGTGGCTTAAACAGAAGGTTCTTTTTGCATTCTTTCAATATTAAAATAATAGCAAAAAGAGAGCCCATTGTGTTCTTGTTATAAGTGACATTTTAGTAGCATTAAGATCTTGTGCTTTTAACGCTATGTGGACAAAATGAAAAAAAGATTAAATCAAAACATCAGAAATATTTTGCTGAATTATATATTTTGCATCTTATTTACTTGAATATCCTGGGCGAGTAGCTTGGCTGAATGATAAGTAAGCTCAAATAACCATCTCAAAGGACAGCTGAAAATAACAGCACTGAAAATGAAGTGCAGCATTGAGTTACACAAGATTAAGCTGACTAATCTGCTGATTCAGTTTTGCCTTTGTTTTTTGGTTTTGTCATGCAAGATCAAGAGTCAAGCAGACAAACACATAATGGCATTCCAGGCTCCCAGTAACAACAAGCAATGGACTGTTCCCCTGCAACCTTTGCATTCTCCAAAGAGAAGGCAGCAAAATGCTCACCTGCAGCAAGAGGCAGCAGGCTGAGGACAGACATGCTCTTTTTCTTGTTACAGATGGACTGAATTTGGTATTTCTGTTTCACAGACGTTTTTTGTTAGAGGTGCTCATTTAAGAAACCTTACTTCAGTTCATAGGAAGTGTAATAATGCATATTGAGGGTCTGGACTGGGAGCCATACAAGGAGTGGCTGAGGTCACTTGGACTGTTCAGCTTGAGGAGGAGGAGACCAAGGGAGACCTCATTGTGTTCTTCAACATCCTCATGAGGGGAAGAGGAGGGGCAGACAGTGATCTCTTCTTTCTGGTGCCCAGAGACCTGACCCAAGGGAATGGCCTGAAGCTCTGTCAGGGGAGGTTTAGGTTGGATATTAGGAAAAGGTTTTTCCTCCAGAGGGCGGTTGGGCACTGGAACAGCTCCCCAGGGAAACGATCACAGCACCAAGCCTGACAGAGCTCAAGAAGTGTTTGGACAATGCTCTCGGGCACATGGTGTTATTCTTGGGGATGGTCCTATGCAGGGCCTGGAGTTGGACTCAGTTGCATTGTGGGTCCCTTCCAACTCAGGATATTTTATGATTCTATGATTCTATGTGTCAGGAGACAACAGATTCAAATACGGCCCTTACAACATCTGTAGAATATAAAAGCACAGCAGTATATTCTTCTATAAGGACTGGTTTTTGGACAGTCCAAAGATATCAAAGTCCAAAGATATGAGTGCTGATGGATAAGAAAACTTTCAGTGGAGCCCTTGCCCAAGTATGAGCCAATATGAGCCTGCTCCTTACTCACAGAGATGGTCAGGCAAGAACTGCCAACCCTGGGGGAGCTGTTCGTCCAGCAGTACCCACCATCGCTGCATTGGTGAGGTTGAAGAACAGCACAGGGGAACCTGTGCATGGTTATCCTTGTATTCCTTACACTGAGCAAATCCTTGAAAGATTGTTGGGAAGGGCGCTGCAGACACATTGGCATGAGAGCCGACTGTGCCAGTGGGATTGCAAAGGACAAAGTGGAGCCTACATGTCATGAAGGGATACTCCGATTGAAACAAGAGAAATAAGAGTCCTTCCAAAGCAGGAGCCATAGTAGCTGAATGCTTTTTTTGTGAATATGAGAAATAGCAATGACTAAAATCAGAGCGTGATACTGCAGAAATGAACATGTTGCAGGGCAGCTGGCATAGCAGGCTATCCAAAATAAAAAGAGAATGAAATAAAGCCTCAACCCACATTGCAAACATTTCAATATTTTCTCTTTTCCTCTGGAAACGATATGGCTGTGTCATTACCAGGCACATCTCTGGTTCTACTGAAGCTGCTAAATATATGCTGATGGCAGCATGCAGCGTGTTGTCGGCAGTGAAAATGAGGATTCAGACCGAAATGAATCTACTGATGCCTTAGGATTTTAGATTTTATATTTTTCATATCCTGTAATTCTTTAGTGTATAATTCTAAACTCCATATAGCCTGTTAGCTACTGTTCTCCCATTTTGGTCAGACAAGACAATTCCTCTCTAGGCCTGAAATTTACTGTCTCAGGCCCCAAGATATGTAAACAAAAGTGAGTTGGCGGGTAGCAAACCTGGGGTAATTGACTTCCTTATCTGATGCTGTAATTGGAGGATTAACCTCTGATCTGGAAATGGACCAAGTTTATAAAAGTATGAAAACCCATGACCCTGTCATCCATTTTGGGTGTAGCCTCTGGGGGCTTTGACTGCCCAAATGTACCTGAAGTCCCTTCAATAAATATATATATAATTTTGTCTAGCCTATGTTTTTAGGTAGTCCCAACAAGACATCACTATGAAACAGTCTGAGAATTAAATTAAGGCTCTATAGACCTGGGATCATGTCCTTGAGCTGCCACCAATGGCTCTGACATGGCAACTGATGTCTGTGTGCATTTCTCTTTCTGTGGAATCCAGACAATTACATTTATTTTTCTAGGTGAAAGCATACTGGCTTTTTCAGCTGAATACTGCTATATCAGAACTAAGTATTTTTAATATACATTTCATTGTAAGAGTTTCAAAAAAACTCAGCTGAGGGCTGAAAAGGACTCTCAGGCCAAACAATTTTGTCAGCACTTTTTTGGACAGACAAAAAGGTTTGGCCGGTAAATGAAAAGATTTCTTCCTACTAGTTGTTAATGCTGTGAAAATCTGAATCAGAAAGATCTGGGTTTGTGAGGGGCTTCTCCCTCTATATTATAGTTTTATTAACATTACTTTGTGGAAAGAGAGTGACTAAGACCCCTATGATAATAAACAGACACACAGAAGTCATTTGTGGCTTTACACAAGCTTTGCTAAGACACAGTTTGCAGACATGAATGTGTATGGGCCTCCTGAGTTGAAGTTTAAATGCTGGCTTATAGTGTTGACTGAGCATACTTTATTTCTCAATTTCCTAAATAGCATCTCATTAGAGAAAGGCTGAAAATAAATCTGCAGATGTTGGATGTTATAAAAAAGGTCCTTGCAACCACTGAACTTACTAGCACATCTGTGTTTCCCTTATATAAGCTACTGTTCTCAATGCTACATCACTTGGCCAGACTCTAGACTTGAAAGTAACATAAGAAATTTTCAATGCAGGAGTGATGCCTTTTGGGTTTTATTTTGTCTGTATTTATTTTGTTTGCATATTTGTTTTTTTATTAAGGAAATCAGTATTTTTAACAATGCATTAAGATCTGAAATGATTTTATGCACATCTCCTTTATGCTCAAGCAAAATTACTCATGTTTAAAATTATGGTTTGCAGATTTTATTAATGTAGATGTTCGAATGTTGGAATTGTAGGGTTCTGTTAAAACCCAGGATGACAGATAGCCATATGGAAGCTTTTGGAATCTAGTCTTGTTGTGTGAACCAAATTTCTGTTGGGCCAGTGTTCACGTGGTGCTATATGAAATTAAAAAGTGCAGAATTTCAGTCTAGAGGTCCATCACAGCAGCTCCTTTTGCTGATTACTCATTTGCTTCTACTTTTAAGCACTGAATTTGAGCTTGCAGCTTCCTAAGTTAACTGGTGCTCCATTGACAACTATGGAGGGTGACCATCTGCTCATGTGTTCTGCCGCTAAGGATATGTTAAAAGCAATACTGATCCCAGAAAATTTGAAAGGGTGGCAGGAAAGATGTCAAAAATCTTCAGTTCCTAAAAGTTTTGTGGGAAAATAAAAATGAGCACGGGTAAAAGATGTTTCTTGCCCTTATGAATAGGAAAGGCTCACTGTCACCTTGTTCTTTGTCAAGATAATCAGTGTGGGAGAAAAATCCCCTAAGTGTCCCAGTCATGGGAAAAGTTTCAGTGATGGTTTACACCTCCTCAGGAGCTTTAGTCAAGATACAGATCTGTAGGAAATTTGATTTCATTAATTTCAGGGATGTTAGCACCACTTATTTTCTTGATGGTGGTTGTCTTATTTTATTCCTTCAAGGAAGTCTAGGAGAAGTAGGACATAAAAATGTAAGTGCTGTTTCAAAATCAAATAGAAATGTCCAGCTTAATAGCTTCATATTTTTAAAAATATGATTGTTTGACTTCTGAACTCTTGCTTATTTAAGATCTCATGGACTTAGAAAGGAAAAATATGTGTAGCTATGTGACAAAGAAAATGCACCAAAGGAGGATTTATTCAGTTTTGAGAAGATCAGCAGCAGTGGTTCACCCTCTTGGCTGGTCTGGAGTGCAATATGGTCAACTGACTCCCCCAGGGAGAAAGAAAAGATGAAAGTCCCAAACTGCTTCATGATCACACAGGGAGCAGTGACCTGTGCCAGGGTAGCTCCAGCCAGTGCACCCAGTACAAAGAAAACTTCAGCCTTAACCATCAGTATTGTTGTTGTAGGGGATTCAAGTCAGGCAGTCGAAATGTAGATTTTAGTGGTTCAGTGAAAGAGAGTAAAAACTTTAAAACAAGAGAACTCACCATCCAGAGACTGGAACAACAAAAGCATATTTAGACAACTGTGTGCTATTCAGCACTTTACATCATGCAAAGAAGAGAGTCCCTCCTCTTTTCAAGCCCCCGCACAAATCTTGCCATAGGTTTTTCAGGCTGATCTCAGAGATTTGTTGTTTTCAAAGTTAAAACAACATCAGTTTCCAGATCTAGAGGAGTTGAAAGGAGTTACAATGTCTTTTGTAGACCCTGCCACCCTCATCCAGCCTTGAAATCTATGAAAGCAAACCAAACTACATAATAAATGTTAGTGTTTGTTCCAATACTTGCTCAGGTGGTCAATGCTTTGTAAGGATTTACTGATTTCTTGGAATTTTTTAATCCTTGAAAGGATCAATAGGTTAGACTTTTTCTGAGGAGCACCTACTGTAGTAAAGTCTGAAGTGGCATTAAGCAGGAAAAAACCCCACTGGCAGGTATTAGAATTGATAAAACATCTGGTCTGCTTTTTACTCTTTAAACTAGTTATTTATATTTATGTCTTTTGTCTTTCTTACCGATTCCATAGTGAATCTCTTGAAGAAAAACTTGAAAGCCTGGATGCTGAAGATCTCATGTCTCATCTGTCACAACCAGAAACCTACCTAGATGAGGAGAAAACATCGAGTAAGTAAAACTGACCAAATCTATGGGACTGACAAAGTCGCTTATTTGAACAGTCAGTTTGAAAAAATGTCTGTTAATTCTTCAGTGATGGCGATTTATCCTACATGTTTTGATAGTTGCCTTTGATATTGGGAGTTTCATTGTGGTAAACAGATCCATTAGAAATTCCCTGAAAAAGAAGACCTTGTTAAAAATTGCTAGAGGAGAGCTTCATTTAACTGGCTGGGAAAACTCTGTCTAACTCAATGTGGCAACTACTCAGTCGGCTGCACTGAGTGCAGTGTTGGTAACATCGCCTGTCCAAGTTGTCTGACACTTGAGAAGACCCTGTTTTCTGATATAACTTCAGTGTAACCATTCAGGCTGAAAATTTCTATGTCAGGTGTATGCACCAGACTGATCTTTTCTAGAAGATGGAGATAAGATCTGAAGGATAAAGAGACTGGGAGCAAGAAGTGTTCTGACGGGCAGTAATCCTGCGTGTAGGAGAGGGTAGGAGGGTGTGGGGAGACAGTCATAGCAGGATACGGAAAAGCATTCTCACTGTTTTTCATCAGGTTTTTCTGCCATTATATTGCATACTATTTCCAGTTTAAGACTTGGGGAAAGGAAGCTGTGCTAGAGATACTGCAGAGCCCTGAGCAGGTGAGTAGAGCTAGCACATACCTTTCACTTTGGGACATTCTGGGCTGATCTTCATGTTTTTTTGAAAGGAACAAGTTGGAAAAAGATTGGCAGGGGCTTGAGGCCAGATATGGGTGCTGGGAAGGAGAATACTACACAGAAGCCATTGCCATGAGATGGTAAAGCAGGGAGGCTGGGACAACCCCCATGAGACAGAGAGATGTGGACTGAGTGAGCTGGCAGATGGGAGAGGTTACAAGGATCCATAAGGATGAGATCAGGGTCAAACAGAGGGGCCCAGGCAGCAGGAGAGTGGGAGAGAGGCCATCCTCAGTTTACACCCTTTGATTAATCAGTCTGCCCATTTTCATTTGAGCACATCACTTGATTCCTTGATTCCATGAGGAAAAACACGAATCCTTCTCTATGAGGTTTGGTTTGGTTTTTTTTAACTGTCTAAGAAAAGCCTTGTTATGCCTGTTGACCTATTTCCCCAGAGACTGCTGTAGTTTGTTTATGGGGTTTGTCCTGTTTGTTTTGTGTTTCCAGCTATGTCATGTGGGTCTGGAGGTTTTCCAACCCTTAACATTAAAAATAACATAGAATAATCCCTGTCTCGAAGACATATGAGATTCAATTAAAAATTGCGACATACAAGTTTTTGGATGGGATGTTCGTATCTCTCTTTTTCCTTCTGTTTCTGAGCCTTTAGAATATTTTCAAGTGATGTTGTCAAGAGCTCTTTTATTATTAAGAGGGTTAGACATATTTTTTACCAGCAGATTTCAGATTTTTACGTGCTGGCTGGAAAGGATCTGAGATTTTACCAGGGGTACCAACAGCTTGGCAGCACAGGAGGAGAAATGGTTCCAGGCTCTGCTCCTAAGGAGGAGGTGTGTCCTTTGATTTGAAGGCCAGTGTGGAAGAGGAGTAGTATCTGCCTTAAACCAAGAAAATTATGCTTGAATATTGTGTTACATGCAGGAAGAAGTTGTTAGAAGGTGGCCCTGGCACTGCACTGTGTTTTTGTGGATTGGGAAAGGCCTCTCCTGGCAGATAGCTGAGTACCACCGTCTTACAAAAAACCCATAGCCACTGACAACCCTGCATGTGACTCAGCCCATGATGACATGTCTGCTGGTTGTTTAATTTTACAGCACACCTCTTTCTTTTAATTATATTATTCATCTCCTTAGGCAAAAAAAGTCACCATCATCATAGGTTTATGTTATTCAAATCAAAGCAAGAAATAAAAAATATGTAATGGTTCATTACTTTCTTAATCGGATGCTGACCTAAGTTTACATTGTGATTGACATTGGACTACCTTTTAAATGGATGGCAATTTATTTTTCATAAGTCTAAAACCTCACAGAATCTTTTTATGTCTGCTATAATGAGCTACTGAACATTATTTAATTGCTCATTTGATATAAGCAGCTTTATGAGCATTTTTGGTTAGATGTCAGTGGTTTAGAATGATTATGACCCTTTCTAGGTCTCCTACTCATTTTTGGGCCTCTTGATACAACAGCAATCAGCAAATAAATTAAATATCAGAAAAAGCCAGAAAAATATTTATAAAGAAATCAAGTTGGCCGAAGTTATCATCATTGATTGATGAGAAACAACACTGAGAAGGAAACATATGTGGCTCTCCTGGAGAGAGGAATGGTGGCCCAGTGATGAAGGTGCTCATGTGAATTCAATACTGACTCAGTGACCTTGGACAATTTATTAGGGCATCATTCAGATGGCAAATTCCTCAAGCCATACACCCATTTGAATTATTTGTCTGGGTAAAAAGTCTTTTGAGGCTAAATACAGCTTTTCTGAAACTCTTGACCCAATGACAGTAGTAGAATTTGGGCTGTGTCAAGATGGCATTTTGACTCTGCTTCTCACTGGCCCAAAAAAACAAAACCAATGCTTCCTAACTGTCCTTGGAATGTGAAGAAAACATTACCAGATTTATGGAAAATCCTTATATATGGCAGTATATGAGTGGGAGCAGGGAGTGAATATGAAATATAAAAGCCTAAAACATATAGAAAACAGTGAAACCTGGAGAAATAGGATTGCCTTTCACCCAGGGACACCTATACCTGAAAAGAGAAAGTTTAGTTGGGGCTTAAGTAAGGAGGGGGCCTAACTGAGAACAGGGTGACATTAATGGCAACTGGGTGACAACTCAACACAATACAATAATACAATAGCAGATTCTATTAGTCCTTAGATGAGGAAAGCATTTGTTCTTGTGTCTAATTATAAATACATACAATTATATTGAATTAATTAGTACAGTCTAAGTGCTTGACTAATCCCAATGCTTAACTAATAAGTACAATGAGTTGAATCCTTGTATTTTTAAGGTTTTAGAACTGGATATATTTTGTGGAAGGCCAATGGATTCTCAGGAAGAGAATATAAAAATTGCTAATATATTGGGTAAAAATCAAGAAAAATTTTATGCAGGGATTTTGCAGAGGAGAGGAAAATATCAGGAAATATTTTTTACACTCTTTAATTACCTGCATTTGATATTGCTTAAACTCTGTATGATTTCATGCATAAGTCATTTAATGACCTACTTCAGCTTGGTTTTCCTTTCAGAGGACTTTTTTCTTCTTTCATAATAGAATATATGACCTGAGTAGCAATAATATAAATCCATATTTTTCATGTCTAATGACTATTTTAGGGCAAATACTAACTAGCCAATTTTCTCATATGCCTGAACTGGAGTTAGCCTAACTAGAAAAACTCAAACAAGTGAAAGTTAATATTGTTTCTACAATCACTGATATAACAACAATAGTAGTTGTGCACCACCATGCTGAAAATCAACTCCCTTTATGTCCAAACAATAGTGTGAATCACAGAAATCTGACCTTGATATACAAATGTGATCATGTAGTAATTATAGCTCTTGGGCTTTCTGTATAAACAGACTACTTCATCTGGAAATGCTTTGGGTACTGCTTCATTCTGCAATTTGCAGCTAATGACTGAACAGAAAGCTTTTATACCCCAAAAAGCTTTAAAATATAGCAGGTAGAAAAATCTTATTTCCTGCAAATGAAAAAAATAAGCTTGTTTTTTGAACTGCAGTGAATCAAGTCATTGCTCTATCTATGGTCTATTGAAAAGTAGATCTTACATTAAAGATTGCCTTCAAAATCACATTTTGCAAAGGTTATTAAAGACACTTTCATGGGCAAAATATGGAACTAAATTACTCAGTCCAAGTGATAACTGACATGTTCTTTAACAACTGTGAGATTAACAAAAATGTCTTTCATTTCATGCCAAAATCTGTTTGTTCTGTTTGTGTCTGTGTTGGTATCATCCAAACAGGATGTGACAAACATATGTTCTTTGGCTTTGCCCTAATCTGTGATTTGGATAACACTGTTAAGATGTGGTCTAACAAACTTCAGTGAAGCAAATCTGAGGATATTTGTCTGTGGACTTGATTGTAGTATGTCCTGAGAAATAGAAGCTCCATCCTGACCTCATACATTAGGTGTATGTATTTTCAGTGCTTCCATAAAAATATACTTTCAAAATATTATCATGCTTACAGACATGGGCTGAATCCTGAAAGAAAATAATAATGGAAAATTAACCCAGCACAGAGCCCAGGAGTGACCTTGAAGAGCTGAGTGACATCCTCTTGATGAGTCCCTGCTTATAAGGGTTTCCAAGAATGTCAATTGCTCAGTTTTTAATCTATTCAATCATTACAGTGATGACTTTAGAGAATTCTAATTTCTTAATCAAAATTTTGTTTAGTGCCAGAAGTGCTACCATAGTTCATAAGTATTACATGAATAGTATAGGGTTTTTTTCCCAGGAAAATTTAAAACCTGAAAAAATATCAAGATAGCTTTCTTGAAATAAAATGTATTTTCCTTAGTTCCATCCTGATTGGCATACGATGAGTAATAAAAAAAAGTAACAAATTGCATTTATTTTCTCTGATTCTTTATAAATAATACCTAGAATTAACAATTCCAGTGTTTTGCACTGGATTGATGTCAGGCTGAGCAGGTTATTAATCCTTAGGTCATTACACCAAACTTTTAAAGATATTAAAAAGTATGAGATTTCTTCTATTCGTCTTGAAATGCCCTTGTGTTTGAATATGTATGGAAAAGTGACTTAAAAATTTAGACCTTTTCTTGCATAGTACTTTTATAAATAGCAACTGATTAAAAAAGAACGTAGTTTTTTAGGAGATGGTTATTACTGTTAGAATGGAAATTAGTTCTCTACCTCATGTGATATAATTGTCATATAATTATGAAATGATCATGGATGGGCTGTGCAAGTGCTGTAGAATAATGGTTTGGAATTCATGCTGCAAAACATATTTCTAATACTGAACAGTTTTGTACTGTATCCCTACCCTAGGATGTTGTAGCACATTGCCAGAGGGGGCCAGAGGGCTCAAGGGTACTCATTTGGTCATTTTCTGCAGTCTTATTCAGCGGTGAATTTTCTTTAAGACTCAGATATATGACAAAGATTTGTGTAAGTATTTAGACTGAAGGAATTTCTAGTCTTTGTAACCTGTTTTTTGTTATTTATCTAAGGGCTTCAGGATGGTGGTATCGTGAGTTAAATCTCCTTGTATCCACTTAAGACTGACCTTTTTATCACTTCTGAATATATCCATCAGCTGTTTCTTGGGCTTAGGGAAGAATTTTCATTTTGTGGAGGCAGCAGCTAATCAGAATGTCTGCTGCCCAGCTTCAGACCTCTGGAGATCTTTCACTGATCTTGTCAAGGGTATTTTTTTATATTTGATGACAAGGTTGCCATTTGCAAGATTTTGAGTTGCTTACAATCCACTTCTGAAGATTGTGAGGGGCTAGTAACACACAAGAGAGCTTCCCACCTTCCCTGCATTAGTCGTTGCTTAATTATTTACTCAGTACATAGTTTATAGCAAAATAACCTGTGCATGGTATATAGATAATAGATTAATAATATAATCTGAATGTGACATCAAGCCCTCTTGTCACTGCCCCCACTCATTCCCAATAGCCACTGATTGTGGGCTGAATTCAAGATCAACCATTTGCTGTCTGTGTTTTTAGGAAGGAATCATTGTTAAAATTAGAAACTAAACCTGGTGTATCTGTGTTAGAGATCAAAATGTCTCTGCACAAAAAGTCGGGTGCATCTGAACATTCCATGTCCTTCCTACAGAAGCTTTTCTACTCCATGTTGGCAGCACTCAAGCAAAGCAAGCAGCACACCTCCTGCTTCCAGCCTTCATTGATCAGTCAGGCACTCATGAGGTCATGCATTGTCCTGGTGTCTGAAGACCTCACAGAAGTTAATATACTTGATTTATATTTGTAGGATGGCTACAGAAAACTGAAGACAAGACCGTCAGGCTCCATCTTGTGACAACCCCTCTTGTCTTGGTACAGCTCTGCCCTTCACAGTGCTGTGTTTGTCATTCCTTCCTCTTTGACATGCACCAGGCAGTACCACTCTTCTACTTAACAGCCCTGTGAAAATGCAATTTATTTTGGCTCAGAAATACTTCTAGCCATCCTGTCCTTCACCAGAGTGCAGAACTATCAGTGTCTGTAGAGAATTTCCCAAAATACAAGGCGTGTAGAAGCCTCAATACAGGCATAGAAAGATGTTCCTAAGTAGTCTCTTCAGGTCTGTATCTACCCATACAGTGAGTCATGCCCAGATCCATGAGCATGGATATTTATGTCTTTGAAATCATATGTTCTGTCTACATAGAAAAATGAGATAAACTCAGAAGTTAGTGACAGAACAGAGCCTTTGCAACTTAACCCAAACTCAGTTCATGTAAATGTGATTCTTTACCCCTGCTTTAGTGAGCTCTGACTCAACTTTTAGATTGTAAAAGTGGGATGTATCTGACAAAGTGTCTTTGTCTGGGCTGTTCACTCCAGACTCCTTTCATCGTGACTGATGTTATGGTCAGCACAGACAACTGAAAGTAGGTTGCATCTCACCTCATCCTACAAAAGTAGAAGTTTAAACCAGAGTTAATAAAGTAGATGTCTTTAAAGTCAGATGAATCACATGCTAAACTGCTTCTTTCATCCTACTGACTGAAAGAGAGAGAGTAGGGTTCTGATCCCAGAGGTAAACACCTACCCCAAAAATGCTGCATGCCTAAAGGTATTGCAGCAGGGACTTCTTATTTCTGCCTGAACCATACCATGGGCAGGCATAAGACTGTACCTCTAATTCTACAGTCAAGAAGAGACATTAGGAGGCAGAAAACAAATTTTAAAAAACCCCAACTTTTCAATGGAAAACATCAGAAAAAAAAATTGGTGCACTACCATGGATGCTGACATATTTTCCAGTGGCAATTTAATGGGAAGCTGTACTGATCTTTAGGATTTTCTTCAGTAGAAGTTACAGAAGAAAAACCACAGCAAAATTATATATTGTAATGTTAGTTTTATATTTTTACCAGGAGAATGATGCAGCTGAAAAATAACTTCTTTTTTTCAGTTTCATTTGTATCAGTTTCCTGTTCAAGCTCATGTAACACTAGTTGGGCTGCCTGTCTTGGTAACAGCATGAATTTATACCAAGACAGAAATAAGCAAATCATATAGTTTTCAAGAAGGTGGGAAAGCATTGAGACTGTGTGCCTCCAGGCCTTGAGGGTAGTTATAAATGTGGAATAAATAACATTATATTCTCTAAACAGCTCCTGTTTTTTAATAAATCGCTTAATAAAAATTATTGTTATCAGTGCATTAATTACGTTAACTGGCTAATGAGTTCCTAATGTCTCTGCAAGTGGCAGTGAGATGAGTGTTTTGAATGCACTCAGATGTAGATGCTCACATTGTAGAAAGCAGAGATGTGCATGGTGGGAATCTGGAGGTTTCTTCTGCACTTCTGCAGCTGTGGAGCTGAGCTGCCTGCTCCATGAATACTTACTTAGAAAGAGAGAAAGAAAAGGAAAAGGAAAAGGAAAAGGAAAAGGAAAAGGAAAAGGAAAAGGAAAAGGAAAAGGAAAAGGAAAAGGAAAAGGAAAAGGAAAAGGAAAAGGAAAAGGAAAAGGAAAAGGAAAAGGAAAAGGAAAAGGAAAAGGAAAAGGAAAAGGAAAAGGAAAAGGAAAAGGAAAAGGAAAAGGAAAAGGAAAAGGAAAAGGAAAAGGAAAAGGAAAAGGAAAAGGAAAAGGAAAAGGAAAAGGAAAAGGAAAAGGAAAAGGAAAAGGAAAAGGAAAAGGAAAAGGAAAAGGAAAAGGAAAAGGAAAAGGAAAAGGAAAAGGAAAAGGAAAAGGAAAAGGAAAAGGAAAAGGAAAAGGAAAAGGAAAAGGAAAAGGAAAAGGAAAAGGAAAAGGAAAAGGAAAAGGAAAAGGAAAAGGAAAAGGAAAAGGAAAAGGAAAAGGAAAAGGAAAAGGAAAAGGAAAAGGAAAAGGAAAAGGAAAAGGAAAAGGAAAAGGAAAAGGAAAAGGAAAAGGAAAAGGAAAAGGAAAAGGAAAAGGAAAAGGAAAAGGAAAAGGAAAAGGAAAAGGAAAAGGAAAAGGAAAAGGAAAAGGAAAAGGAAAAGGAAAAGGAAAAGGAAAAGAGCTATTTCAAGGGCAATTATCTAAATGAGCTGGAGAAACCTGGGATGACTAAGTCCCCAATCTCTGGAGTACTTGCTCTGAGCACTTCGATGAATTTTAAAGTGGTATTACATTCTAGGTTTTAATAACATAGCCTTTCTCCTCTTCTTCTGGCTCTAGGCAACTGTTGTTAAGTCCATTTTTTACAAAAGCCTAAGGAGCACACGTTAATAAGGCTGAGTCTCTAACCCCAGTGCTGCAGATCTGCTGGGTTGCAGAGAGCAGGCGAAAAGTGAGGTGTGTGCATTACCTTCAGCAGCGCACCTGCTGAGGAGGGCCTTTTGATCTGTCCTGTCACAGGTCTGTTTCACTTTCAGTTCAGCAAATTAATTGAAGGGGAAAGAGTTTTTGGTATCTCTAGCACGATCAGTGACCATTTAACCAATCGGGTTTGGTTTCCTTCTTCTGATATACTAATGAACCGAGTCCGAATCTTGACAAAACAAGAGACATCTCTGATTGGAAAAACCACCAGCACCACCGTGAAATTTCAGTCCTCATCACTGGTTTACAGTTTTAAGTTGGTTTCTTTGGTGAGCAGTTCTTGAAGTGTAAATGTTTTGCTGCTTGTGGTTGGAGTCACAAGCAAATCTGGCAGTGAAATACCAAGTTGAGGGTAGGTTTAGAGGGCCTTAGTCCCTGGGAAAATTCAAAAGCCTGTGTCAGCAGCCCATATGTGTCTTTAGCCAACATCTAGAAGGCTGGACACTTAAAACTGGGTTAACAAGAGAAGACAGTAAGAAGGAGGCACCTAAACCACCTAACAGGGATCATGAGAGGTGCAGCTGAGCTTTGAGCACAGCCTTAGGGAGCTCAGGGGTGTCAGTCTCTGCAGCAGACCTGTAATCAGGAATTCGCCCCTGAACGTGGGAACTGAAGTCAGCCCTCCTTATCTTGTAAAAATGCGATGCCCCTGAAACACTTGAGAAGTTTGTGGCATTGTGTAGCGGGAAAGTTCCATGTTCATTCCCCTCCTCTGCCTGAGTGGGACCAGAATTTCCAGCCAGTGCCTGTCCTCTCCCACAAGCCCCTAAGATCACTCTGCAAGGGTGTTACAAAACAATCAAGTTAAATCTTCCTTTGTGAAAAACAGAACCAATGCCACAGAGCCCTGTGAATATATCTCAGATTTTTTTCCAGGGAACATCTGATCCAATTTAATTCAGTAAGTCCCTTCCCAGCCATTAATCTCCAGCCAAATTTTGTTTTTCATTTTATTGCACATTATGATTTACTGCACAGCTCTGTGTTCATTATTACTTAGAGAAGCTGTTGTTCAGATCCTCTTTCTCTTGATCTCCTGATCAGGAAAATACTGCGCAGATGTGAACAGAAGTAAGAATATTACTCCTGTAAGAGAACTCTTCCCCAATTAAACATAGTGTCTGTGAGGGAAGTTATGATCTTGCAAATAGTATCTGCTTCTAAGAAAGACTTAACGGTACAAATGAGGCCAGCTTTCCTTACATCAAGTCTACTGTTTGCTGCAAAACCAGTGCTTTAACTGACACAATTATATTGCACAAATATCCTGTGAGGGCTTAAAAATGTTGAAATCCCACATATATATCCTTCAGTACTTAGAAGAACCTGATCTGCCTAGCACATTCCAGAATGAACCTGTTTCCTTTCTGGGAAAAAAAAAAATCTTGTTTGTTTCTGTCATGCACAAGAAAGGACAAAGCAGAAACATATTTTCTCATGATAACTCCTGTTGAAACCAGAGGGTGTTGTCAGTGTGCACACAGATGCTGCCTGGTCACTGTGGTCTTCCTCCTCCCTTGCATTCTATCCGGGGGAACCAGAGCAAAGCCTGCTGCAGTTTGCTTCTGGAGTAGGAGCTGGCTGGTACTGCTCAGTTCTGATGTTCATGACCACCACTCATCTCCTGCTGAGCCTGGTAACCTCATATACGTTGCAGATGGCTGGAGGTGCTAAGGAGCAAAAGCACAAACGTGTCCTTTCTGGACGTCCCAGTTTCTCTCCTGGGTAAGTTCCAGTTCTGAAGGGAGCCTAGTGTCTTTTCACAAGACTCAAATTGACTTGTTTTCAACAGCCTGGCCCACCTGATGATTTCTATTTAGAACAGGCCTCAAATTGTAAAAACAAATTTTCTGCAGCTCAGAGCGGAGTTACATTGTCCTGCACTGGGACACTCGAAAGGAAGCACTGAACTCTTGTCTAGCAAAACCCTTAGTGGACTAAAATAACCAACCTCACTTTCAGAAGGACATTGAAATAATCTAATCCAATCTATCTAACTTGTTATGAGTTCTGAATTCTAGGCAAACAGCTTTTGAAAATTACTAATTAAGATTTAACCTACAATGGCCTGGTTTAGCAAACAGGGTCCTCTCAAAACATTGCCACTGTACTATCAGCCAGCACTCATATGGAAGCAATACTGATGCCAGGACATTATTATCTCCAGGAAACACTTCTTGCATTAACATGGTGATTTAATGGCCTGCAATATTGCAAGGAGAGAGAATTTAACTACTGGGACAAATAACAAAAGGTGTCTTTCACCAAACTGTTATTACTCCTAAAGCCACGTTGGCACACACAGGTTTGCATGAACACCAAGAGGATTTGGGAACTCTGAAACTCCTTTTGGGCAGCCTGGAGGGGCAAATGCTGTGGAAGCTTTTCTCCCAGGTTCTGGTGAGCACATCATTACACTCCCGTGGAAATTCTCACAGTAACTGTGGCTTTTCTCTTGGGGAGGAGGAAGTTAGAGGTTTCAAACAGCATTTTTTTTCTTCTAGCAATCTGCCTATTTTTACAAAATGTGTAGGAGCTCTTGAGACCTCTGTTCTTCCATCTGTCTTGGTTGAGGGAGGGTCAAAGTCTTGGGAAACACATACACACACAATGCAATTGCCTCAGTCTCACTTGTAGACAGGCTACAGATGCTGCAGAGTTCTCAGTAACACATTATTTAAACTCTATTTAAATAATATGAATTCCTATGATATAAGTTACTTTTTCTTTTTTCCCCAGGATATAAATCACAACATGGATGAGGTTCCCTTAAATGGTAAGGTGTCTTTCAGCACCAGCATCATGAATTGTTGTCTAAGACTCCTTGTTTTCCTTAGGATCAGGCTAAACCTGGTCTTGCTGGTTGGGGTCATGTTCCCTCTTGTGCCTGGTCTGTCTAATGGTGTAAATCTATGGTAGGAGTTGTAAGTCTAACCCTCTTGCTCAAGCTGCAGCTATTGGAGGACTTTGCTTAGGACACTGCTGATGTGACTCACAGGACACGGGCCTACTGCAGATCCCAAACTTCAGAAGGAGATACATGTGTCAGCCACTTGTGGCTGTTGGGGAAACCAAAGTGTTTTAAAGTGGGCAGAAGTAGAGTTAGAAATGATCCTTGTGGGAAGGATGTTTCTCACTGATGAAGAACCTTACAGCCAGGCTGTCCTCTGTGCTCGAAGGCAATGGAGGGGATAAAGCATAGGAGTTTATGAAATACCCTGTGCAGACATGTATATACTGCCCTATAGGGGAAACAGCCTAATTACTGCCCTGAGCTTCCAAGGAACTCTGAGAAGAAAAGCATAAATCTCAACCATCAAGAGACTTCTGTAATTCAGACCAGGTGTCAGGTAGGCTGTTGTATGGCTCCAGCACAACATGACTTACAATCACCTTTTTACCCTTGTTCCTCTGCTACTGACACCCTTTAAGTCTAATATTCTCAGTAGTAAGGAAATTTGTTACCACTGAGCCAAATCCCATTTGTCTAGGTAGTGAGAATAAATACCAGCTGTAGATCATCTTGGATACTAGATTTTTAACCCCATCCTGGTCAATATAGAAATATGATAGATCGTTCTCTACCACAGCTTCATAAACACACCAAATAAAAATGACAAAGTTTAAATGACCTGTGAGATCTGGGATTCTGGCTAAGACCTATTTTACCATTGATTAAATCTGGAATCTGATTCATTTAGGACACAAGTAACATCAGAATTATACCCTGCTGGTTGATAATAATTCAAAAGCTCTATACTTAATGTACAATTATGGTACCTGTTAGTTTTAAATACCTTAATTATTTTAAAATATCTTCAGAAATTATTCTACCAAGGTAGAGATCCTCTTTGTTCATGAATATAGATAACTACTGAATTGTAGGAATTTCTGATCCTGACAAGCTTTGCTAAGTACTCAGCTACTAATTATTAACAGGAATAAAAGGACACCTGCTGAAATAATTTTTAAAAGATGTGCAACTACAATCTGCCTCTTATCAGATGGATGGAACCAGTACCCTCCATCAGCAGAGAATGCAGTCTTACACATTTTATGATAAATATGCCGTTATGTAAATGATTACATCAGTAGGCGTTTTAATTCGTATGAATACTGAACTGCTTGGATTTTAATGCAGAAGGAAAGTAGCAATATAGTTCCATGCAGGTAAATAAAGCACTAGTATTCCATAGTGAAGGCATAGATCTTACTTACTCACAAATAAATCTGGAATATTTCCACAAAATACGGTTTGTAGCACAACTATAAATCAGGTAGGAAACTAGGATTGTACCCTCACTGTTAATAATGATTTAATAACCGAAATTCAGGACAAAATTCCTTCCAGTATTTTATCTACCCATTTTTGTCTAAAAATCTCTTGTGCCTTTAAGAGCCTTTTTTAAATGGATGCCTAAAATGTGTATTAGTTTAAGTAGGAAAAAGCCTACAAAGCATGTTGCAAATATCTGCAGAACAGGTACATCTTAAGCATGAGCTCTGAAAGCTCAGAAAATCCTCCAGATGAGATTCTGGAATGCCGGGGCCATAAGCTGTGGAAATACTGCTACATGTCCTCCCTGTTCAACTCCTGCACCTTTCGTGTGTCAGCCACTGCTGGAGACAAGTTCCGGGAGTGTTGGCTCAGATGGTTTTATGCTCCTATGTAGAATCCTAGCACTGTGCTGAGGGCTTGGTGCTAGGCTGAATCTAGATACTGTAAGGCTTGTCCTAGTGCCTGAAATTTCCTGCTGCCTTTCTGGCTGACAGTTCGGGCCAGGACAAAATTGCTTTCTATGCACTTGGCCAGTTGCTATAAAAAGGACGTGCAGCTGTGCCAGGCTTGGCAGGAGACATCTCCCTCTCCTTGCCCCAGTAGTTCTGAGGAGTACATGGGCCCTGCATTTACCACGTACATGCTCCTTTCTGGCTGCTGCAGAGAGGAACAAAAGGAAAGTGGGAGCCAGCCATGTTGCTCCTGCTGCTGGTCTGGGTAGTGCCATGCAGTGTCTTGCCCGTGGTCGCATTATAATTCAGAGCCAGAAGGTGGCAATCCCAGGGGTGTCGTTCAGCCACTAACTAAGAGCTGATTTATTTTCTCCCCAGACTGGAGAACAGATATGGAGGAATGTGTGGGGTTGAAGGTCCTCCCAGGACCTGGGGGCACAGCTTAATTTCTAATTGGAATCCAATCCCATCCCTGTGCCACCAGGCTACAGCTTCTGTCACTGTAGCCATGAGAGAAGACTTGGCAAGGCCTTATTTACTCTTTCTCCAAATCAGTTTAACTTTTCAACCTTAAGGCCACACTCCTAAAGCCATTTGCTTTCCTAGATCAGGGGCCATTCTGACAATTGTACAGATACAGTATTTTTACCTGCTGAATTACAAGTGAGGTTTGTAGTTGGGTGAAGAAGATTACTTGCACTTGTTATTTTCACAATGAACACTTAGGAACATGTATATGTGTAGCCAAGGAGAGGCTCTCCTAACCATGGGCTGAGGATGCACTGGATCAGATGGCAATTAAGAGCCCATGGCCTTAGGGAGTCATAAACTACTTGCAGAATGCCTCAAAGACATCTTCTCCCATGGGGAAATGTTGCAATCTTCAGTTTTATTGGCTTCTTTAAGCCCCAGATTCTTTGAAACTGGATGTTAGCATAGCCCCACAGCTCTGGGATAACAAGCTCTGAGGCACCAAGCCGGTGTTGGGGTCTTTACCCCCAAAAGCACAGCTGCTCATCTTATTAGCAGACCTCCTCTCTCCAGTCGTTCCTCTCTGTCCAACAAATTCAGGCTTGAGGGATGGAAGAGCACTAATGAGGCATTTTACCACCCCAGACAGGGTTGTTCCTTGACATCCCCTGCAGAGCCTGGCTCTCCAAACCCACCTCTCACCCCTTCCCCCAGGGATCAAGCAGCAGTCTCAGGCACTCTCAGCTTCACAGCAAAGCTTCTCCAATTTCTTTGTTATTTTTTCTCTGGTTTTGTTTATGAAAGTGGTGTGCCAAAACACTGTCCCCCTCACTGCCACCCCTTTTCTCTCTGTTCTGTTTCCCTTTGGGTGTTTTGCTCTGACACACCAAGTAAAGACACAAAACGTGAGGTGGGAACATCTGGCCCTGGCTGTAGAGCATTGTCAAGGAGAGAAGTTCCTAGGCATAAGATCAGCTTTTTCCCCCTCTTCACAGGACCTTTCTGTGGGATGTTCAGGGCTTCCTGCCGCAGCCCCCAGGGTGGCCAGCAGCCCCCAGCCTGCACTTCGCTCTCTCCAACACAATTACAGTCTGCAAATGTTTAAAGGCAGTTTCTTTTGAGTTAGCCACATGCTTCAAATTGTTATGTGGTTAACCACTGAGAACAAACCCCCACACAAATACCTAAGGATCAACTTGCTCGAGCCAGGGTGGCAGCAGTGGGGGCAGAAGAGGAGAGGGGAGGCTTCCTCATTTTGCTTTTGATGAAAAGAAAATAGAGTTATCTTTTGACTTTCCTGAAGTGCCAGCAGCCGCCGTGTCACAGTGCGTGCTGGGTGATGCCGTTTGCACATTTGTTTGCTGATGAAAGGAGCCTTGTTCAGCAGCCGTGGCCACGCACACCACGGGCCACATCCTCCACTGGTGTAAATCAGCTCTCTGGTGAATAGGAACTGAAAATGCAACCCCCTCTCCCTGTGTGATGTGCAAGTGCCAAGCTAGGGGAAGACTTCTGCGCCTTGACATTGCCCTATCCCATGTCCCTTAACTCTTATAAAAGCTGAATACTTTTCTGCTGACTCACATAGACAGATGGATTTTGTTAACTCCAGTCGAGATAGAGGAAGATGCACTAAAAGCATCACTTG
This sequence comes from Dicrurus megarhynchus, assembly GCA_013399195.1. NCBI lineage: Eukaryota > Metazoa > Chordata > Aves > Passeriformes > Dicruridae > Dicrurus > Dicrurus megarhynchus. The sequence goes on from VXAD01000580.1 coordinate 589,150, forward strand.
GAGGGTTTAACCCAGCTTTGGGGTTCGGGGGGGGAGGGACTGAGCAAGGGGCTTCACATCTCGCCCTTTTCAGCATGGATGGAGCTTGGCTCCTGGGTGCCACGTGGGAGGAGTGATGTGTGGTCTAGGCTGAGCCCTGCTGCTAATCAGTGTCTGAAATAATGACCCTTGCTGACATTCCATCCCCCTCTCTGTGCCCTCTCTGGAGCTCTGCAGCTCCCCAAAGCCCAAGAAAGAGACTTGGAGGCAACAGCAACAGAAAAAGAAACACCCCAAAACAAGCACAGAACTCAAATCCCCACAGTAATTCCATTGCATCTGCTTAAATCTTCTTAAGTTACAGAGGATTTTAGTGAAGTAAATTAACTTCCCTTTGCTTGTGTTTCCTTGTATTTTTGAAGACTTTGAAACTGTTGAGGAGCAAATTGTCTTACAAACTCATAGGGACAGTTTCCAAACATGACTGGCAGAGCTGGTCATGTAATGTTCCTGAGAGTGGACCCGAGTGGGGATAGAGATAATTACTTTGCCATGGACCAACTTTGAGATCCATCCTAACTTTATTTTAATTTCTAAAATGGCAGATTGAAGGCTCACAACATAGCTAGGATAGTCTTGAGGGGGAAGATGCAATCCAAACGTGATCTGCTTTCTCAGGTGTGAAACAAAATTGCATACTTTTTTTTTTTGAGGAAAACTGCATGAAAAGGAAGGGTTAAAAATTTTTGGATGTGTGGGACGTTTTCAGTGAAAGTTGTTTAGTTCCTCTGGTCCATTTATCACCTGAGCAGTGAAACATCACTGTGCTTATGAAGTTAGCTCTGCAGGACTCTGTACCTGTCAAAATTGTTTATCCATACTTGCCAACAATAGCAAGAGATGCAGGACTGGCAGTTGTGACGGTGAGTGAGTTGGACACATGGACTGAAGGCGCATGAGTCGAACCTCCTCACTGATGCAGAAAAAGAAAATGAGTGAGGAAAAGAACATTAAAGCATGAAGTGTCTAATCTTAGAGAATTTAATGGTATGGTTCGTTACAAAAAAAAGAAGAATTTGCAGAATTTCTTCATGGGCAACTGAGTAGGTAGGTCTTGGTGGCCAATTAGTCCTCATGCTGATGAAGGTTCAGGAGTAAATGCCAGCAGAAGCAGATGCTGGGGGACATTGGCGCAGTAACATTATCGACCATGGGTAAATGACTGGGAATATTGCACTTAGATTATTGAAAACTGACGTGATAATCACTTATTAAGGAATTATTAAGGAACTTCTGAGTGCTTAGTATCATTATGTGAAAATATATAAGAAATTCTCAGTCTAAATCCAACAGAACCTTAGTCCTGTGTGAGGGCTATTAGGTAAAAAAAAAAAGAGGGGGGCGGGCAGAGAATTCAGGTTTATAAAAAGAAACCCGTACACAATGAGCTGAAGGTTGTGCTTCTGCACTTCCTGCTCTGGGTGTGAGCAGAAGAGGAAATACCAAAATACCACCAGAAAAACTATTCCCACAGCATTCCCAACCTGGCTGAAACCAGAAAAGTTCTGACAGCCCTGCAAAAAGGGGGTAAAACCCCACAACTGACCCAGTCTCAAGGATCTTACTCATAGGAAGGTCAACAAAATTTCCAAAGCTAGGAGATTTGGGTAGACCTAGATGAGTCTATATTTCCCCTGACTCCTCATCTGTATTTTCTGCACTTCATGGATCGTTGACGACATGTGACTGTTCTGCCAGCTTTGAGAGGAGCACATTTTTGCTGCAGCCAGTTTGATCACATCCATGACCACAGACCATCAAATTGCATGCTAACTGCAAGGCAGGGTACCACGGCCCAGTCCAGCTCAGGTGAGGGGTTCCTTGGCCCCCCTTCCATTTTTTGGCAGTCAACACAGTACAATGAGAGTGCATCCTACATACACAGCAAGAACTGACCTTTCAATGCATAAAATGCCACCAGTTTTAGTGTTGCCCCATGTAAATGATTAAAACTGAATTCCTGGAGATTCCCAGACAGACAAGATTTTAGTTTGGTCTGGCTGCTTTAGCAAAACTTCCACTTATAGCAAAGAAAACCTTGAAGATGAGCAGCAGGATTCAAAGGGTTGTACAGACAGCTCGCACACCAGACAGTTAGTTTAAAACTTCAAACCTGAAAGCTTTGCAAAGAACTTGGAAAATGGCTCCTTCCCTTTATTGGTATAAGAAGGAAAATATTCTGTACTGTTAACCCCCCAAAATTTAAATATCAAAGTCCCTTGTTTGACATGCAGTACTGTACACTAGAATTTAGAACTTGTTCAATAGTCTAAGAAAAACAGTAAAATTACTATAAAAAAATTAAATTACTATAAAAAGATGGTTTTCCTATAGATGTTTCCCTAGATCTAAGAAATTCCTGAATCAAGTTTTTTCCCTACAATTAGAGAATCAAATCCCTGGACTGGGTCCAATGAGTAGCTCAGGAATGTTCAGCACAACCACAGCCTCCAGCCATGGGACAGAACAAAAGTTGCAACAGTGATGATGCTTTATCTTCCACAACTTACTCCAGCAACACATCCATGGATGCCAATAATGAAATCTGCTTCAAAGAGGCCTGAAAAGAAGAATTTTTTTCTTTTCAAATTCTGAGTCACTGATTTTGAGACTGGTCAACTCATTGCATTTGTGACTGTGGTTTAGCTAAAACCACCTAGGGCTGATAATGTCATCATGAACTCTCACATCCAAAAATGAAGCTAAAACCTTAGCTAAGCCCCATGTCTGAATGCAGCTTTCCAGTTCATTCAGAGCAGCACAGCACTCAGCATTTTCCCTCCAACAACAGAAAGCCCCTTTCTGGCCTCCCGGAACATTGCTACATGGAATACACTGTCACTCCTACTGCAAACTTATTTAAGAGACAATAGGGCAAATAGTTGGCGCACAGATTGTTCTTAAAACTTAAATCTAGATCCACAATAAAATGTAAAAGGCCAAGGAAACATGCAAAGACAATTAGAAAATGCTCATTTTTCTTTTAACGTTAATTTTTGCTGAGAGTGAGGCATTGCGATTTACAATGTGGGCCCCATTCTGCAAGTCCTTTCTTACATGAGCTCTTTTTAAAGTCACTGAGGTTGTTTACGTGAGTAAAGTTACTTACATGAGAAAGGAATCACAGAATCTGGCCTTACACATTTTGCTACGAAATTTACCTAGACATTATCTGGGCTGTGGAGCACTGTGTGTATTTTCAGGAACTAAAACTGGATTTCAGTTGTTTTTTTTCGGAAAAAGTTCTGACTTCAGCTTCACCCATCTGCTTTTTGCAGTTTGCTCTGCAGCCACATTGAATGGACGGGCTCAGCCTTTGTCCCTGTCTCTGAGCTGCTCATTACCAGCCACGCTCAGCCCCGACGCGCTGTAACTCACCAGGACGTGTGCAGTCTGAATTCCCATTCCAGATTTGGTCCTCAAGTCTAAGGCCATTATTCCATCTCAGACTAAAACATATTCTCCCATAAGCAGCCGAAAAAGAGCATGTTTCTTCAGGTTTTCTTGCCACAAAAAGATAAAATAAAGTGAAATAAAGTAATAATAATAAGAAGGAAATCCAATGTACGGCAATCCTCAGAGTTCTTGAGTCTAAGACTGTTGATCAGCATCCATAAATGTCCTGACCGGTGAGGAGACACAGGCACTACAACTGGAAAGAGAGCAGGAAGGAAAACCTACCATGTGAGCAAAGTTAAAAAAAAAAGGGGGGGGGGGGGGGAAGAGAGAGAGAGAAAAAGGTCTGCTCACTGGACAGCACTTGGGCTGATAGCAGGGATTTCAGGAAATCCAAACACTCAGACAGGAAATCTGAACACTGGATAAACATGCCATAATCTCCACAGATACAGTTAACGTGCAGCGTCCCTGTTAACCCATTGCCTGCCCATGGCTGAGCCTGAAACCAGATCTGCGATATGAGACTCCTGGAAACACAAGCTGCCCGGGGGGCTCCACAGCCTGAGTGCTCGGAAGTTTGAGCTGCAGCCCTGCATTCAGCCCTGCCCTCTCCTTTTTTAACTCCATTGATTTCTACACAGTGCTGCTTTAGTGAAAAAGTGCATCATTTTCCTCCTCTGAGAAGGGGATGCACCCTGAGCCCTGCAGCACCCTGCCTGAACTCCTGTGTGCCACTGACTCTGGACACCTGGTAGTCCTGAGGTAGTTTTACCTGGTTCTTTTTCCACTTCTCTTTTGCTGTAACACAAAATTTGTATGGCTGTCTGTAGGATATTTGCAAAGTCCCAGTTATGATTTGCTCCAGGCTGGTGCAGTGGGGACCCCCTTTATGTCATTTTGTCAAGAAATCTAGTTCCATGGCAGAGGGGCTGGAATGAGATGACCTCTAAGGTCCCTTCCAACCCAAACCATCCTATGATTCTGTGAACTGAGGAACAAACTCTGCAGTGCCTAGCAAAATTAAGATGAAGCCTGTTTGGTTGGTTATTTTTGGAATATAGATTTTGCTCTTTGTGTCTTGTGGTTCACTCATCTTCTTTAAAAATATTACTTTTAGGCTTCTTAATTTATTTATTTATTTTATATGATCTACCTTGGTTACACTATTAATGTAAAGCTCTTAGCCAGTTACAAAAGCAAGGAGAAGCATTAATATTGCATAGAACTGACCCCTTGCTCCAACAGATGTAATTAATAAAGTGAAGTTTACATGAGAGTTGCCAAATTTAAATTCATAGTATTATAAGCACGCACACACACACAGTTAAGCCCCTGCATGTTTGCAGAATGGGGACTTCACTGTGTTTTCTGGAGGAGGACAATTGCAGGCTTCTCTGCTTTCCAGAGGTTATGGACTCCTAAGGCAAGGGTCCACTTCCAAAAATGCTTCTTCTCTCTGAAAACTGACATTTTGATACAGTCCTGCCTAAACATGTTAGAAAGAAAACATAATGTCTTTAGATTTTCTGATCCTCCTAAGACTTCCTAGAAATTAAAAAATGAAAGAAATTAGTACCTTGAATTTCACTTGCTGGTGGAAGTAATTAGGCACAGAGGTAATATCCACTGACTGGTGCCCTCGCTTCAGGCACTGGTAATCAGCTCGTCTGAAATGGCCCTAATCTAAGTCCCGCATGCAATATTAACCTGTATCATTATGTTAAGGTTCCTGCTAGGAACAAAATAGGAGCACTACAGGAAAAAGCTTCCTTCAGCACCTTCTACTACTTGCAGTGTGTTTCTGCTTATTATTTCAAAGACAGAAGCTCTGGCAAACCAGCATTTGTTACAGCTTTCCCTGGAAGTGGCCAGGCTTGGACATCATGCCTGGACTATGGAGTTAGGTTGTGTTGCCTGCAGGGAGCCTGGCAGCAGGACTGTGGTGGAAAATGGGGCTTTGGGGGCATCCCTTCCTCAGGAACTCTCCTCTGGTCTCCAGCCTAACTCTTGATGCAGAAAATAACTTTCAAGTGGTGTCCTCATGTTCCCAGTCATTCTCCTACTACTTTTTAGAAAGTGCGAGGCTGGTGATGGAGGTCAGTCCCTGTGAGCATGGTTGGAGCACTGGTGGCTGCATCTGTGCAAAGAGCTGGTAGAACAAATACTTGACTTTAGAGGCATGAAGTCATCTGCCTTGCCTAGCACATGCTGCGTGAAACAAGGACCAAATGGTTGCTTGATGATGTCAGGAGGGAACTGGTGGAAAAACAGGGAAAAATTAAAACATGTCGGGGTTGAACTTTTTTTCTTTTCTTTCTTGTTCCATGTGCTTTGCCAGTGAGCTATTTCAGTTATTCCCTTTTTTTCCATAGAAGCTCTTCTGTTGTCACGGTATTTTTCACCTTCTCTTTTCTTGTATTTTCCCCTTAGTGCAGCTCTTTGCAATAGCAAAAGGAAAGTAAAAAATAGAGAAAAAGTATAAAATTAAGCCATTTCAGTATAACTAAAAAAATATTAAAAGAAAAAAAGATAAAATAGGCATAAAACTTCAAAATATGCATTTTGAAAAAAAAAAGCCTTTTAAGATTGAGAGACTTTTCATTTGAAAACGTTCAAGCAGCTCTAGGAAAAAAAGGAGCTGGGGGAAGTGGGATATAATTTATTACCACTAACATCTGCTGTAAATCAGTTAGAGGTAGGCAAACATTCCCCACCAGGGCAGAGTTAGGTCAAGGTGAGAGGGGACAAAGCAATAATTAAAAAGACCAGCGTCCTCCAGCTACCTTCAATAGGCTATAAGCAGAAGAGCAAGTGCTTGCTGCTAGAACTGGGGTTCTGTCTAGAACAATTTCAAAGGGGGGGAGGGAAAAATGATTTCTATTCAATGGAAAACAATCAGTTTATAATACATCTCCAACAATTTCCATACAGGAACCACAAAAAGTATTATACTTTTCTGTTTTTTTAGTTAAAAAAATAAGCAGAAAAAAATGTTGTGCTTATTGTGAATAGTTTAATTTTAAGAGACATTTCTATTGAAAAACTCTGCAGAAAGTTGTTATTGTCAGTCTTGGCAAAACAGAGAACAGGGACAGCATGGTAGGCAAAATAATGAAGCTGACAATAATAAACTATTCAGAAAGATTCCAGCTGAAATGGGGTAGAAAGAAATCTTCAAACTCAAGCAAGCAGAGTTATCAAAGCTAAAGAGTAGATAAAGATTCCTGGAAGGGCACAGCAGCTGCAAAAAATCCACCATCACCTTAGGGAAAAAAAGCCAGGGACCTTACTCAGTACAGATGTGAAGATGCTTGCTTTTAAATTGGGAAAAACTCTTTACCACATCCACCGTTAATGCACCCACAGCAGCTGAGCTTTCTGATCACTTGTTCTATGTCCTCAGGATGCAGCTTTGTGTATTCCTAGAGCTGATAACAAAATTGTCACTTCTTCCACAAAGAACTCTATGGCTACTGAATTAAGACAAATCAGTTCATTAAAGATTAAAAGGGTTTAGATATGCATGTGAAAGATAAAGCACATGAAATCATTATTGAGATCGTGAACAAAATGCTCAAGAAAGTTATCAACCTATGAGGCCCCAAGCTCTGTTTTTTTTCATGTTTCGATGACAAGCCCTATCATTATAATAGTTAGGAATTTGAATTTTTTTTGTTATAGATTTGAAAGAAAGATCAGTTCTTTACTGCTCTGCATATTTGATTTGGAGAAGATTTCAACAGAATAAATAAAACATTTGGAAAAAGAAATTGCAGGTCCCAGTTTTGTCATTCTCCACCCTTCAGTCACCCGGAGGCTTTATATCCTTGAAAAAAATGTCTTAATATATTCACATGAAACTAATTTACTTTCCCTTTTGAGCATGGCCAGCCCTGTGACTCAACCATCCCAGACCTCTCTCTCTCTAGCGACAAAAAACTGGATGCCAGAGAAATACTGTGACACGCTAAACCAAGTTCCCCAATCACACTGTGACTCTATCTGGATTTACTACAGCATATACTAAAACTTTGCAAACATTAGATAAAATGAGTAGGAAACACTATCCAAAAGGATTTCATAAACCCTGACACAACTAACCATAAGCTATAAACACTATTTTTCTTGAAAACTTCAGTAATTAACTTGTTTAGAGACTTCTTGCTGTACTACAAAACATATCTCTTTGTGCACTGGCTTTCAATTTTAACATTTCCCTGGAGATCCCTGCCACTTTTATTGCTAGTCCTCCTCCTTCCTAAATGAGCAGCCAAGGAGGTTTACTTTTGAGATCGGCATCCCTGCTGGCAATGTTGCACTAGGGAAAGCACCAAGCCCCCTCCATCCAGCAGCAAACCATGTGCTCTTACATTACACAAGAAACATTGCCACTTTGCCCACTGTTCATTCAGTGAAATACAGCAGAAGCTGTGTTCTAACAGGTTTAACGACATGTTTGTACATTTATTAAGCAAATAGCACCTCTTGATGTTCTGAAAAGGTCCGGGCAGTAGAAACTGCCTTGACAAGAAGCACTTGACCCTTGGTGGTAGCTACAGGCTACACTAATGCACAGGAGGCAGTGCATGTTTCAACTGTTTTTAGAGTTTTCTTTTTTCAAATAAGAAAAAAACCCAAACATTGAAGCATTTCTTTTTTTGCCTCTCCTTCGTTGTTCCTTGTTACAATGGCAAAAATGGGGAATATTTTCGTGGTCCTCTTTTTTCCCCTCTATTTTCTTTCCAATGTGGCATGTGAAGGGAGGAAACCAAAGACAGGTACAAACAATTTTTTTACCAGCTCTGCTCAAAAAATGCTGTAGAGAAATATACAGTAAAGGGTACTAAAGAAAGCAGATGTCATCTAGAGAGGTCCCCATGGTGTCAGAGTAGTTGCTGACTTCATCTTTTGCCAAAGGTATGTGGACAGTCCAGATAATGTTTAGGGACAACTATAAGTTGAATTATGCACCACAGACCACGTTACAACAAAAATGTTGTGTGGAGAAATCTGAGTCTCTCTACATCATTCTCTGTAGGTTTCCAGGATGTCAGTTGTGCTGAAAGGGTGGGGTTGGAAGGACACCTTGGACATGTGAGAATCACAGCAGGCTTATTTTCCAATTGTCACCAAAGTTTTCCTTGGTATCCTTTCTAAAAATGGTTGAAAAAGACGCCTCCTCAATGTGTTGTCATTGGTTTGTTACAGAAAAGTTAAATGACAAACAGAACTCAAGTATTCCAGACATTAACAAACACCATGACAAACCCCAGTTGATCACCAGATTGGTTTAGCAATTAGGGGATTTTTGAAAAAAAGAAACGTAAGCTTCTCATGATCTGGGTCTTTGGTCATATGAGCAATTATTTTAAGCTATTTTAAGCAGACTAAATGTATACATAAAAATTAGTGCTATATTTCTTGTCAATCCTTTATCACAAGGAGCTGAGCATTTGTAAGTATGGATGGGTGCCATGAGACTTGTCATAGACATGTGAGAGTCAACACTGTTACAAATGCTGCAAGTGTCACATGCTCTAAGCACTGAATATTTGTAGACAGCATAGGCTGTGTGCATGAGCTGTTAGCCTGGAGAGCTTTAGAGTGGTCCAGAAAATTAAAGGCCACTGAGAAAATAATGTTATTTCTAATTGTATTCACAACTTTTGGAAATAGGCGATGGCCATCATGGAAACATGCCTACAAAGAGGAAGATAAACTCAAATCCAATTTTTTTACCATGACTGTAATTGATTAGGAGTTTAGATTTTCATGCATATGCATATGTGTGTGTGTCACCAAAATCCAAATCCTCGAATGCTGGTGAGGAAACAGGACTGAGAAACAAAGCCAAAGGGTAAAATAGAAGTCTTCTGTGTTATGTCCCCGATGTATGTAGATGAGAAGGAGATAGACCGGAAGAAGTTTGGGACTTGCAGAAAGATGTGACTTTTGCAGGGAGAAAACGAGGACAGTGTGGGTGGTGGCGTGGCCTCTGTTAGACCCAGTGAGTCAGAAAGTGCTGTATCCCATGCTCAGAAGGACTGCAGTGCCTGTCCTCCACTACCAATGCACCTGGGACCAGCACCAGGGAGGTTTGTGGGGAGAAGTAGTGATTAGAGAAGAGACTCTCTATTGTCACAGAGACTGCAGCACTTCCCCAAAGGAGGAATGGGCTCTGCAAATGGCTAATTTCCATATTTCTCCTCATCACATCACTCTTCCGGCTGCTTACACTCTGGCTATAGACTCCTCTTTGGGAAAAGCTCCTTCATGTCTTGTGGGAGGTGGTGGCTGCCTTCATCCCACTCTCACTTGCTGTGAATCTCTCTGCAAGTGTTCAACAGTTGAAACACTCATCCTGGCTCAGCCAGGATCTCATTTATGCTCTGCCATGTTATCATTAGGGCTTTCAAACACAGTATCTGTTTTAGGGCTACAAATCACATCCATGGAGGAAGACCATACAACACCAAACATTAATTAATCCCCTTTCTGAATGACTCTTTTTGGGCTAAATATCTTGCCTTCCCACCATGCAATTTCGGCACACACTGCCTCACTAGCTTTGTACTTCAGAAGGAGGTATCCATATTCCTGATGCTCAGGGAAACCACAAAGTAGTGTTCATGTGTTTCTTCTCATACAAACAAGGGATTGTGACTTTTCCTCTTGTGGAGGTCAGATGACAGATCTGCTAGTCAATCTTTGGTTATTCAGTGACTAAAGGCCAGAGGTTTATAACCTGTTCCAAACACCTTAACACCTTCTGACCAGCCTTTCTGCTGCCTGGGGCCCAGACCACACTCTTCCCCAGTGGCTTGCCCCACCTGTCCAGTCCTGGGAAGCAGATTAAATTGTTAATGAAGTTTCATTAGGCAGGTTCATGGATAATGCCAAGTTCAAGCTCTTATGCTGGCCTTGGTCAAATCACCCAAACTTCACTCAAAGTGACAAATCTCAGGGCACTTTCAAACTGCTGTCTGGTTGTGTTTTGGCTTAATCCCAACCTGAAGCAGGATGAAGGGATGTGCAGTAACCCTACTCCACTCCACTCATACATTGCCCCGTACCTTCTGCTTAGACAAGACACAGCCTGGGTCTCTCTGGTTACACCTCTTACCTTGATGAACTGTGCCTCAGGCTGGGGTCCATTTTCTTCTTGTGTTTTATGTTGGTTATGTTTGCACTGTCTGTAAGGTCTGCATCTCAATTTGCAGCTCTGTGCATGAATTTTCTCTGTATGGTGAGCCCATGACCTTTCTCAGACAGAAGCATGAGTGGGAGCCAATGTCTAATTGATGCAGATGATCAATAGAATAGGATATTTTGGTTGGAAGGGACTTAAAATGTTCATCTAGTCCAACTGCCTGACCACTTCAGGGCTGACCATGAATTAAAGCATGCTATTGAGGGCGTGCCCTTATATGTCTTAAACACTGACAGGCTTGGAGTGTTGACCACCCCTCTTGGAAGATTGTTCCACTATTTTGACACCCTCTGAAGCCTGTTGAAAGAAGGGCAAAGCAGCTGGGGAAGGGTCTAGAGCACAAGTCCTATGATGAGCAGCTGAGGGAGCTGGGGTGTTGAGCCTGGAGAAAAGGAGGCTCAGGAGGGACCTTATCTCTCTCTACAACTCCCTGATAGGAGGTTGTGGCCAGGTGGGGGTTGGCCTCTTCTCCCAGGTAACAAGTGACAGGACATGGCCTCATGTTGCACCAGGGAAGGTTTCGATTGGACAGTAGAAAAAAATATTCACAGAAAAAGTGGTTAAGCACTGGAACAGGTTTCCAAGGGAAGTGGTGGAGTCATCAGCCCTAGAGGTATTTAAAAGACATGTAAATTTGGCAGTTAGGGTTAGTAGTATTTTACCATATTTTAATGGTAACTTGGAAGTATTGGGTTAATGGTTGGGCTTGAAGATCTTAAAAGTCTTTCCCAACCTAAAATGACTCTATGATTCCATAAAATGCTTCCTAATATCAAGTCTAAACCTCCCCTGGTACAGGTTTAAACCATTCCCATGTCCTACCAATGGATCCCAGGGAGAAGAGCTCAGTACCTCCATCTCCCCCTCCCCTCCTCAGGAAGCTCTTAGAGAGCATGAGGTCGCCCCTTAGCCTCCTCCAAACCAGACAATCCCAGAGCCCTCAGCTGCTCCTCACAGGACATGACTTCCAGCCCTTTCACTGGCTTTGTTGCCCTCCTCAGGAAACATTCAAGGACCTTCAGATCCCTCTTTAATGGTGGGTCCCAGAACTGCACAGAAAAGTCAAATACAAGCTTGAGCCCTAAGCCAACACAGAGGCAAAAACATTTATCTGCCTCAATTCTCCATGGACGAATGGTCATAATCACAGTGTATGACCTTACAACACATTACTCGGACACAGGTTGCACAGATGCCTCAGGAATGGAATTTGTAAGGCCTAAGCATGAATTTTAAGGATGGGATGATGGCTCATATTTCTACCATTATGGCTCTAGTGGTCAAATTGGATTCTTTGCTGTATAAGAAACTGGAGAAAATGTCATGCATGGCAGACTGGATTACATCAGTTTTCCCTCTCTTGCTTCAAGACTTCATATACATTCAATATGAAAGCTTGGTTTTCTCACTTAAAATGTACAAGAAGTTTAGAAGAAAGTAATATTCTTGTCTGGGGGAGCTCCAAATCAAATGATTTCTAAAACAAGCCTGAAATCAAGAGCTACTGCTGTTAGCTGTGTGAAAAAGGAGAGGAATATTAACTTCTGTGGGAGGAGGAGCTGTACCTTAAAAAAAATGTTGCTATTGAATGCAAAGCTGGTATGGAAAGCTCAAGTAATTGGAAACACATGTTCCTGGCTGCAGGAGTACAGCACATAAACTGCAGAAGAAAAATAATAATAGAAAGGACACAGAATATTTGAAAATATAGCAAGAGAAGTCAACATTTTACAAGTTGTTAATAGTGACTATACCTGGAATATTGTTTCACTTCACCATTAACCTTAAAAAGTACAAATATATCTGTTGACTTTCTGTTGTACACCAACTTTAAAATAAAACAGAGGTCTCAGGCATGTTGGATGATAGTATTACATAAGGAGAATATTTTAGTAAACTATCTGAACAAAGATGACTCATAATGATACAGATGAATATTTTATTTTAAACACAAAATGTTGTGAATTACTTAGCACCTAAAAATAACACGCCCCCTCTTAACTTTCAATGAACTGTGTTGACGTTGCAGGAGTTTCGAACTTCTTCAGTACAGCAAATCATCCATCTTTTGTAGTCTGTTAACAAAAATATCTCTTTTCAGGCCAAAACTTCAAACCTAAAGCACACATAAACCCCCTCACACCCACACTCCTTTCAGTTTGCAGCTTTTTGTTCCGCCTCTCTCCCTTCTTGGGTAGTAAAAGCTACAGGAGGAAGGAAGGCTGTGAAATCTGCACAGAAAAATTAAAATTCAGTGCATACTGTAAAATATACCATAACCATACTGTAAGAATGGAGATCAGTCACTTAAAGCTGCGTGGGTAGAGCTGTGGCAGAGCTGCCTCTTCCCCATCTTTGGTCACTTAAATTTCTTCCCATCCCTGTTGGATATGTGAATATGTGTTTTTCACTTCTTGGTTCATCCCTGATTTACCCTCCCTCTCTTCTCAGCAGGGGTGAGTTTTGCAGCTCTCAAATGTCTGTGCACTGACCCAGTTGCAGTCTAGATCAGCCCTGGTCAGCTCGGGGCTGGCATAGCCTACACAGCAAGGGTGTCCCAGGCACTTTTGTTCATGGAAACCTAGATCTTTCTTAGGCCCTGTGCTCTTCAAAATTGTCATAAATGACTTGGATGCAGAACTGGAAGGGATACTAAGCAAGTTTGCAGATGATACAAAACTGGGAGGAGCTGTTTACTCCCTCAAGGGCAGGGAGGCCCTGCAGAGAGACCTCAACAACTTAGAGGACTGGGCAATCACCCAGTAACCAACAATATGAAGTTCAACATGGAAAAGTCCTGGATTCTGCACCTGGGATGGGACAATCCTGGTTGTGGGGACAGACTGGGGAATGAGATGCTGGAAAGCAGCACTGTGGAAAGGAACCTGGGGGTCCTGGTCTGTGGAAAGTTGAACATGGGACAGAGGTGCCCTGGCAGCCAGGAGGGCCATCCCTGTCCTGGGGGCATCAGGCACAGCATCACCAGCTGGGCAAGGGAGGGGATTGTCCCACTCTGCTCTGCACTGGGGCGGCCTCACCTCGAGTCCTGGGGGCAGTTTTGGGTGCCTCAATATAAGAAAGATATTAAGGTTTTAGAGAGTGTCCAAAGGAGGCCAACAAAGATGGTGAAGGGCCTTGAGGGGAAGCCCTATGAGGAGTGGCTGAGGTCACCTGGTCTGTTCAGCCTGGAGGAGACTGAGGGGAGACCTCATTCCTTGTGATGGGAAGCAGAGGGGCAGACACTGATTTCTTCTCTGTGGTGATCAGTGACAGGGCCTGAGGAAATGGCCTGAAGTTGTGTCAGAGGAGGTTTAGGGGAGGTTTACTTTAGATATTAGAAAGAGTTTCTTCAGCCAGAGGCAGAGGGTGGTAGGGCACTTGAACAAGCTCCCCAGGAAAGTGGTCACAGTCCCAAGCCTGATATAATTCAAGAAGTTTTTTGAAAGTGCTCTCGGACACGTGGTGTGACTCTTGGCGATGGTGCTGTGCAGAGCCAGGAGTTGGACTCCATGATCCTTGTGGGTCTCCAACTCAGTTTATTCTGTAATTCTGGGTTATATATTTGCTTTCAAAGATGTGAAATTATATGTCTGTTTGAAAAGCCATTTTCAAACTGTCAAATTTCAAGCCACTGTCAAATTTCAAGTTCTTCTAATGGAGGAATGAAGTTTCATGGATAAGGCCTTCACAGTGCTGTAATGTGGGGGCTGGGGGGAGGAGGTGGAAAAGGAGCTTTCCCTGCAAATTCATCATCTTGGATGACTCAAGCCTTTAAAGTTCCAGCAAGAAATAATTATTTAAAATAGATCAGCCTGAGACAGACAGCTAAGGTAGAAGTAGTGGCAGAAATAGCTACAGCATACTTAACTAAATTTCTCAGGGGTTTCATATGGTTGAAGCTATTTCAGTAATCAATGGTACTTCCTGCAAAAGCTTGTAATCCAAAGGCCCTGGAGTAAACGGGAAACTTTCCCTCAGTTTTTTGGTCTTCAAGTCAGACTTCTGAATCATTCAGTGCTGTACCTATTTATAGGGAATACAACATGCATGGTCGATCAAAGGCCAGTTCTAACACTGCATCTCAAGACTGGCATAATCTTACATTTCACACGTTTCATTTCCTCCCTTTGCCAATGTCACTTGGCCTCTGTTCATCATGGGCCACCTTTAATGTGTGGTTTAATGGTTTTTCTTCTGCTAAATGCCAGCTAAATTATCTCATCTGTGAAAAAAAAGAAAAGAGGGGATCCTTCAGAGGACAGACAGAAATAGATGTTGTATGCTATGGGGTCTTGAAAAGCCTGCGCAATGACCAGAGTATACTTTATTCCAGTAAGAGTCGAAACTTATTCCCACACCTACAGGTGTTTTCCAGCTTTTTTGTGATGAGCTCCACATCTCAATAAAGAAATTGCCTCATGGGCACTTATCCTCCAAGTCATTGTGTAACATCCCTGTGGCAATTTACATTACATGGAAAACCATTCTGAAAAAGCATTTGTGCCTCTTTTAAAGAGGTCTTTAGAGGAATATGGGTATTGACCTTCCTGTAAAAGTTGACCGTGGTTTCTGCTTTTGCTGTTTACCTCATCTCTTTTCCTTGCCTTGGCTCTGTTCCTTTCAGATGAAGTCCAGGATGAAAGTCAGCATACTGCAGGCCCAGTGAGCTCACCACTGTGCTGTGGACCACAGCTGAGGCATCTCCATCCCAGTCCTTTTCTAGGGTGAAGTTTCAGTGTGACATGCAAAGTGCTAACAGGATCACAGATCTTATTTAAAAGCAAAATAAAAGAAAGGCAAATCAACACCCCCAGTGATTACTTCAGAGAGAGCTTTACAGCCAAGGATAACGCCTCTCCCTGATGCATTCTGCTGTATTTTTCCAGGGTCATTTGCCTTGCTTTTGCAGAAACAACAGGATGGCACTGGGACCTGAACTCTGACTCTCTGCTGTTTCTGCTGTTCTGGATGCTGATGCTGCTCTTTCACAACAGCTGAGTTAGATCCAGATGGACATGTGAGTTATCTTTTCTCTAAAGAAGAAACATCAACTAAACCCTTGACACTTTTATATAGTTAAGAAGTTACTGCTGTCATTTCTTGGCATGATAGATTATAGACTATTAACATACTCTAATTGCTTATGAAAAGACCAGATTGTTTCTTGTAAAAGTAACAGATTCACATCAATCCCCATTCATTTTAAATACATGACTTTCAGCACTTTCACATAAAGAATGTGCAAAGAAAAGGTCTTTTTTTTAATTGGACTTGTAGACATGAGCATGTTTGAAATTTCAGAATGAAATGATAGGTAGAGTTGGCAGTACATTTAACTGCCCAGAAAAGGTATTTCAATACATTGAATAGTACATAAGTTTTGTGAACATTCCCTTCTTACAGCAAAGGCAAATCTCTAAATAGTGGTCTATTCTCAAAGGCTTCTTTAGGACCTGTCTGAAATCTCATATGATGCCATGGACGACAAGCAGGGATAAGAAAATAATACGACAGTGATTAAGGGTAGAAATAGTAGCAGCAGGAAATTTCTTTTAGCTGATACCTATCCCAGTTTTCCAGCTACTTAATGTCAGCTTTTGTTGTCAGATTTTTAATATTTGTTTATATTTACAAGAAGAGTTTTTGAACCAGTCAAAACATGTATTTGCATGGTTCACATAAAACAAAAACAGAGAACTGAATTACTGGGGAGCAAGCCAGTCAAATATTTGGCATTTGGGACAGTCTTCTAATTTAGAGGACTTCTGCATTTTCATAATAATAATAATAAATAATATGAGGAGGAGTAATATGAGTGTTCTCGACCTAAGAAATGTGGTGGCAACTGTCATAGAAGAAGGTTGCAGAAAACAGGAAAAAGGAAGGAAGCCATGGGTAGCCTTCACTTCAGATAACCTATGACTTAAGTGCCTGATTCCTTGTCTGAGCTTTTCCTTTCTAGGAGCTCCTGATGCTGAAGAGAGGCTGTGACACGAGGCATCAGATGACGGCAGTGTTAACTCCAGAGCTCTGGAGGAGAGTGGCCAATGTCCAAGAATCAGGAGCCTCTCAAACATGCTGCATGCTGATAGCAAGACTGCAGTGCAGAAATTTTCCCCTCTTACGTCCATAGGCAGGATGTAATATGTGCATTACTCACATAAGGTACTGCACCATGTTCACAGCTTTTCCCTGAGCTCACTGCTAGAGCTGAAGTGTTGGAGTGGATTAAAGGGAACATTTGCACGTAGTGAAATCTCGAGTTGTTCCAATGTCGGTGGAGGCTGGGGAGCCACTTTGCTGTAGTCAAGCATGCTGAGCAATGTCTGATTTTAATGCAAACCAAAGCTCTCCTCAGCATGAGTGAAGACTGCAGTGTTGTTTCTTCACATCGCGCTCATTCTCTAGGGGTGTCTGGGTCATCTGTTGTGTGTACAGAGACATTGTCCCTCACCCATTAGAGCTCCAGCAGCTGCTCGTTGGTGTTCAGAAATGCAACCAAGGCCTCAAGACAGCAGGAGCCCATGCTGGGAGGGTGAACCAGAAAGCTGGAATTATAGCACTTGGACCTTGGCCAGAAACACCAGGATGAAAAAACGAACCCTCCAAATGAGCTACTGAGACCTTGTGTGGCAGTTACCAGCAGGATGTTTGTTTTCCATCTCCTCCACGGGACTGCACATCCAGCCACAGTTTCCCATCTTAAAGCGGTGCTGGGATCTTTGTTCAGGACTGACTCAGAGGAAATGGTGCCACTCAATGGTGGCACTCATTCAATGGTGAATCACTGTGTGACTTCCCCCAGTTTGGGGGTTTCCCTTAGAGACCTTAGAGCTCATTCTGCAGCCTTCCTCCCCAATGGATGGATGGACGGAAAAGGAGCTGTGGGATGGCAGCACAAAGAGCATCAACACTGCATGCAGGGCTCTCTGTGAGCCTGCGTGTTGCCCCAGGCCTGCTCCAGCAAACCAGTACACATATGCTTAACTCTACACTTCTGAGGCATAATCCCATTAATTTAAATGGGATTACTCATGGGCTTAAATTCCTGCAGGATCAGCAGTGAGGTCTGTTGCTGCAGCTGCCGGGTGCAGTACAATTAATGATGTAACAAGAGTTTTGCTCATTCTATACCCAAGGGCTGCCTTGCTGAACATCAGCACTGCTCATAGCCTCGAGCCTGAAAAATGAGCCCTTCTTCAATTCAAAGGTCTCCTGGGTTTTAGCTTTGCTTCATTGTCCTTTACCTGCAAACCAGACTTTCCTAAATTGAACTCTCCTATGGTTTCTGCCTCTTCTTCATTGTCCCCAGGCTGCATGGAGGATTTTTGTCTCTACCACTGCTTGTGGATCAATGGATCACCTTAATTGCCTTGATCAGTACAGTACAGAGAAACACACATGCGCACACACCCACCCTCCCCCGCTTATCTTCTCTAAACAAGCATATTTCCTCCTACTTAACATCTTTCTGCTAATCTCTACCATCCTGCTAGAGCAGGCTGCCTCTGAAAAAAAAATAGCTGCTCTACTTGCCCTCAGGTCATTTTGGTCATTGGATCCCACTGCCAGCCCGAGGGTAAATCCATTGTCTGCAAGACGAAAGTTAGTTAAAGCTGGGGATGAAAATATGACCTAAAAGTACTCGCCTCCCCCTTGCTTTTTATATGGATGGATATTTTATTTTCTGTGTGGTAGCTGCTTTTCTATCAGAAATCATCTGTCCACTTATATTTTAAATGAATCAGTAAGGTTGAGAAGTTAGTGACTTTATTTTAACAAATAGCTTAATTAATTAATTAATCAGTAGCTTGCTTTTAAAGGCTCATGCACAATGTTAGTAATGTTACATGTAAGTAAATCTAACACATATAAAATCAGGAGAGGCAGTCTCTGAGGGAAAGTGAATTGCTTTTGTTTAACTGCATGTATTTTAACATTTTGGGCTTAGAAAAAAACCAATTCTCCCACTGGAGACCTTTTATGCCAAGTTTGAGCCTGGAGCAACTTTTTATGGCTCAGTTGCAGTAACCCCTTGAATATGGGGGTTTATAATGGAAACTCTGACGAGCTCTCAGCTAAAGCACTTCTAACAGATGTTTCTGTAATGAAAGGGCTGTGCAGAACAGGCAACAGAGAGCAAGCTGTATTTTGTATTTTGCAAAGATTACGGATGATTATGCACAATTTATAAAGCAATGGTGGCTTTAACCCAAAGTCGCACTCTCGCACCAGGCTGTGCCCCGTGTGTGTGCATACATTAACAGCAGAGTGCTTCACTAACGGAACCAGCTGTTGAATGCTACTCTTGTATAGATTTTAAAATACAGGTCACTTTGCTCTTCTGAGCAGTGATTTGGTAGTGATGGTGGTGA
Source organism: Dicrurus megarhynchus (assembly GCA_013399195.1). NCBI lineage: Eukaryota > Metazoa > Chordata > Aves > Passeriformes > Dicruridae > Dicrurus > Dicrurus megarhynchus. The sequence goes on from VXAD01000580.1 coordinate 608,173, forward strand.
CAGGTATGCTTTCATTCAGAGTGCCCTGAAGATGGACAATCAGTACTCCATTAAACCGGTCTGAGTAGAAACCAAACTGTCTGTAGCTGAGAGGAATTGATTTGACACTTTGGGACTTTCTTCTCTACTCTGAGTCATCTCCAGCAGTCACAGATGTGGCAGAATGGATCTCCTGGTCTCCTTCTCCAAGGGGTTGATGGGTTCAAGCTGAATGCCCGGGGTGTGCTGTGCTGGTTTGTCCCCATCTGGTTTGTGGGCCCTGGGGACAGTGTGGATTTGAACAGATTGGGAGACTCTGGAGATGAAACTGGGCAGAGAATCAGGAAGTTGTGTCCTCACAGCACATTCTAACCTCAGAGACCCAGATGTCTTGGCCCTCAGTTACTGGAATGTTGAAGTCTGTCTTAAAACAGAATTATTAAGAGAAAAAAAATAAGCTCAGAACTCCCTAGAAAAGAAGGTTTTATATCTTCAAATGTTACTAGAGGGTATTTTGGGTTTTGTTCTAATCTCCCTGTCAGTGCTCATTAAGTGGAGCGCAGAGTCACTGGACCATCATCTGAGGGTGTGTCTGATGGTGCTGGGGAGACCTTGAGAGGCAGATGCAAGGCTTGCAGAGCCTTCCTCGGCAGGATGCAAATGGCATTTTTATGTCACACACACGTTGATTTGTTCCAAATGCCTTCTTTTTTGTGAACATGTTTTGCCAGTCTGAATTCCTTTTGGGTGAAGAGCAGCGACAACGTGTAATTAACGTTCTCCTGGTTAATGCTCTGTTAATGTGCTGTACCCAGAAAAATGTGGTCCCTTGGGCTGTATTCATCACTGCCTTGCAGGTAGTTTGGAGTAACTGTGTTCTCTATGTGAAAACTTCACTTTTCTCCACCCGTGCAAGGAGCAGAGGCATCTGTTAGCACTGACTGATTGAGATGAAACTGCTTACAGCATTCTTCAAGCAACAGCAGGGGAGAAAAACCCTGGACTGACTTTATCAATTTGCGTTTGATACAGCATGTTATTTTTAGGGCTTAGTTAACATGAAAGCATGTGGGTTCAGGAGTGCGTGCTGGAGTGGGCTCTTCTCTGCCATCACATTTTGTGCTGCAGTGGACCTGAAAGGATTCCAACTGCCCATTGTGACAAAGCCACTCTACCCTTTCAGGGCAGCTTGTGGCATCAGTGCATTATCCTCTAAGCTAAATTGTCCACTTCTAAGTGTCTGGCCAAGTGTTTCTAACTTCTCAGTTATCTGGTCCTTGGAAATGGTTTGTCTGCAGCACTCTTCTGTTTTCTTGACTTTCTGTCTTTGCTTTTTGTTTGTCATGGTCCTTCTTCCCAAATGCCACCTTTGATGTATCAGAGCTGAAAGGGTGCTCCAGCTACCACAGGTTCCTGAGGAGGGCACAGCCCACACTGGAGCAGGAGCTTCCTCGTCACCCGCCTGTCCCTTGGCCATGGATTCTCTAGTTATGAGAAGCTCAATGGTTTCACCAGCACACCCTTATCTTTCTGTGGTGGAGCTATCAAGAAGCAACAGATAGCTTTTTTTCTGAGTGAACCCAGTAAATTTGTCATAACGGATTCAAATGTGGGAATGTTATGTTTATCTTAGCGGAAGGACAAATAATATGGTTATTACCATAAGCAGAGAGGAAAGCAAAACTGGAGCAGTGCAGTGCAGGAGAGGTCTCCAGAGAGCATTCCCTCCAGCTCACCCTTCATCAGTCTCTGTGGCTTAAAGGGATAAACATTTTATGTCTTCTTTCGCCTACGCCACAGTCATCTCATCTGGTGGTAAATTTGGGCCTGTGCTGTTCTATCCTTAGCAGACCCCTAATAATCCTCCTCTGGAGGATCTGTTTTGATTTTTAAAGGAATTAGATTTGGAGGGCAATAAGCTGTAATCAAAAGTTCACTGCTCTGCTCAGATTTAGGAACTGGTGATCTCTGATGTACCTGCCAAAGCTGACTTTGGGCAAGGCACAGACATCCACATTTTAGTTGCCAAAAAAAACCAATGGCTGTTATGGACTGAAACTTTCAGTAGCTCTGTTTCCATAACTGAAGATACAAATAGCAAATTTAAGCCCACAAAAAATATTGTTATCATTAAAATACGTTGATGCTGTATATGTTATTTTAATGGGAAAGACTTGACAGTGTATCGTAGTTATTCTTAAGTGACTGATAGTTGCATCTACCCCAAGTGATCAATACTAGGTCAAATCTGACCTATGGCAGTGAGTGATTTTCACTACTTGCATATGAAAGTTATTTATTTGTTTCCTCCAGTGCAATGCATTTTCCCACACTCAGTATTTTAACCTCCTCTTCCACTGTCTGGCTTTTTGGCAGGAGGCTGTGGGGGTTACCAAAGGAGCCCGTGTGAACTCATCCATCCATTTGCTGACCATTTGAAATGCTGGATGTCTTCTTGTTATTTATCTGTTCCTTTCACAGAGGCTCATATATGAACAGCAAATTAGCTGAGAGTGCACAGTGACATACTCTGAAACTTTAAATTTATGTGTGCATATTTAAGAACCTCCATAAAAATGCATTAGGGTATTGCAGGAGTTGGGGGTGGGTTGCTCTATTTGGTCTGTACAAAGGGAACCTAAGGTGCAGAGTGAATAGGGAGGGAATCAAACCTTTTAGTGCCCAATATTTTTGAATATGAGTGATAATGATAGATTTTAATCAGCAGCAGCATCTCTGTGACAGCATTAGCTGCAACAATTTATTGTCTTCATGCAGTTCGTTGTAGCAGAGTGGCTATGAAAAACGAGGAGCAAGGGTTAATTTCTGGCTGCCTTTAAGCTGATGGCAAAACTCCTGATGACTTCAAGGGTGAAAATCTCACCTCAGGTTTCAGCTGGTGTAAGTTGACATTCCTCCATATACTTCAATAAAATCAATGAAGCCCTGATAATTAATTGCAAGTGAGAATCCAGCCCTAAGGCTATTAAGGACTGTAATGTATAAAGCTATAATTATGAAGCCATAATTCCATCAAGAGCTTCTGGCGATATCATGGACCAGAGTTAAGTGAATTGTGCATATAAATGTAATGGTCTTGCAGTGCAGTAGAAATACCTCTCTCTCTCTAGATAGAACTCTTAGCACAGAGATACTAAAATATCTTTTATCCAATCATATCAATAATTGGAAAAGAAATATTAGCTGCAGATGTGAGATTTCCGGGGCACTGAATCAAAACATGCATTTTGCACCAGCCACTTCAAAATTGTGGAGGGTTCCCTGCACTGCCGTGATAACTCAAAGCATAAAATCTCCTCTTGATTTTTATGTTATTTATCATTATCAATCAGCTTTGATAGTATGGCTGAAATTTCAATGCTGAATGCATCCAGATAGCACATGGGTGTTTGGCCTTGTAGAACACGGCAATGAAAGGATGAGAGTAAATAGCCTCCAGTTACACCAGGAGAGATTTAATTAGATATTAGCAAAAACTTTTTCACAAAAAGGGTTGTAGAACTATAGAACAGACTGCTGAGGGAAGTGGTGAAGTCACCATCCCTGGAAGTGTTCAAAAAGTGTGGATTTGGCACTTAAGGCCATGATTTAATGATGGACATGTCAGTGGTTCTAGGTTGATGGTTGGACCTGATGATCTTAAATGTCTTTTTCAAACTTAATGATTCATGATTCTAAAGCAAGTGCTGTGTGTGCATAAAGATGTGCCCAAATGGCAGGAGGGGATGGAGCCCTGGGAAAGGAAGAAGACTCTGTAGGTGTTTGGGATGGAGGAACATGGATTGGGTAGGATGAAACTGATAATCTACTCTTCTACCTTTCTTCACCCCTCTTTCTTCTTTCTTTTCATTAATCTGTAACTGGATAATTAGTCTCCCAATTAGACAAAGACATATACAAATACTCAACCATCCTGTTCTTGCATAAACAAACTGGGTATATAACGATGTATGTGCACCAGTGGGTCTTCATTTAAAAATCAGATTTCTGCTGGTCTCTCTGCAGCCTTTTGGGTTTCTGAAGCTGCAGGGAAACCCATATGTAATTAATCTTCACCAGGAAGATGTGCCTGAATCACAACCCTGAATCTCAAGCAGTCTGGAGCTTGAGGAAACACATGGATGAAGATTCAGTTTGGACTAGATGTGATAATTCTGAGGATACAGCTCTCTCTTGACTAGGAAAAGCACAGTTTTTGTGAGTCAGTCTCTCAAAATCAAAGCAGATAGAGGAAGAAATGAAAAAAAAGAAACTTTGCAAAAGTGAGAAGCTTTGAGCGAGATATTTTCCTCTTCTCATTTGCTCATGTAACAGGATTTTTTGAAAAACATACTCAGCTGTTGAGCATTAGATATCACTCACAGCTCCAGGTATTTGTTGAAAAGTGACTTCAGATTCAAGCCTCCCTTGTGCCACAGTAAACTTTATTCTGTCTGTATTTGCTCAGTTTAAACTGTAAAGAAAATAAATGACAGATTTCCTCTGTGGAAAAGTCCTGCAGAATTTAACATTGGTGAAATCATGAGGATCTTCAAGGATAGGGAACTGTAGAAAAAATCAGAACTCCCCCTGAAATTCAGCAGATTTCCTGTCTATTCTACAGCGTTTTATATGCAATTTCCTGTTAAAATTAAAAATATTATAAAGCCCTAAAATAGGCATTAACAAGGCTGGAATTTCCTATTAAGTCGTGAAGGACTTTTCCATAGGGACTGCAGCATCTGAAAACTTTGGATCTGGCATGTTGTGGACTGAGTGGCAGTGAGAGCATCTGCCCTGGAAGGTCTGCAGCAGCATCCCTCAGTGCAACCCCTGTTCCATTTTCTGCAAATGAAACAACCCCAGCCAGGCTCTGGTTCAATAACCTGTTCACCATGGCCTCAAATCAGTCTCTGGAAAATTTCACTTCTGAGTCTCGTTGAAGTCACTGAAAATGAGGCACATAGTGGAAGTAAATTACTTGTTTATGCCGTGCTTTGCTCTGCCAGGCTTAGGCCTGATCCTAAAACCTAAGTGCAGCTTTTTAGCTTTTTGCTGCCTTCAATGTGCTCTCAGGCAGGTGCTTCAACAGCATCTCTCCCACACTAGGATACATAACAGGTTATTCCACCCATTGGGTTTCTCACAAGATGCAGAAGAAGTGAGTGTAGCCTGAGGCTGGAGACATATGCACAAGTGAGATAAGGATCATGTATGGGAATTTGCAGTGAGACTGCCCTACTTTATACAGCTGAAGATCTAATCCTGGCTATCTAATAAAACAGTTAATCTTCCAAATCTTCTTGATAGACTGTGCAGAAGGAGCCCAAAACTGGCAATTAGCTCTGTTTTTAAAATACTCCAGGCATACATTTTAAATATCTGCATGTAATTCTGGGGAAGTGATTCATAGCGATGCAGGGGAACCTGAGGACGGCTCAGAATAAATTGGGCAGATGATGGTATACATCAGTTCCTCTTAGGAACAGAAACCCAATCTTTATTGAAACCTCAGATAAGGAAGTGTCATGGTTTAACCCTAGACAGCCACTAAACTGCTCACTCACTCCCCTCACCCCTAGTGGGATGGGGAGGAGAATCAGAAAAAGAAAGACCCATGGGTTAATATAAGAACAGTTTAATAATCAAAGTAAAATAAAAAAAAAAATAAAGTAGTAATGAAAAGAGAGATAACAAAAAGAAAGAGAGGAATAAAACCCAAGAAAGACAAGTGATGCACAATAAAATTGCTGACCACCCACTGACCAATGCCCAGCCCATCCCTGAGCAGCGATCAGCCCCTTCCAGCCAGCTCCCCTCAGTTTATACACTGACCATGACATTCTAGGGTGTGGAATATCCTTTTGCCCAGTTCAGGTCACCTCTGCTGGCCATGTTCCCTCCTGGCTTCTGCTCCTGCTCACGGGCAGAGCCCAGGACTGAGAAGTCCTTGGCTCAGAGAAAGCACTGCTCAGCACCGACCAAGACATCAGAGTGTTATCAACATGATTCTCATACTGAATCCAAAACACAGCACTGCACCACCTACTAAGAAGAAAATGAACCCTATCCTAGATGAAACTAGGACAGGAAACCTCTTCTTTATATGGAAGTCTTACCAGAACTGAGTGGGATCCCATGCTTTAGTTCAGAGTTGTCAGTGAATCTCTCTTACCTCCATATACATTGCTGCATATGATGCCACACACTGAACAGTGCTGAAATATGGTTGGTTTAATTGGCTGCCATGTGTCATCTGATCTACTAAACTGTGATGAGGCATATGGATGCTTAATTGAAATATATATAGCTTTAATAAAGCTCTAAGTAAGCCCAAGGAGCAGACTCCAGATGCAATTTTTTGTGTTTAGAATTATCTGTTTTCTAGTATAAGAAGCAATGTGTATTGTTTGTAGGCCAGGTTTGCTTTGGTCTGCTGTTCAGGCTGCTCACAGGCGAGTCCGAAGGCAGTGGGTGATGTGGCAGGGGACAGCACAGCCATCGGCAAGGCCATCAGCACAGCCATCAGCACTTCCCCTCGCTGACGGTGCTGCTGGGATCCAGGCACTGCTCCAGCATCCCAGCAGGGCTGCACTGGGAACACCTGCAGTGCCCGGCTCTGTCTCCTTCTTGGTGTGTACTATGTGGGGCTGGGGCAGGGAGCTGGGAGTGCAGCAGGGGTGTGGGATGCAGGGGGATGCTCAGCAGATGGGCAGGCGTGCACCGAGAACCCCACAGGCGCTGGCTGCCGCAGATGCGGCGGATGTGAACTTGCTGAATAGACTCATGCTCAGATTAGCAATGGCTTCAGCTCGAGCAGTGATTGCTTTTCCCGGAACAGCAGCCCTACAAAATTCCCCCATACCACTGGTGTTCTGGAATATCTCCTTGAATCACAGAAGTCCTCCATTAACCTGAAGATACTGAAGACATCTAATCTCTATTTTGACTGATAAACTAAATACTGCCAGCGGATTTTCCATTTCCAAAGCACTGGAACTTGTCTGCACTGTTATATTGTTAGAAAAGTCTCCAGTGCAGTTCAGGAATCAGCATTGATCAGCCACCTCTCCCAGCAGGCAACTTGGAAGAGGTTACACTGTTTTGGAGAGCAAAAAACTCAGAAGTACAGCTGCAGGCTATTTGAAGCTGGTTGGCCTCAGTGACAGAGAAGAGGCCTGAGCATGTTTCATTTGTTATCAGAGGTGCAGCTGCTGTATTCTCTGGAGCACTGTATGTAGTGAGGAGACCTGGCAGGGCATTGCTTGCAGGTGGGCATGGGGAGCGCTCCCACCACAGGGTTAATGGGGACTGGAGACTTAACCCAGCCTCACAGGGCCTTCCCCATCACCCACACATGATCTCCCATTCTGCAGCCTCTGGCTTTAAGTGGGATGCCCAAAAGAGGGCACATTTTGGTGTAAAGGTACAAAACACCCTCTCTGCCATGCTTTCAGTCAGTGTCACTAAATGAACCTGACAGAGGACCAGGCACAAGGGCAGAACAAGCATATTTTCAGTGAGAGAGCTAATGTGGGGCTCCACACTGTGCTTCAGGGCAAGGACATAAGGTCTGGCAGGCAAAGCCACAGCAAAGGGGTGAGCAGCTCATGCCGGCACCTATGAAAACACAGGCTTTCTGCTGGTACAAACCCCGTGGGAGTGCTGGGGTTTAGCCAGCCCCATTTGGGCAGGGACCAAAGATCAAACAATGCCACCCACGCCTGTTTTCAGGCTCAAGCTGCATCACTTGTTTAGTTTTTGTTTCTGCTTTTGGAGGATTATTGAGGATTTGTCACAGAGAGCAGTGCTACTCTCTCCTGAACTGTCTGGATATGCACCAGCTGACACAAACCATCTCTCTTGAGCTTTTCAGGTGACTGCACAGCCCCAGCAGAGCAGGATAGAGACTTTCCCATTGCTGGGCAATCCTCTGTGAGGGGCTGAGTGCTCCTGAGTGGTGCCCACACTTGCCCTCATCATGAGTGGGCGTTCAGGTTGACAAGTCTGCTATGCTCCTGCCTTTTCCCACCACTCCCCACCTCCTCTTACATCTTCCCTGTCCTCCCCCTGCAAGATAGTGCTCCAGTGCAGTAGCTGTCTGTGAGCAAACCAATGAAAGATTGTGTTTTTAATTAGGGTTTGATACTAATTGCCTTCAATGAGGCTATTTTCACATCACAGCTGACCAAAGCCGGAAGACATTAAGTCTGTCTCCCTAATAAATCATTCCTCCTGCTCCCCAGGGTTGGAGATGAAGAGTGAATAGGCAGTCTACACAGCACCGGCCTAATTGTCTCCTAAAATATGCAGGCAACTCCCACAGCAGTCAACAGAAAGGCTCGTGTGCATCTGAGGGGGCCTTGTGTTATTACTGATGCTCTCACACTAAGGGGGCCATTGTTGGCTCCCCTATCCCTCCCTAGCTCTGGCAGGAGTGCTTCCATGTCTGCCAGCCAGGAGTATGAGCTGGAAGCAGATGAAGAGGAGGGGGTATTTTTTAAAGTCAGACAAAAGAAACCTCAACCCTCCCTTTGCCCACCCCCAGTCCTAAAACAAAGGCTGGGTATAAATCTTCCATTTTCACTGACTGGCCAGGTTTGCAGAGAGAGATGCCAGCTAGAGATCTCTGACACAATTAAAAAATCAAAAGGCTTCTGTGGATAAACACTGGTTTGGCACCACAGCCTGACAAATCCTTCCCTAATCCCTTTGAAACCTCCCAAACCAGGCAGAGAAATGCCCAGGGAAAATCATCTGCTCTGAATTCATCCACCACCATCACTGCATGTAGCCCTACTCCACTGGGACCTCCCAGTCACCCCTTTCATATCTCCAATCTCCAGAAACCCAAATTTGTCCTCAAAATCCTGTCTGAACAGAGTCACACAACCCTCTGAGCCTGCTGCTCCTGCAAGACATTTCCTGGCCTTGGCTGGTGTATTTTGTACCAACAGGGGAGACTTGATTCCTTGTTAAATAACAGACATCAGAAAAATAGGGCAGGGAGGAACTCCAAAGCGCTGCCTGGTCTCTCTCCGTCACTGCTGGTTAACATCAACGAGAGCCTCCCTGCTCCTGGCAGAGCTGTGCCCAGTGCCACTGAGGCAATGCCCCTCTGAGCCGAGCTGGGTGAACACCTCCCCTTTTGGCAGCTCATGCAGGTTCCTCCCTGCTTTGTGATAAACGTATTTTTCATCTCTGAGTGCATGTGACAATTAATAGAGGCTGAGGGCCAGATCCCCACCTGGTAAGAGTTGGCAGAGCTCTGAGGAACACAGCAGAGCTCTCTCTACCAGTTTAGATCAGATGAGATGCTGACTGTACTCCTGAAATCCCTGCAGACTCTTTGAGCCAGTGCTGTTCCAGGCTTTGCTGGGGCATCCATAAGAATTGCTTGTTCCAGGCTCCCCGAGGAGGAAAAGTACTTTAGGTGTTTAACAGCATAGCTGATGTGATGCTCCACCTTGGAGCAGGAACTGGATTAAAGCAGGGAAATCAAGAACACTTCTTTTCCCAATCCTCCTATTTACAACGGAGAAATAAACCTCCTTATTAAACAGACGAAGGTTAAACACACACACATAGACATCAAGAAAAAAGAAATATTGAAAATACCTTTACATTTTCATGATGGTGGAGTTGGGTTTCTGATCCTCTTATTTCACAACACTGCAGAGGATTTTGAAGGGATTGATGGCCCTGCAAGGCAGAGACTGTGCCACTATTTTCTTTGGAAAGTACCTCGCTGGCTGTTGGTTCTTGCTACCAGAAAGAAATAACAAAAAACTGAAGGGATAAGACAAATATGCTGCTTCAAGAGTTTCTAATAAAATGATAACATTGAGCAAGGCTGCCAGTATGTTCCATGTCCAGATGCACTGCAGCAGAAGGAAGAATTTAACATGCTTTGAAAATGCCAGTTTCCTGTTGCCAAAGATGCATGTGATCCCACTGCCAGTGGGGTAGGCAGCAGGGATTAAGATGTTAGAAGAGATGTCATCCTACCTAGGCAATGGTAATTTCGCTGAAGAAGACAATGCAAAGACAGTCCTATTTCCTGTGAGGAAGATTCCTTTTTCCCTCAGGGTTAGCTCTGAATTCTCCATGATGGCAAAACTACTTTTACAGAAGACATTTTTGCTCCCTGGAATATTTTTATGGTTACAGCAACCAGGATGTTTTCAGCAACTTTTGTTTTGTTATAGCAATTTTTCCATCTACAAAAGGGATTTCTGTGGTCCCCATGGCTGAGAAAATTTCCTGGTTCTCTAGTGTCACACGGCAGGTTGGGACAGATACAAGAGTCACCGTATTGTGAGGGGGATGTGGCCCAAGGTCATGCCCAAAGCATGAGTCAAAAGAACAAATAGATCCCGTGAGTCCAGGGCTGGTGTCCTCAGCATCCACTTTTCCATAAGCAAGGTGTTCATGTAGGAGTGGTGAAGCCCCACGTGTTGTCATTTCCTGGCTGTGCTGCTGTGTCCCAGGCACTTGTCATTGCCATATTTTGTGGCTGGAATCAAACTGAGCTTGTATTTCGGGCCTTCTGACATGTCTCCAGATGATCTTGCTGTTTCTCTTGTGTGTCTCCCTGGCACGTTTGGTAGAGACTGGGTGCAAGTTTGATTCCTGGTCTGGTCAACCCAGACTCCAGAGGGCTTTTTGTCACCCCTGTCCCAGTTCAGAGGTTTTAAGCATATGTGTACATCCCTCCCTATTGGGGTGAGCATTAACCACACTCTTGTCCTGAAATATGTGATTAGAAGCCATATTTCAGTGGGAGTTAGGCATATGCTTAAATTCTCTTCTGTTCTGAATGGATACTTTCTTGAACTGGAGCCTACATTTTTTTGTATGATCCATCTTTGCTCTTCCACATACCTTTACTGCAAATTATTCTGCAATGCATATATGGCTCAGTAAATGTATTGCTCTGTGGCTTTTCCACAAAAAGCCCAATTGATACATCACATACTTAACCTCTTGAACAAAGGAGTTAACTTTACAGGATCAATTTACAAGCAGGGGCCAAAGATTTTGGATGGAAACTAGCTGTCATGGGGTACGCAGTCGAAAGAGCAAACAGCTTATTCATTATCATAGCACTGTATTCAGAAACAAAACACAGACAGCAGAAAGAGCCTGTCTAGATTTCCAAACATATTGCCCGTTCCCTCACTGGAGCATGTTTGTTTAAACCCTCCCTCTGCGCATGCAGCCAGTAGTTAGACTTAACTCCCAATTTCCTCACATTAGGACTTTTGACCTGAGCCTTACTGCTCCCACTGCGCTCTCCATCATGTACAGGCAGCTCCTACCAAAGTGAGCAGGAACTGCACTTCTGTACAGCTTTGACAGAAGCCCTCAATTGGGAATCAAGCCCTGGGCACATTTTTCAGTGTGGGATGTTTGTGCAAGAGCACATGCTACTCATCAGATCCACAAGCCCCCCATGTTTGTTCAAAACTCTTTGAACAACAGTCCCATACTCTTCACTTTACCTGCTCAGTATTCTCCCTTTTCCCCCCACTTTATTAATCATTCTCAGGTCCAGGCACCCAGATGTGCTCATTTCACTTTCAACATAATGGATGCGGAGGCCATTAAGATGATGGCATAAGTCTGTTAGTGCTTGGCCATGGAAACTTAACCCCTGTCAGCAAAAGCGTGGTCACAGAAACGGTCTCATCAATCTGTCACTGCTGTCTGCAAGTCCTTGCTCTGCAAAGCGCATGCGAGCTAATCCTGCAGGATCTGATCCAAAATTTACTAAAGCAAGTGGGAGTTCTACCAATTTATTTGACTTGGCACCATGATTTTAAGGGGGAAAAAAAAGCATTATAAGAATGAATTCAACTGCTTTAGGCAGACACTATTTATAATGTAAAACAGCATCATCAGTAGCCTCCAAATCTAATTCAGCAGGACACCTACAATTTTTTACATGTCCACCTACGGCAGTATCAATCGGAAATACAAACCCAGAAATAAAGTGATTTCAGTGAGTTATTTTCCAGTTTTTTGAAGTTGGATTTAGGGAGATTTCTGTCCATTTCCCCTGCCATGTACCCAGCTCTGTGTCGCTGATTGGCACTGCTCTGTGGGGTGTGTTGGCTTACACTCAGCTATTGAGCCCCGCATTTACGGCTCTGCTGCGAGTCATCGGTAGTCACGGCCACAGCCAGGCTGCAATAAGGAGGGAGCCACAGCTGGGTGAAGCGAGCACATGAGCAGCAGGGAGGGAGTGATAAAAATAGGGAAAACATGTTTTATATCAAAATCAGCCATCTGGGCCCACTGCCTGTCCAGTGGAAGCGGGCTGTAAGTGGGACATTACATGGTCTCCAGGCTCCCTTACTAATTACAGGGGAATTCAAGTTCCTTTGGGAATTCCCAGTTTAGACTCACAGCCTCAGCCCAACCCACAACACTGAGAAAAGTCAGCTTTGGACTTCCTAGTCCAAAGGGCTTGACTCCTGAGTCAGGCCCTTTGGCTACACATAGGCTAGTGAGCTAAACAGGGCCAGGGCACAGGCTGGAGACCCTCTCCATAATTATTAATCCCTCAAAGGTTTTGACCTATCCCAACCACTGCTGCCATAGATTCTGTGGCACAGCTGGGAGGACAGCAGGGGCCAGCAGGTAGCAAAGATGAAGCTGTTCTGGTTTGAGGGTGCAGAGTTCAATGCTGGGAGATGTATCACTTCAGTTGCCCTTAAGGAGATGCAAAGTGTCCTGGCTTGTTTTATTTACCAATACAAGCTTTCCTTTAGAGTCTACCTTTTACCCAAGGGAAATTTTTTACATCTAGGCTACGTGACAACACTGTTTCTAACTGATATGGTGGGATCTGCTTTGTCCATCCATGCACATTAGTAGGAGCATCCCTTAACAAGGAGCCGTGCGCTGATCCCTTCAGCCATGCCACCCTCCTGCATGCTGTGGTCATAATCTGCCTGCAGTCAAAGCCCTGGCACAGTTCCTGCTCATAATAAAGTCCATCACTCAGGCAGACAGTTTGCCTGGTAACGCAGACCTGGGTAGGAAACAGGCTTTCTGCTCTGGCATTGGAGGCAGTAGGGATGAATTAGCTGGTTGGGTTTTGCTTCCAGTAACGGAGCTTGTGATCATCACTAGCAGATGGAAACCAACTCGAGATGCATCTTTGCATTTCTCTTGAATGCCAGATGAATATTTATCCATAACTGTAGCTTTTTCTGTTTCGGGATTTTTATCCCACAGAACATGAAGAAGAATCTCTGCAGTGATTTTGGCACAAAGCCTACATACATCTTGCCCTGGGCCAAGGGATGAGCAGGGACATAAATGTGCTCACACAGGTCAGTTCACAGCATGCATGAGAGCATCCTTGCTGCACACTGTGGGCAGAGAGCCTCTTTTCTTACAAGAAGTCATAACTAAAGGAATTAGCCATCTTTTCTTCCTGTAAAACTTCAGGAGATAGGCACCTACCCCTCTTAAACACCTTTGAAAATCCCAGCCATGGTGCTTGAGAGCCCCACTTTGAGCACCACTTGTAGCAGCCTAAGTGGTGGTGAAGTGTCAGATCTCCCCAGACTGGAAATGTTACAGACGTCATCAAAAGCAGAATGATAGCAGTAGCTGTGCTAAAAGGCATGTGGACCTGTGGTGCAGAGACACTCCGGGTGCTCTGCCTGAAGGGCAGCCTTGCCTTGGAATCTCTGAAATGCTGCAGAAACTAATGGGGGAGGGAAGCAGGAAACCACCTTGGAAAGCAAGACTTTTGTGGCCAAGAATGGAAGGAGAAGTGCTTTGGGTCTTGTGCAGGTGGGGATTTGCTGCAACAGGTTCATGAAGTCAACGTTTGTGTTCAGGGCTGTGAATTGTGTGTGGTGCACAGCAAGAGGGGCTCAGCAGCTGTGTGGGATGCTGACCCCCAGATTTAACAGCAGCAGAGCCCCAGTCATCTTCCTCTGGATGGATGTGGTCTTGTGACTTGTGGTGTTTCTGAGGCCTGACAGCTCAGGAACTGCTTCATCCCTTTTTTCCTTGTCCTCTGCCCTGCCCTGGTGGAGATGTCTCTATCTGCCAAGGTCTGCTGCTTGTCAGTGCAAAGAAATAAACAGAGCCTGAGCAGGCTGTTGTGGTTTATCATTTGCTTGCCTATATATTCAGAAATTATCAATATGTTCTGAGCAAATCAACATGGCTTTAATGATTGGGAAGGAAAAGAAACAAATTCCAGTCATTAAGCGCTAATCACACAGTTACTATATTACATCAGACCAGGCAATGAAAAATCCATCTCACTGCCTGCAAAGAGATCACTGAATCAATTTTTTGCATTAACATTTTATTCCTTCCCATACTAGACATTTGTTCAGCTTGTTTATACTCACACCACATGGCCACAAGCTGTGTAGTTAGTAATGAATGAGGGGAGACATTTATCTTTGGAAACTTAGGCCAAGCCAAAAAGTTGATCGCTTGTTTTTGTAAAAGAATAACACATGTGAGATTTACTCAGATAAATCCCACCAGTGGTAATGGGATTGCCTATGTTAATTGCCCACATAATAAATTCCGGTAACAGCAGCGAGGGTTTTACAGTCTGCAGTGGGTTTTTAGCATTCCATTACTGATGATGCCAGCAATGGAGAGAAGTACAGTGTCATGTATCTCTCTAAACACAGGCAGGTCTGAGAGCTGGGTTCAGCTTCTTGGGCAGCAGCTTCTAAGTGCACCTTCTGCCAATCTCTGAGCTCGGGCGGTGGGGTCATGGCTGGACTGCTTCATCCCTGCCCCAGCACCTCAGTCCCTCCTGGTGTCAGGGTCCCTTCACAAACATAACAAGATGACAAGTTTTTTAGCAATTCCCACCTCCTTCTCCTCCTAAACCACAGCCACGCTTAAAGCCACCACTAAGGTGGCCAGGAGATGCTGCTTCCAGGGGTGACAAAGAGCATCCTGCTGTGGTTGTTGAAGCATGCTAACTTTCACGACATTTTCCCCCTTGTTTTGCTATTTTTACTCAATCCAGAGCAGCCTGTTCCCGTGGAAGGTGATGGCATGCACAATCAGGTGTGTGGCATGTGTGTGCCCTGCCCCATTGCAGCCTCCTTGCCTAGGTGGATAAAAAGATTTCAGCAATTTTGTGTGTACACAGGCTGTGCTTCTGCTACCTCCCACTTCCCTTTCTCCTGCGTTCACAGCAGCAACTCCCAGAACCCTTTTTCCCTTCTTATCTAGCTCAGTTTCCTTGTTTACTTCTCTAGTCCCTTCCCATGCAAAAGGTGACTGCACATGCATGAAGCAAAAGGAGCTCAGTACACGAAAGTCTGAAACTTAGATAGAAAATGGGTTATGCAACTTTCCCTGCCTAAGCTGCTTAAACCTTAGGAGAACAAAACATTCCAATCACTTTTTTAGGAATAAAACCCTGTGATTGAGAGAGAGCAGAACAACAATTTGCACAGCCCCAGTGTTATCTCCAGGCTGGGTATTTTGCTGGAGTATGGTGGAACTGAGCTCTCCAGAGCTGGTGTGTGGAGGCACACATTTCTCCTCTTCTTACAGCTTAGAGCAGCTAATTTAAAATTTAATTTCCTGAAAGTCGCCATTCTCACAAACACAACCAGATGCCCACTCTACGATAAATCTATTTATATCTCCAGCCTGAGTAAAATGAATCTACTATTCTAAAATCTATAAGTGTAAGTGGATCTGATACTCAAGTGGACATGATCCTTTTCTGCTGGGAAGCTCTTACACACAGAAACATTAACAGGATTTACAAAATCTATCTGTTTGCAACACCAGCATCTCAGAGTGCAGTCAGTGCAGACTTTAAGTCACAGCAGGTGCACAAACTGTGGCTGACTCACGCAGCATACAGATAACCCAGCGCTGCTCCCCGTTTCCTGTCTTTGACAAAGAGCACATTTTTACTCACAGAATCACTGAGAAAAGCTGATTCAAATTTGCCGAGTCAGAAAATTCAGAGCTCAAATTATTGGAATCGGTGGATGCAGTAGGGAAATTTGTAAAGTTGAAGCAAAACAACAAGATGCAAATAATTTCCGCTGGCATTCCCAGAGCCCCCTAGGGCTGAGGAACTCTAAGCTGCTTATAGATATTAATGAATTAAAACTACAGCATTCCTGAGTGCTGGGTAATTTTATTATCCCTTCTGCTAAGAGGAAAACTGAAACACAGAGAGAGAAAGTGGCTGGGCTGTGGTTTGTCTGCTCAGCTGCTGGAGGAGGAGGCGGCTTTGGGATTTCAGTGCAAACCACATGGGGGTGGCATTAGAAGAAAAAGCTGTTGCCTCTTCCGGCAAGCAGGACTGGTATCTAGTGAGCAGTTCTTCTCATGGACATAAATGCAACATATTTTGCTTTGCAAATCTGCCAGAGGTCTTCTCTCTCCCTCTTGCTGGGTTCCCCAAAGGATCATAGTCGGAGACCAGGTGGGGCAAGTTTGCTCAGTATGGGCTCCTCAGAGAGGGAGTAAGGAGGGAGGACCTCACATAAGCCGGCATTTATTTGGACTTAATTCTGGTATAGGACCCTTTTCACATACTGAGTATTCCAGAACTGATCAGGGAACTGATCTTTGCGAATACAGGTGTGAAAAGCTTGGGGCTGCCAAGTAAGTTTTGTTCTGTTGTTTTTCAAAGCAGTCTTTTCTTTCCACTCTTGTTTCTGTCATCCTGGTTGTTTTCATGTCAGATTTTGAATGGGTGGCCCATGCCAGCCTCCATAAAAGGGAGGAAACCTTGTGCTTCAAGAAATTAAATAATGCAAAAGCTTAACTCAGAAGAATCAAGAAATTATGAAAACAGAGCAAATCTGACCAGTTGGGAAGCATGTAATAATTCCCCCAATTCTTTGGTGTCTTTGATGTTAATGGAAGTCTGGTGGTTGGCTTCATTCAGGGAATCATCAAACCTGGGCCTGGGTGTCAGTGGTCTCATGGACTAACTATATTGCAGCGTGTGCCAGCATGTGGGAATGGAAATAGTCCCCTCCTTTTTGACATTGCGCCTGGGCTTTTTTGGTGGCCTCCCTGCATCGCCACTGGGGAGATATCAGCCCTCTGAGATCCCCTAGATCTGCTGCCTGCTTTACGGTGGGTGGATCATTGCTTCCAAGTGCTGGTTCCTCTCATTTCATTGCTAGAGGAGACTCGGTGATGGCCTGAGATGCACTTCTCTGTATTTTATTTACCTTCATCTGTTTGGATGAATCCCACCCTTCCTTTCCAGATAAATGCCTGGCTAAACCAAGGACAAAATTTTAATGTACTGCTGGCAATAGTACTGGGAAGATGTGGCTTTTTGTGACTGCTGCTCACAGGGAGGCAGCTGGGGCTTGGCAGAGCTGTTCAGCTGAGTTTGACTTCGTGACAAGCAGGATATAAACGGCAGGGACACAAAGCTCGGAAACTCATTTACCTTCTCTCTCAAATGCTTTTTGCAGGTCACTAAGATATTGGCAGTGTGAATGTGGCCTGACAGATATCACGCTAACAGCGGTTTCCTGGATGCTGTCCTGAATCTGCTGTCCTCTTGCAAACACTAACTCACACCACATCATGCTGCTGTCTGTATTTCCAAGGCCTCTTCATGATAACCTCATGTGATGATATTGTAGATTTGTACAGCTGTCTGCAGCAGTTTTTTTACGGCTTCAGTGCTTGCTTGTTTTTCTGATGTGTTTCTGCTATTTTCTTCCAGCTGTACTTCCTTTTTTATTTTCTCCTTATTCTGGGAAAGAGATCTGTGAAGAAGGTGAGTCATGTGTCACATACATGGGGAAGTATCTTACTTCTGTTTTCCTGTCAGGAGGGTTGAGTCAAGAAGGACCTTTTGTCTGGAAATGTTTCATCATCGTCAGAGCTGTGTCAGTGAGTTGTGAATGGAGAGGCTGCTGAAGCAAGAGCAGATCCTTCAATTGCCACCTGAAATGGACTAGAAAAGGCAGACCACCTGGGTAGTAGCAGTGACAAAATATGAGGGGTCTTTGGCACATTCCCTTATGTGCCAGTTTGGACAAACTTGGAGGAAAATATCCTCTGATAGAAGGCAAGTTACAACCACCCCTCCCCCACCAGGTTCAGGAAAAAAGAAATTTTCCTCGGAGGAAAGTGAAAGAGATAAAAAACTATTTATTTAACAAACACACAGGAAAAGGATAATAATGCTAAATAATAAAACTTCTCGCTGTGGAGAGAAACCTGGGAAGATTTCAGAGTCCTTCTGTAGGTGTGGTCTCTCTCCTCCTCCTTGGAGCTGGGTTGGTGTGGACCTGCCTCTGGGGCCTAGGTGGAAAATTCTCCCAATGTGTTCTGATGTTGAAACAGTCCAGAAGAGAAGAAGGGAAAAATTGAAGTCCCAAGAAAACAAAGTTCAACTCTCCGTCTCCCTCCAGAGAAAAGGAGCCGAAAGCTGGCTGAAAAGCAAGAAGGGTGCTTCCTCCACTCTTGCTGCTGCAGCAGGATGCAGAGGAGTGTGTGTCTGTGCTCTTGAACAATTGTTTTGAAAAGTTTGCTCAGTTTTTTCCTCTCTGCCCTCTCAGGCTCAGTTTAAAACACAGAAAGGCACAAAGTTAATTTTTGGGCATAGAGCAGTGATAGGGGATACACATCATAAAGTCACCTCAAGACATTCCACCCCTTATCCCATATCTTTGGCTCAATGCCCAAACGAAGATATTCTAACTCTACACACCCACATTAATACACACACATATATATCCATATATACAGCTGTGTACAAACAGTGACAGGGACACTCTGCAAGCAGTGGTGTACGGGCATTCCACATTACAGATGTTTTTCACCCAACAATCAGATCTCCCTGTGGCACACAACATGTTGTTCCATCTCTCTGCATTACCCACCATGTGCAACCAGGTCCCTGAGCAAAGACAACCCCACGGATGGGTTTGTCTGTACTCAAGGCAGAATTAACCCAAACAGTCTTTCCTAACAGACCTCTGATATGCACTACTGGGACCTTATCTCCATCTACTGTATGCAGGGGCTCAGATTGGGCTGGGCCAGCTCGATTGGTGGAGCCTTGGGTGTTAACTAACCAGGTGGCCTTTGCTAGATGCTGCTCCCAATTTTTGAAAATTTCCCCACCCAGTGCTTTCAAGGTGGTTTTCAATAATCCATTGCACTGTTCTACTTTTCCAGCTGCTGGTGCATGGTAAGGGATATGGTACACCCACTCAATGCCATGTTCCCTAGCCCAGGTATTGCTGTTCTTGAAATGACTCCCATTGTCAGATTCAATTCTCTCAGGGGTACCATGTCTCCAAAGGACTTGCTTTTCAGGACCCAAGATGGTGTTCCGGGCAGTAGCATGAGGCACAGGGTAGGTCTCTAACCATCCAGTGGTGGCTTCTACCATTGTGAACACATAGCTCTTGCCTTGGCGGGTTTGAGGCAGTGTGATGTAATCAATCTGCCAGGCCTCCCCATACCTGTATTTGGACCACCGCCCCCCATACCACAGGGGCTTCACTCACTGGGCCTGCTTGATCGCAGCGCACGTCTCACAATCATGGATCGCCTGGGAGATACTGTCCATGGTTAGATCCACCTCTCGGTCTCGTGCCCACTTATAGGTGGCATCTCTGCCCTGATGGCCTGAGGTGTCATGGGCAAGAAGTTTATTAACAGAACTAAAAGGAAAAAAAGTCAGAATCAGACTAAACCTTCAGAACACTTCTCCTCTGCCCACCTTTCTCCCTTCTCCCACTGGCAACGTAAAAAGACAACCCTTGAGATTTTTCAGTCAGTCTACCACCTCAGTGACTGGTGTTTTGGACACATTTAACACCCATGCCACGATGAGACATGCTGCTCTTGCACAGTCTGGTCCAATGGCTGGGATGCTGCAGTCTGATGTCACAGCTGAGAAAAGCAGAAGAGGTTGTTTGTGTGAAACCAATGTGTTTTCTTTCTGGCCATGCCATGGTGTGCAGCCCTATGGAAAGACCTCTGGCACCTTTCCTGCTCTCAGTGTGACCCAGCAGCTTTCCATTCAAGGTGACAGGGGGTGGTTTCTGGGTGGGCTGAAGATGGCAGGGATGGATTCTCAGTGCTGCCCTGTGTCCATGCAGGATGGGCCTAGTTCCCAGATGGTCTCGTGATGGTCTCCCATCAGGGGAGAAGCAGGTGCCCTTGGTGGGGGAGGTAGCCCTGCCTGGTCTGTGCTCTGTGTGACATACCTGGGTTTACATTGAAGCTGTGTTTCATCTCACTCTGGGCCCTGTGGTGCTTTACATGCTGAATGTACTTTTCTGATTAAACAGCAGAAACATAAAACCAAAACAAAGAATTAGTGAAACCCTCTTTCGTTTTCTATTGCTCTCTACTAGATGCAAATTAGTTATTTTGGGAGGGCACCTCGCCTCACTTCTCAGCAGCTGATTTCCCAGGGACGGGGAGGGGACAGATGCAAATTAAAGGTCTGTAGACCTTTTTCCCAGCCGATAGCACTGTCTGCCATTGCACCCACATAAAAACAGCTCTGCCTCTGTGTCCTCTCCTCACCAGAGTGCCTGGAAGTATCACAGACTCCTATGGTGCTAAATAACTCCTGAGGCCCTGCCCACGTCTCAGAGAAACTTGACCTAGTTTCTCCATCAAAACACCTGCATTACCCACTTACCTAAGCAGAACATCACAGTAAGAGTTTTTCTTTCTTCCTCCACTGAATTATTGTTATTTTTTTTAATGTGGCTGCGAAACAGATTCTTATTTCAATTTGTTTTATTCTGAGCTGACCTAAATATTTTGCTTTCCTCTTCTGTTGGGTGCAGTGTTATTTTTTTACTGCAGGCTCATGGCAACATTGCAGAGAGCTGGGGGAGACAGGTTGCTGGATGTGTGAATGCAATGAGAAGTGATTGGATGCTGTGGAATATGACAATAATAACTGCTGTGAGGTTTCTGTGAAGTTGGACCATGCAGAAAGAATTAACAGAATTGATATGTATGTTAGATGTTGTGATTAAGGTGTCCAGTGTAATTCAAGGATTGATTGCAGTGAGATTAGAGGAGGAGAAAATATCCCTCTGAATACAGGGCATAGACCAGTGGAATAGGTTCATGTATGAAATGTGTTGGGTTTTTTTGTTTTTAACTGCTTGGTTTAGGAATTTGGTTTCTTTTAAAATGTCATGCTTTGGTACTGAAGTCCAGGTTCACAATTTGGTATTTTCTGATGGTGTCTCAGGCTTGAGAAGTTCAAAGCAATGAAGACAGCAGGGACTGTCTTTACAGAGTATTTACTCCCCTGTTGTCCTGGACTTTATTTCAAACAAAGAAATATAGAAGTGGCCTGCAAAGGGAGGAGCAGAAGAGGCAGCCTGCACCTCTACTTGCAGGGAGGATAGGGACTCATAGCTGTATTTCAATAGGACTTCAGAAAGCCCAGCACTGATATGGTTATCCTCAGTTGTGTTGGCCTGAGGGTGATGTGATACAGCCCTAATGTTTTCTCTGTGGTTTTGCCCCAGCTGAAGCACACCCACGATGCTGCCCACTCACAGTGGGGCTGGGAGCAGAGGTTTAGCTGTAACAGTGCTGCTCTCCTGATCCCTGCTATAAATGCTCTTGCTGGGAAAATCTGGTCTTTTGAGGGTAAAGTAGGAAGTGTTTTTATTATACCAGTGTAATTTCACTATGCCAGTAGAGATGCCAGTCTAGCAGGACCTGGCCAACAAAGCAGCCCTGGGGCAGAGGTAACCCAAGCCCTGCTTCTCTTACAGCAAGATGCACTGCAGTAGCCTGCTGAGGACACTGACAGATGTTGAATATGATTGCAATGGACACAGAGTATTGCTCAGCCTTGGAGAATTTTTCCTCATGTTCAGCATGGTTTATTTTGGACTTCACTGCTGCCAGGAAGAGCTGCAGTGGGCTGTAAGGTTTCTCAGGCAGATGTAGGGCATCTTCTACCAACATTCTGCTTATCTGCTGCAGCACCTGGTGTCAGACATGGCTTCTGAGAGCTACGTTTCTGCAGTTTGGTTATGCAGAGCAACATCAGCGGTTATTTGGTGAAAATTCTTATTTCAGATTAAAATTTTGGCTGAGGACAAGAGCGATGGATTGTTTTTCCTTCTGTGTGTGTGACAAGTCTCACCAAGGCTGGCTGGCCACACTTTACAGCGCAGCAGAGAGAACTTCCCTGTCACTCACAAAGTCATCCAGTTGTCCAAGGTCTTCTTGTGTTGTCCCCAGCTCAAATGCTTTCCATTTGTCTTTTAAGACAGGAAGACTTGCCAGTTCCCCACATGCATGTGCTCACATGAACACAGAGAAAACACTATATGATACTCACATGCATTATATTTAACAGCTGTACAACTTCAGCAAAACAGGAGTCAGACCAAAATGTAGCTCATTGTTTTTAATCAAAGGAATACCAGTCTTGCCAGATGTGGTGTATGTTTTTCCAAACAAACTAAAACAGTGTCCACAGCTGAATATGATATGGTCTTGTGCAATAACATCACTCATTTTTGCATGCCCATGAATGGCAAGGCACAGATTGGTGTTAAACAGAAGACATGAAGAGTTTTCATCCTGAGAACAGAATGAACTGGAAGGAAATTGAGCCCAGGATGTTTTCTGTACTGTTTACTGCAGCAGCAGCCAGCCCATGGATCAAGAGATGTTTCTCCCAGCAAAGACAAACAAGCCTCCCTTATGATGACTGTGGTCATATCATACTGACAGCTAATGGGACGAAATATAGAGACCAGCTGAATGTGGAAGGTGCAGTTGTGGCTCTGGAGAGGACTGCTGACCTGTTCCCCTTGCACAGATAAGGACACTACAAACTAAGCAATGTGCAGAGTGGAGTGCAAACAAGGTGGGCACAGATGCTCAAAAAGGTGTGTGAAGCTGAGCTGATCAGAGCTTTTCCTCAAAGCAAGAGAAGAGTCTGGAAACATCACTGATGAAAGACCAAGTCTCCACCGTGTAATGTCATAGTCTAGTAGTGTCACTGTCTGTCCCTTGATCTTAAAGTACCACAGCATTTCTAAAACTTTTTCTGCTTGAGCTGTAGGAGACTCCAAAGGTTGCCTTGACTCTGAGTGTGACATCTGTAAGTCATCCTGGAGCAGAGGTTGCACTTCCACATGCAATTTCTCTCCCAGCACCAAGGATGGGTGTGCGACTCCTTCCATGTGACTGTTCTTGCTCCTGCTTGACATCTCCATCCACTGGCATCATCTGATATCTGAAATTTACTGGGAGAGTGAAAAAAGTAGTCTCATGCACTTCATCTCTGAGAAGGCAGCTGCAGTTGTTCTCTTTCCTGTTTGATGTTAGGATTTTGCTAAATTAAGAGGAAAGGAAGGACAATCAGGCTGCTCCTTCTCCCCAGGCAGCGTGACCCACACGTTGAGCTGCTTTAAAGCAGTTCTGCACATCACAGAGCAGATGGGTTTAGGAGCAGTGTAGACACTACTGTGCTATAAACAAACTTCCCTTTTAAACAGATTGTTTCAGTGCTGGCTGTGGATAAACATCATCTTCTTTTAATCACTGACTGCTACAACAGCAGCAGCACCCACCGCCGCCACTCCAGGTCTTGATCTGACATCATAAACCCCCAAATATTTCCTCTCCTGGGTGATTTTGATTAAATAACCTCACAGCTTGAGAATGGATGCACTTAATTCACGTGTAGCCAGGTTTATGATGCCAATATACTAATCTGGTTATTATAATAATTTTTTTAAACCTAGTAACCATGAAGGCAGCACAGGCAGGCCTGGCCACAGCAATTTCAAAGGCAGAGGAGAGGACATCTTAGTTCAGACAGGAGCTAATTACTTACAGGTGGCCTCTCTCAACCTGCAGGGTCCTAACTCCTCTGGCTCTCCACATCATCTCCACAGCTCTATTTCTAGGATCACCCTTTGCATTCTGCATAAGTCTATGAAAGCCATTCAGTGGTTGAAAAAAGAGAACTGTCTCATTTAGTGAAGGGAAGGTCATTAAAAAACTGGAATTTTGGAGGGATTTGTTCAATGTTTGGCTCAAGCAATGGACAGGGGGATCCTCAGACTGGGAGTTTGGATCTCCCAGAACCAAGTGATTCTTCATCCAGGGTTTAAGTGCTGCTGTGTTATCTGAGATAACACCACCAGGGAAATGCTGTTGCCACACCAGTACACTGTCAATGAAAGAGTGACCTGCACTTGCTCAAAGGCAGAACAAAATTGGCTTATAAAAGACCTGGCTGTTCTCATTGATGTTGAAGTGCATGGAGTTTTCTATTTTCATATTGTTTCCTGTGTCTTCATCATGGTGTGGCAGCCCAAACATCAGGTTTGCTGCACCAAGGCTCCCCTGAGATATGCTCAAATTCAAGGATGGATGACCCTGCTCTTCACCTACCTTCAGTTTTATTCTGCAAGCTGAGAAGTCAGTATAAAAAGATTTTAATTTGTGTTCAGAGCCTGGAGGAATATTTTGAAATGAGTTGCATATATGGCTTTCTCTGTAGTAACTTATTCATTGTCCAGTACAGAGCAGCATTTAGCCTTAGGTTGTGTATGTTCCCATTTTGTGGCAATAAAAGAGGCAGCAGTGTGAAAAGCTCTTAAGAGCTCTTCAGAGAAAATACTTCATAATTGTAGGCCATGACAAAATAAAAGTCACTAAAAAATTCGGAATGCACAATCCATAGCCCAGAACTCAGCAGCTGCCAAACACTGAGAATAAACATCTCCTGAACTGGCAGCAGGCTGCTGCAACTGAATGATGACATAAACCTATTTCGTTTAGCTGCAGATATTGCTCAGTAAAGTTGTTCCTACTGGGTTTTTTCCACTACGTTCATTGTCATAATAGTTAATTATCTTGCTCTTTGCCTACATTTTTCTTACAAAGGCACTACTCTTAAAGGCACAGTACATTTCTGATACTGGTTTCGGAGGCTGTGATTATTGCTCATCAATTGGTGGGCCCATGGGAATCTCATGAGATTTAACAGGACCCAGTGCAAGGTGCTGTATCCCCAGTATCAACGCAGTCTGGGAGATGAACAGATGAAGAGCAGCCCTCTCAAGAAGGAGTTGGGGGTGCTGGTGGAAGAAATGCTGGACATGACCTGGCAAAGTGCACTCACAGCCTAGAAGGCAAACATGTCCTGGGCTGCATCCAAAGCCCTGTGGGCAGCAGGGGAGGGAGGGGATTCAGCTCTTCTGCTCTGATAGGACCCCACCTGAAGTCCTGCATCCAGCTCTGGGGTACCCAGCACAGGAAGGACTTGAATCTGTTGGAGAGAGCCCAGAGGAGGCCACCAAGATGATTAGAGGGATAGAGCACCTCTCCTATGGGGAAAGGCTGGGAGAACCGGGATTCTTTGGATTGGAAAAGAGAAGGCTTCAGAGTGGCCTAATTGTGACATTCCAAGGGAGGGGAATGGAAGGGAAGACAGCCTACAGGAAAGATGAAGAGAAACTTTTTATGAGGGCATGTAATGATAGGATAATTGGTAATGGCTTCAAATGGAGAGTAGGTTTAGATCAGATGTTAGGAAGAAATTCCTTAAAATAAGGGTGTTGAGGCATTGGAACTGGTTGCCCAGAGAAACTGTGGGTGCCTCATTCCTGGAAGTGTTCAAGGCCAGGTTGGGTAGGTCTCTGAGCAACCTGGTTGAGTGGAAGGTGTCTCTGTCTATGGCAGGGGTTTGGAGCTAAGTGATCTCAAACCATTCTGTGATTCTCTGAATTCTATGAATTTTTCAGAAAGTAAAATTTTGAATCCTTCTTTGTTTCAGCCCTGGAGTGGATCTGTGCATCTCAGGAGTATGTTATATCTTCTTCAGGTTTAATTCTTGACAAACACCTATCTTGATATCCATGGAAACTGTGTAGGAGAAATAGATCCATCATGTTTATGTGCTGGACATGCAAAGGGGAAAAGTATGGCAGGAATGTCTCTCTTGTCCAGATAAGCACATACATGTTGCTGTAAGAAGTCACACTAATGTTGATACTTCAGGCACCTTTACAGCAAGTGCCTAAATACATAATTCCTTCTAAAGAGTGTAAAAAAGCAAAACCTGAAAAATTTTCTAAGGAAAATGTATATAGAATGAAATTCAGTTCTGCAAAGAAACACAAACCAAACTCCAGTACTTGAACAAATGTATTTCTTGAGAGGTAATGTGCAATACCATAGTTAAAGACCAGGCCATCTCTCTTATGGACATTGGACAGTTAAGGATGTGCAGCTAAGCTTTTTTTTTTATTGCAGAGCTAAGGTAGTTACTAGCTCATTATTTATAAATGAGTTAAGTATTTTTAGTTCTCCTGATTTTACACCACCTACTCACAGAGCTTTCTTGCTCTCACATATCTGCATGGACTTTTAGTAACAAATCAAAAAAGATGATGTTAGAACTCAAGTAAGAGATCCTAGAGCCGTAACTGACAGCTCTCTGAAATTCTTGACTTAACATGTTAAGTGGAAACAAAGCATGTCAATAAAATGCTGGAGCTCATCAGGAAGGATGTTGCAGTCATGACAAAGAGTCATTTTCCTGTTATGTTTTTGGTTCTTCCATGCTCTGAGTCTGGTGCAGGATTTTAGTGTCTGCATCTCAAGGACATGAGAGTTAGGGGAAATGGTGAGGAAGGTGATCAGCATAACTTAGGGATTGGAGAAGCTGCCGTATGAGAAGGCACTAGAAAAGCTGGGTCTCCTCTGGCTGAAGACAAAGCAGAAAGGGGGATATGATGGGCACTGAGCCTCGAGAAGGTGCTGGGTTGTGACTGCAGAGCAGTTACTGACCACACCCGACAGCCAGACCTGCCGACACTCACTGAAACCAGCAGAGGATCTTTTAAAAGCACAAGAAAGAAAGAATTGCTTTGTGGGGTGTCCCGAACTTCTGACACTGCTGCTAGAGGAGACTGTGAAACAGGCCATGAGCAGCACCAAGAGGGAACTTGAACATCTCTGTTCTGAGTGTGAGTGCTGGGGGAGTGTGTGGGAAATAAATCACAAATAGTACCTGTGCTTGTGTGTTCTCTCTAAAGAGCATCTCTGACTGTCACTGGTGGAAGAGATGGATGACGGATCTAACACAGCAGGGCATTTCTAATGAGCTTATGCTCTTATGCAAAGATGGCTTATTTATTTTGACTTCTGAAGAAAACCAGGGAAATTTTCAGCTAAATGGAAACAATTTCAGGGAGAATTTCAGGGAGATATTGATGACTTCAAATAAAAGCTCAGTACTGAAAAAATCAGGCATCTTTAAAAATCTCATTACCTCCTAATAAGCATTCTACATAGCATACATTTTATTTTTAATCATAGAACCACAGAGTAACTGGGGTTGTCAGAGACCTCTGGAGGCCTCTCAAAGCAGGGTCAGCTTCAAAGTTAGATCAAGCTGCCTGTTGTCCCTCTGTAGTACACCTCTGAGAAGTCTGGCTCCATCACATCTGTAATGCTTCTTTTAGAAATATAATAATTCAGCGAGCAGTATAAAAGTGATGTGAAATTTTTTCCATGTGTATTTCAGCAAGGACCTTGCATTAATACAAGTGTCCTGTGTAGGATATATTTCTATGAGTGTTCCCTTCCCATCTCTCTTCCCCGTAGGATGGTCTCAGCATAAGTGTTGAGTGAATAACTAAATTCCTTGGAAAATGCACACACCATCTTATAGGAAATTCCTATGGTAACATAAAGGGGAACCTCAGTTCTCACAACTGCTTCCGCTTTTGTCCTAGACTTCTGATAAAAAGATGGTGAGAAAACAAAGCCTGATTCTAATTTGCTCTGTACTTTCCTCCTCCTTGTCCTGGAAATGGTGATGAATGTGCACGATCTGGTTCATGACATATGTAGGAGGGAGTACTGCCAAGGCTATTCTTTCCAATAATGCCCTGACAAGGGAGGAGCGGAGCTGCAGCATCCCAGGATCTTGAGAGGGTATCAGTGCAAAAAGGAGTTTGAGGCAGCTGTAGTAAGGGGAACATGCCAGCTAACCACAGATCACTTCCCCTGAGTGTAGGAGATGATGATGGCTGGCTTTTGAGTAAAACAGGCAAGAGGAGGACTTTTTATGACTTTCCACTGTAAAAGCACACATGTGGACTTCTGCAGTCAGGACAGCATTGTCCCAAGGGCTGTGGGAAAAGACACCAATTGTTCTGTGTTGTGGGTCTCATCAGCCACTCCTGGGTGGAGTGAGAAGCAGCTACTCCTGACCCTAAAGGCCCTCTGCAGGGAGCCACCACCATGGCAGAATCCATACATTCTTCTATGACCATAAGACAGCCATTACAGTCACATTTTACTGTCTCTAAGCACCGTGGCTATATAAATTCCACGGGGATCCTTATATAGGATTCAATTGCACAGGAAATTGAAGGTGGAAGGACAAAAGCACTGTAGGTAGCTAAGCTGGGTAACAAGAGTAGAGAGGCAGGATTTGATGGATACTAACACTGAATCAGGCAGGATTCATCCTCTGAGGGCTCATATTTGGTCTGTCAGTGTGCATGAAATGCTGTATCACCATGCAGTGTTTGCTGCTTATGTTCATGCTTGCTGAAGCAGGCCAGTATCTCCAGCTCTATGGAGAAATCCTGCTTGCTGAAGTGTGGAACACAGCTCTGAGGAACGTGAAGGTCTTGCAAAAGCAACTGTGGCCCTCCCAGAGTGGCCACTTGCATTCACTGCAGAGTGGTGCTGCTGGAAGCAAAAACACTTAGCACTGACACAGCACTTCACCCAAACATTGGGTAATTAATCTGCAAAGCAGCAGGAGATGCTCTTTGCGACTGGTTCTGTAAGCACAACTAAAGGACTAGAGTGGAGAGAGCTATTAAAAACCATGCTGACATCCAAATTGTCCCTTGGCAACTAAAGAAAAGCCTCCAGAACTTACCATGTCCTCTTTGTTTTATTAGTCCTCTTAATATTCAAATGAAGAGCGAGTTTTCCAAAGTTTGTCCTCAGCCTGCCTAGCTTGCAGAAGCTTGGCAGACTTCAAAGGAACTGCAACAATTTATTGTGGTTCTTACTCCAGAGATTTTGTGACGATGAATACATATTCTATCTGGAGAGTAGTTCACTTATAAAGACTACAGTTAGCAGAACACTGTAGATTACCTGGTTTTATAGATTTACCCCTTCCCTCCCTTAAGTCTTTGTAGTTTAAAAGTTTGGAAACAGGATTGCTTATGCTACTGAGTTAATTTTCCAGTTAGTGAGCACTGACGGCTTTTTTCCCTCCCCCAGTGAAGCTGCACAAGCGCAGCCGTGGGAGGAAGGAAAGAGATTTTTGTGGTTAAGGCTCGGATTTGGAACCTTGGATGTCAGAGCTCTGCTGCCAGTCCTGCCTGTTTCCATGGGACTCCAAGCAAATCATGATTGGCAAATCATACAGGCTTTCCAAACTGTGCTGTAGCACTTGGTGCACCATGTCACAGCATCCTCTGACTGGTATCAAACAGATGATTTTCACCATTCTAATACAAATTTCTCCAAATGACCACACCCATGTTTTAAAGGCAAAACAAGCAGGGAGGGTAATTGTTTGGCCCCCAATGGAAATATCAGCTTCTTATCCTGATGAGAGTCTGAGGTTTAATTCTCAGGGGTAAAATCCAGACTGTTTTAGGTCATGCTCAGCATTCATGGGACATGGGTGACTGTGATTGTGCCAAGGGAGGGCAGCTGTGGCAGCCCTTGGTTTGGGTACTCCAGCTTTTTGTGCCATATGGTCAGGTATGGAGAACCATGTCCAGGTGTAAGGTTTCTCCTCGGGTTTTGATTCTTAATATTCTCTGCAGTTTACCTGTGTTTTTCAGGCTCCACCCTGAATATGTATTTTCCTTCTATGTGTACCCATTGCAGCTTTGTGGAATTAGTGAAGCCTTTTTAACACCCTTACTTGGGGAGGATATTTACAGATTCTAGAGATCCTCAGTTAGTCCCTTTAGATCCCTTGGTCTTGCCATAATTTTCCAAATTTACCTCTAATTTATCAACATTTTTTATTGAAGTATTAATGATATTTATCACGTATACCAGCTAGCAGACTACTTCAGAAGTAAAAGCTTCCTCCTTTTATCACTTGTCCTGAAGTGGAAAGATGCCTTCCCAAAGGATTTCCCAGTAAAAAATAAGGGGTAGTAAAGCACAAAGTGCTGCACGGATCATTATGAATGGCCCAACCACTTAACTGACAGCT
This sequence comes from Dicrurus megarhynchus, assembly GCA_013399195.1. Classification (NCBI taxonomy): domain Eukaryota; kingdom Metazoa; phylum Chordata; class Aves; order Passeriformes; family Dicruridae; genus Dicrurus; species Dicrurus megarhynchus. Next base: position 638,393 of record VXAD01000580.1, read on the forward strand.
CTTGATGTGGCTAAGAGGAGGTCAGAGAGCTGCATAAAAAGATTGAGATACTGAAGGAGATACTGAGAGATAATTATTGACTATGGAGGGAGAAAGAACATGGAGACCAGCTGGGATCGTGGTCAAGATGCCAATGTGGATGGACAGGTGTTTGGTGTTTGGGCAGGCGTAGTGAAGCACAGGAAAACCACTTTTTTTTTTTTGGAAATAAGTGTGAATCCACTTGAAAACCTGACCCCAGGGTGTTGGTGAGGGAACTGGGACAGGCTCAGCTGGGTAAGGTGAGGCAGGGCACAGGCAGGCGAGGCACAAACTGGACAGGGTTTTGCTTTGCTCCTCCTGCTCTGTTTGCCTTGTTCCATAGTGCGTCCAGGACTGTGACTGTTTCCACCCTCCTGTTCCCCATGGGGACAGAGATGCATTCCTGGGAGCAGGATTTGTTTTCATGGGCTTCCTGATAACCTTAAATGGGTTGACTTTACCCCAGTAAAGTTCTCTTTTTCTGTTACTCGCTGTTTCTTTAAGAAGAAAGCTATCTCTGTGGTTGCCATGGAAAGCCCTGCATATCCCATGAGGCTGAACCACAGAATATATAGTGCAGCCACAGAAAATGTCTGGAAATGTGTTTGCCGGAGAGCTGCAGTCCTCAGGAGCCTGGCAGCCTTGTAAATGGAGATGCCTCAGCTGGGAAAGGGAATTTCTTTTCCCCAGGCAGCTAAACTGGGCATGGGGATTGGATGGTGCCTCTGTGAAGGGGGCAGGGGAGACCTGGGGAGCAGCTCAGGGATGTTGGGGTGGCCCAGTGCAGTCACTGCTGTGGAGGGAGCTGGTGGCAGGGCAAGGACAGCACTGGAGTGGGAGCCATGGGTGCCTCTGCATCCTGCTCACCTCTGCCCCGTGGCAGCTTGTGGAGGCTGACAACAAACATGCACACAAACAGCGTGCACGAGCCCTGCTGCTCCAACAGCTCACTGAAGAACTGGTTCCCACACCTTCCTCTAATCTAAAAACCACAGCTTCCCCTCATTCCAGCTGCCAAAACCTACAAGCTCCCCCACAACTTCCTTAACACAATGCCCTGCTTCATACTAAAATGAAACTTGGGAGTGAAAATCAATTGGGATGAAAATTGAATTAAAGATAATACATTGATTGAACTACCAATTTTCATTTATTTATTTTTTAAAGGGCCCATTAAGAATGCCTCAATCAATGGTAAGGTTAGTGGGTCTGGAAGAGCACTGAGGCCAAGTACCACTTTAAGACCCTCAAACTGTCCTCTATCTCTGCCAATTTTAATTTTTTTTTTACAACTAAATTATTACTGGCTTATTTTTCCAATCCAAGAGTTAGAGGAAAAGTTTGGGCACTAAAAAAATACAAAACAAAAAACCCAAACAAAACCAAAAGCCAAACATTCACATCTCAGCAATCTCTTTCTGAGGACAGATGCATTAATATTCTCGTGTCCCGATGCTTGATGACAACCAAAATGTCATTTTAATATACAAATTTGCCCAAGAACAGTTTGGGGATACTGAATCCTCTCTGTGGCTTGTGAGCAGGAGTTGCAGGACTTACAGGGCTCAGGGATGAAGCAAGTTTACAGTCTTCTCCCATCCTTGCAGTGCAGCTGCCACTGACCATGCTGGAGCTCAGGTTACCAAACATTTCAACTGTATGTCTCTGTTTTTAAAATACAGCAGTTTTTGCCGAAAGTCTTTCAAAATCAACATTTTCTAAGGTAGTTCTAACTTAGGTAGTTCTGCTGTTGCCAGGAGGGAGGCTGGGGACACATGACACAACCTGGGGTCACTTTACACAGGTATTTAGCTCCTGGAAATTGCTTCAGATGTCTCATGTGCCCAAAGATGGTGATGCATGTGCCCCAGAGGGGACAGCTTTGTGGGTCTGAAGGGGACAGGTTTGCCCAGAAATAATACAGCTCCCTATTTCTGCAGTGCTCAGTGCTCTTTGCACAGACTGCAAAACTCCATGTGCAAAAAAACCACACACTGCTTTAAGGGTGTTGGGGAGTCACTGAAATTAATTGTAGAAACTGATAAACTCCCTCTGACTGTGTTTATTCTGTATCTTAAGCCAGCTGCTGGGGCTTTCATGCTCATAGGAAGGTCATGTTGTGGTTTAGCATCTCTTCAGCCCTCGTCAGCTCCTGACTCAGTTCACCTCAAGGGCTGTAGGAAATGCTTTGGTGAAAAGCAAACTTGTCTCACTCTCCAGCCAAACTTACAGGGCTTTTCTGCTGGTGCTACTGCCATGGTCCTACATCCACATCTAGCTCATCTATGCTGTTGTTGGCCTTTAACTCCCTGCAGGCCCCCAAACCCCTTAATCTGCCTTGCAGCCTCCTCCTTGGCTCACAACATGTCACTGGACAGGGCTGGTACGATTGAAACATGAAAGAGATGTTTTAATCTGCAGCTTTGATTACCCAGTTCCTTCTCCAGACAGAGTCCTAACTTCTTCTTCAGGACTTTCTGCCACCCTGAGCTGTGGATGTTTCCAGTTAGACCTCAGCAGGTACAGCCTCTCTCCCAGCTCTATCCAGCACCAGGACACAAATCTTCCCTGTACTTTTGGGTTGCTAATCCAGCTCCCTGCTGATCTGCATCAGGCTCTCTCCCAAAAGGGCATTTCTTTTACATTCACCAGAAAGCACAGCTTTTGTGGGCACAGGAGAAAGGACAACAAAGCTTCCCTTGTAATATTTGGTTCCACTGTTATGTGATGCCTCACCTCTGACCTGAGCCCAACCTCACCAGCTGGAAGATGAGTGAGTGGGCACAGAGAGGGCAGGACAATGCTTCCCCTACAAGGATCAGTTGGTGCAGTAACACAGTCATTTACTACCCTCAGTGTTTGGAAAGTTTATGAAAGAAGGAGTGCTATGAGGTCGGCTTTTTTTGCATTCACTTTACAACTTTTCAGTTTCTAAAGAGTTTCACTGACAAGATACATCTTGCTGAACTTGGTAATATGACTACATGGATGATGCCTGAAAACCATTTACAGAAAAGTTTTAATATTAGTTTAAGAAGAAAATGAAAGAATGTAAATATTTTTCAAATAATATCATCGAATTCTTTGCAAGCACTCTGCGTAGAGAATCTGTTTTGTGTTTGAGGCCAAAGACTTGTCACACAAAACAATTGGTAGATAGAGATACACTCAGCATGATGCACAGGTTTACCCTTTGCAGGTACAGGCTCAGGCTGGATAATTTTGCAAATTATGTATTTTCCTTGTTTCACATTTCCAATAAATCATCTCCCTGCCTACACCCTCTGGGTTTGAGGGTGCTCATGGCCACCACGTGTAGATCAGAGATTTCCCCTGCTGAAAGCCTTTTGCTGCTGGTTAGCCTCTGACTGCAGTAAAAGCCATCACACCAACTTTCAAGCTTTCAGTAACCCTGGTAACATCTCAGTGCTCCCAGCAGTAACTTGCTGGTGGTGCTGGGATGTCCCCCTCCCAGGAGGGACAACAGCATTACCAGGGGCATGCTGCACAGTGGAATCCAACAAGAGCCCTCCATATGTTTTATGCAAAAGAAAACATTACTTTTGGCACAATGTTTTGCGCCAGAAGCCAATTGCCACCAGAATACAGATGCAGGACTTGCCAGAACAAACCTAATTGCAATACTTGTGAGGTGTTTTGTATTTTTCTTCCTAACTGTGTCCAGGTGTCTTGAATTGTTTGAGGGAAATTCATGGTGTTGAGAAACGCAGAAGGGCGAACTGTTTAGCTAATGTTGGCAGCAATATATTCCACAGATCCTGAATCTCTGAATTAATTTTTTTTGCTTTGTTGGTTCTACTATAAGTAGCATAAATCTAAATAAACAACATTACATGTAACAGCTACTTCTGAGACGATTACTGTTGGAATTTATGGATACACTAATGTATGTATTAATGGATTATTTTTGAGTAAGTACTAATAGGTAAAAGAAAAATAAGGAAAGATAAGGTAAAGATTATATAAAAAATTTCCAAATATTTAAAAATAAGGCTTTCATTCAAACCCAAGTATTTTTAGGAATTTTGATCCATAAAGCATTTACATTTTCTTAACTCTTTGTCTTGGTTCAATATATTTCTATGAGTTCCTGAAAATATTTGAGTGAAATGAAAATTTTCTCTTATCAGTTGTAACTTTTATTACAAATAGGATAATCATGCGATGTTATATACTGCAAATAAGACATATTCCTCCAAAATCCTCCTTCTATAGTAGTTTCTTCATTGACAACATTGAGATAAACAGTCTTTTTCCATTGTCAAATATTTTGTGATTTGCCAGCACAGACAGAGCTTAACCTAAGAACAGAAAAGTACTTTTCCTACCAGCAGTGCCTGAAGAATAAAGAAAAGAAAATGCTGTAGGATGGGCAGAAAGGAATAGCCAAGGGAAATGTGGAAAGTAGCTGCTTTCTTTATTTGTGTGTGGATACACAGAGGCTGTGCACACGCAGGCATTTTTCACAAAGCCTGTTAAATCATGTGAAAAACTCATTGAGCTCAATAGCTCATTTCAGTGTCATTTGCTAACAAAAATGCATGTGTGTAGGATGGCCTCTTTGGGTATTCTTCAAAGACAGTTCCTAACTCTATTAAATACTCATTGTGATTTTTAAATGGATGATTCTCTTTATTTACCTGTGAAATGCTGTTTGCAGGTGGGGCTGAAATGCAATGTGGCCCCACACATAGACACAGGCTTTGTCTCAGAAATAGTCCAGCTCTGCAACAAGCAAAACAAGACAAAAATCAAGCAGTTCCAACATTAGAACCCTTAGTATAGTGGGCTGGAAAAGAAAAATATTTTTAAAGGCAGTGAGGGACTCCTGTTTCCTCACCTGTTGGTGTGGGTTTTGCTGGATGCTGTGGGCAGAGAGATTGGTTGAAAACAAAGCCATGGGCTTCAGCAGAGAGGTGAGTAATTGCCAGTAGAGTCTCAGATTATCTTGTTTTATCTCGTTTCACAAAATAGGCTATGTTACCACAGGAAAGCAAGAAGGAGGAAAATTGCAGATGAAAACAGTTAAAAACTTTGGGCAAAGAGAGATCTGCTGGCTGCCATCACATGCAGCTGGGGCACTGTGAGTTGGATGCCAGGGAGGGGGATTTCACCTCGTACAGTGGCAGGGAGGTGGCACACTGCCAGCTGATACCGCCCTGGGTTTCATACCTGAATTTTCAGGATGGGAAATCCAAGTTGCTGAGGGACTGTAGCAACCTGGCACATTGCTACAAGAGAGACCCCAGGCAAAGTGAGCTAATGTTGTGGTGAGAACTATTTCCTGTTATTTTGGCATTGGTTCAGTTTATCTTTCTAAAGCATTCACTGGAAAAAAAAGTAATTTCACCTTCTTCAAACCACAGAGCAGGAGAGCACAGAGACCGCAGTCCCACTCGGGGCACTGTGTGTTAACGCCCATCAGCGCTCACTTCCACTGAGACCAAGGGCAGGAAAACAAGTCTGAGAACCATTTTCCAAGGAATTAGCTGAGCACATGCCATGAAGTTCGAGCTGACTCCGTGTTTTCATGCTGGGATTCAGCTTGACTTTGGAATGACATAGGTCTGTCATCAAGTTAAGCAGGGAAAGCCAGTGATAAATTTTTCCAGCCTGAAGCCTGCCAGGGTGAAGTCAACTTGCCCACAGGTTTTGAAAAAATTTGAGATGGCAGATTGAGTTTTCGTCACATAAATGTTTTGTATTGTGAAGTTGCAGTGGTCTTTATTTGATACCAGGTGTCCTAAAGCTGGATTTATGGTATGGCCAAAACTTGTTTTCAGTGACTTTAGTGTAATTTGTTGTTTTTCCTGTAATTCACAGAGATTTTGGTTTTCTCTGAAATCTCAATCAAATCTGTGGCCTAAGTAAAAGACAATCACTTTCAGCTTGGTAGCTCTTACCATAGAGGCTCTATCTGACTTGGAAAATGAATTTTCAAACTGACTCGTTCAGGATTATGTTTGGTAGAAGCTTTGTTAGGAAGATCTAAGCCTGTGATAGTAATTTCTATGGCAAGATGAAAGGTTTTCAATTGCAAGTCTGTCTCTGCTATATTTCTGTCATTAAGTCAGTTAAAAAGGCAAGCAAAATATTGCTTCTAATTTTTCTTAAATACAGTTGGTACATTTATCACAACATTTTGCCTTTTCCTCTTGTTTGATTTCATTCCACATCTTTCTTGGTTGCGTGGGTTTCTGCGTTTCTATGGGCTGTCCTTTGACTAGTGCTGTCACAAAAACTCCAGCTCATTCCTCCTTCAAGAACGTGCAGTGATTGTTTTTTGTTTTCTGTTTTTTTTCAGTTTTTTTTTAACTTTCTTCTTCAAACAATCATTTCCTTCCCATTTTCACAAGCAAACTCTCTAGGAGAAGGTGAATACAAACCCACTTGCCTCCCATGTTTCCCTGAAGAGGCTAAAATATTGTGGTATTTCAGCAGATGATACCATGGTAACATCAAGGATGATGTTAGGACCTAGGCAGGCTGACAGAGACCACATCATTCTCAATCTGCATTAGTCTTTGGGGCTCCTTGCTTCCCAGGAGCATCACAAGGGGTGGCCATTGAGTTTCTAAGGCTGGTGGTGGAACCTCACTGGTGTAAAGGTACAGACAATGGTCCAGACCAATGTGTTCCCCTAGAACGGTGTGTAAGCCACCTTGCAGATCCACACTGTACCTCCAGAAGGCTGCTGTGATGTCTCCTTACTAGCTGTGCAGACAAGAAGCACAGAAGGAAGATTATCATAAAAAACCAAAGCAGAAGTATCCACGGAAACACGAGATCTTATTAAAAGTGTCAGGAGGTGAGAGAAAACCACCCTGAGGAGACATGCACACATTTTTGAGACTGGCAGATGTTCCTCAGGACACATCTTCATGTTTTGTCCTGTATTTGATAAATCCATGAGGCTACCAAGTTTTCTCTGTCACCCACACAGGGTAGAGCAGATTGGATCAGTGTTTGCTTGCTTTTTTTTCCCCTTTCATGCTTTTTCACCAATTATTTGAGAATATTTTGAGAAGGGCTAATGTTCATAGTGCTGTTCAGACTTAGCATCCAGGGTATGAAGGCAAGCAGGCTGGATAGTAATTGTCTTGTCAAAACCAGTCTGCAATAATTTTGTGTGTGTGCAATTTGGATGTTCAGATCCAGATCCTCTCTTTTACCACTTTAGCAATGCCCAAGTAAAACTATGCAACACTGTCTTGAAGAGAGGGACAGGCCTGTGGTGATGAAGTCACTGGAGGTGAGAGAACAGGAAGTGCTGGTCTCTGGAGTGACCATCTATAACCCTCCTTCCCAATTCCTTCCACTTGTGCCAGTGACTCCAGAAAACGTGGTGCAAATGCTAAAGAAAAGTTATGAGACTTAGGGGCTGTCATCTGGATGGCTCTGGGAGCCTCAGCAATGTTAAATGACAATAAACTCAAAATGCCAACAGAACAGAGATATCTCTTTATCACCCTCCCTAGAAATGTTTCTGAAGAGCAGATTTCCTCCACATAGAAGACTGGCAAACCAAATGCCATCCCACTGGACAAAACAGTCTTTGGATAAGCCTGGATAACTTCAGAGATGAAGATCACCCTTGTCCCTCAGTTGCACGTAGAGATCACTGAGGACTACAGGCTGTGGAGTGGCTGCAGGATAGAGCCCTGTGGGACAGACCCTAAAGAGCTGACGGGGGGCATGTGAGGGAACAGTGTCAGGTTGGGCTGGGAAAAAACAAGTTGGATCTTGTAATCACAGGTGCAGTTGTTCTTAATAGCTGGGCACTGGTGACTCTGACTTAAAATGACTTTTTGAAAGTAAATAAAAACTTCATTATTGGAAATGATGCACCTAAATCCCTCTTCTGCCTTGAGGCTTATTAGTATTTATTTCTAGATGCTGGTTTGAGGGTTAACGAAATCTCTCTCTTGTGTCCAATAAGGGCTGAACTTGCTTTTCAGCCTTCTCCTCAGCTGAGTGTCTCCTCTCTAACATGGCTAAAGATGCAGTCACTTTGGGATGTCCTGCCATCTCCCAGGCTTGGTTGAGAGTGGCCTGTGGGCTCAGAGGATGCACACAGAGGCACAAGCAGAGAGTGAGTCCAATAAAAGTTGTGTCTTCTGAAAATCCCGTGGTAGTTGTTAAACAGAACTGGTTGATATCAGCAATGCCAAAGCCCCCTGGCTCTGCCAGGTTGCTCAGGAAAATGCGACAAAACCACATGTTAATGGCAAAACTAATGGTTAAAACCAGCCTGAATGTGTGGATGGAAGGAGGGATAATGTAGAAGCAGATGATGTAGGGATAATGTAGGACAGAGAAGGGCATGTTGGGAAGGGGGGCTGAGATCTTGGACTGTCACCATCTCTATGGCACAACTTGCTCTCTCCTTGAGGTCCTTTGGGCCCCAAAAGCTAGCCGAGATGGGCATGAGAAACTGGTGGCATATAAATATTATGAAAGAATAATACTGGGCACAGAGAAGGAGGATGCACCAGGAGGGAGAACACAGCTTAATGCAGGGAGGCAGAAGGGCAAAGCTGTCAGACCTGGCAAGGGCTCATGCATCAAACTGCCTTGTTTTCTTCACTGTTGGTGTGACAAAAATGTGAATGACACAAAAATGACACCACCTGGGGGAGTGTCCTGATTTGTACTTCGCGCTTTGAAAAACACTTCCTTTTGAAGTTGGGAGGGGGTTGGAGAAGCCTGGGAGATATTAATTTCTCTACAGCTGGAATCAGAGTTGCTACTTACAGGAAAAGTAGTGACCAAGTGCTCCATTGGCTCAGTGGTTTGAAAAGTACAGGAGTGCACCTTACAGTGGGGGAAATAACTTGCCAGAGAAATGTCAAAGCCATGGACAAGGAAGTGTCTGGGACAACTTTTCAGCTGTGGCACTAAGAGAAAACATGCATGACAACCAAAATGACATCCTTTGTCATTGTGTGACCCAGAAAGATTGAAAATAAAGAGAGGGAGAACTGTAATGGAGGCAAAAAATAGCAGTGATTTTGGAGATACTCATTAGTGGTGACTTTTGGTAGTTTTGAGCTGCAGACAGGCCTGTGCTTACCCGAGTGGGAGCAGAGGCTGCTTTGGGAGGCACACGCAGCTGCTCTCAGAGTCATTTTCCAGTTCATGGTTCTCCTCTTTTTCCGTGGTGCTCAGAGGCCCAGGTCACTGCTTTGGGAGCAGGTCTGCTGTCTGAAGGATATGGAACTAGAAAGGGATTTCTTTGCATGGGACAAGTGGCATCTGAGTAATCTGTTCCAGTTCACAGCACTTCTTGCTGGGTGCCTCTTCGAGCATCCTGGTCCTGCAGTCTGCAAATGACTCCTAACAGATCCTCTGGGCATGGGCTGCATTTCCTCCCCTGCTCAAGGTTACTTCTGGGCCCCAACTTGCTTCACCACCTACCAGCCAGCCAGATCAGCCACTGAATCTTTAATGCTGCAGTGATATCAAAGGACCAGATGTGTGAGTGGCAGGATCTGGCCCGGTGGGAGCAATAGAACCTGCTCCCTTTTCTTTCCCTCAAGTCAGCTGTGTTCTTGTCATTTTTATGGTGATTTTACACATCACAGAGTGCTTACCCTTCTGCCTTGGGAAACACTGATTTCATAATTGATCATTGTGGTAATAAAGCAAAGCAGAGCAGCCCTCTCAGTCCCCACTCTGAGACTTTATTTGTGGCTGGGATTTCAGCAGGGAGCAAGAAAATTTGTGGGAGAGCTGTGGTGTGTGCAGAGAGGCTGAGGAAAGATCTCTGCCTGAAATACAGGCACAGGCATTGCTTCTGTGCAGTTGCTGATCACACATTATTCTGACCAGGAGCAGTCAGGCGTTTCAGACAAGCAGAAATTTCTCCACTCTCATGTGCTGGGGCGAGATTTTTGTCAAGGGAAGGGTAAAGTTCCTGCCACACTTCAAACAAATTATGGGGACGGGAGTTCATAGAAGTAACCATGAGGACTAGAAAGAGCGTTTCAAGCCCTTTTATCCCAGGGCAGTAGAGGCTTGAGGGACAGTATTTCATAAGTTGTGCCAATTTCTTGAGGAGACATCTTATTTTTGTCAGAAGCCAGCCAGTCTGCACAGCACAACCATACCAGAGCCATACCTCTGCTCTGTCTGCTGGACTCAAGCCCTGGCGCATTCCAAAGCCAAATGCCACATCTGGCTGTCTCCTCTCCCTCTCTGCTGCCTCCGAAATGGAAATGCTGGTCTTTCTTAAAAATAATGCTCTCGTCCCCAGAATGCACATAGAAAGTGACAGCAGTGGTATAGATTGAGATAAACTGAGTCATTTATCGAGTCCCCTTATTGGAAATCCTTAATAAGAAGCAGCTGTTTCACGGGTAACATCAATGACCATGAGCACGAGGTGGCTGGTGGGTGTGGGATGTGGACACCCTGGCCCCTGGCCCTGCCAGCAAAGACTGCAAGCAAACTGCCAGGCACGTCAGCACTCAGTCAAAACCAGAAAAATCCTGAGTTAGTCACAGCAGGAAGACAGACAGCAGCAACATCAGAGCACACTGTTGCATCCAAGTGGTTGGTGACTGTTACAGACTTGAAAGTCTTCCAGAGCAAAAAGCTGTACGCAGCAATAGTGCAAGCCCAGGACAAGGAAAGCAGATGTTCACGTCTCCTCCCCGATCCTTGTTCCCATATGTTGACTAAGTAGGTTTTGTAAAACAGAACATGCTGTAAATCAGAGCTGGGCAGGGATCACCGGTTGGGTTAAATGTGGCTTTTAGGGTGCACAAGTGAGCCACTGTAATTTACACATAAGGAAACTACTGCTTTAAACTTTCCCTGGATGACTGCTCTGGCAACTGAGTGGAATAGCCTGTACTTCACTGAAGTAGGCCTTACTTTTTCAGAGCTATATTTTTATGTAATCCACATTTGCTTGCATTCCCTGTGCACAGGGATCCCATTACCTGTGCACAGGTCAGAGTCATCTGAGCAAGAAGATTCTCATCTGAAACTTCTTGAACCTGCCTGTCTTGTCCCTTGTGTTCCGCATTTCCACGGCTTCCAGTGGTATTTTTTGCAGGACCAAATGCTCTCATTTTGATCATTCAGCACCAAATAGGGCATGATGCTGTGATTTTCAGGAAAGCCAGGTTAAAACCAGCATTTGACTATGGATGTACTCTTAGGATTTGTGCATTTGTCTGTCTCAAAATTGACAGTCTACATTGCACAATATGGTTTGCAGACAACTGAGTCCTGATTGCCAAGGGATTTTGGAACAACAGGAAACATTCCCAAGCAACCTGAAGTGTCTGTTAAAAAAGCTTTTTTAGTCATAGGTTGAGTGTTCAGGAAGCTGCTTCCTCTTGCATGTATTAGGTCAGGTCTGGAGGCTCCTGTGGAGCTGTATCACTCTGCACTTGGCCCTTCTCCAAACAGCCCCAGCTCCATCTCTGCAGCTCGAGGAGGAAAATCCCGCCCACGAGAACGGGCAGGGAGAAGCCCCATCAGGCTGCTCCTGACTTCACACAAAGATCTTGCACAGCCTGAAGTCCTGTTCTCACAGCAGACCTGTCCAGATACGATGCTGGAAACCAAAGCCTGATCTTGCAAATCATGGACTTGAAAGGGCTTCTTCCTTCTACTATATTGACTCAATCACTTTATTAAGATTTATAATCCTGTAATGAATGTATAATTAGCAGTTGAAAGACAGCTTCATAAAATCGATGTACTCTAATGTACTTCATGTATTATACAGCCTTTTAGCTATACATTGATTTTCTTTCTTATGAATGTTTTATCTCTTGTATTTCCCTTTTGCACAGTTTAATTAAGAAAGTAGAAAGTTTAAAAATTAAAATTTGCTATGGAAGGAAAACATTTTATTGGAGATAAAAGTGGCCTTGCAATCTTCCAGTATACCTTTATTTTCTATGGCCCAACTGAAAAAAAACCAAACTCTCCTCTTAATAAAAAAAGGTAATAGTTAATTTATACATGTAACATTTGAAAAAAATCAGACTTAACAAAGCCTGAATGAAAACATGCTGAGAATGAATGATTTTAGTCAAAACAATTTATTTTTAAAGTAATATATTTTCATAAACAACTGAGTAATATTAAGTTTTAAATAAATACTTCAAAGTGACTAGGATTAGGGAACACATCAAAACAAAATAACTTTTTACCTGTGTTTTAATGAAACTTTTTTGAAGGCTTGCTTTTTTCTTTCATTTCAAAATAGGAACTTGCTGCTGAGTCTCATTAAGTGGGGTATCTATTTCTATGCCCAATTTAGTTTAAAAAAAAATCTTCCTTTTACTTACAACAGGCCAATAGAAATTGCTATTAATGATAGACATTTTGTTACACTTAATACAAATTAACATAAATTTTCATTACATATACACATTAGTGGTATTTTAAATTATGGATAATTTACAATCTTAACATCCCTCAAATTACAGCTATTGATGGAGAAATTCTCTCTTCAACTGGTTGCAAGCAATGTCAGAGACACTGTCCACACTGACTTGGAACTTATTGGGAGACAACAAAAGGGGCTATTATTTTTTGAATAAGCCAGTTTTTAAGGTTTTGGGGTTTTTTTTGCCTGTTTGTTTGTTTGTTCGTTTCAGTTTTTAAAGCCTGTTTAGAGCTGAGGCACCTGCCCACACACTGGTGTCTAATTTGTTCACCACCAACATAAGTATGAGGATCAAGCATTTTGGCCTCCAGACCAGAGGACTTTGGTGTTCTGGTGTTTTGTGCCGCCAGGCCTGAAGTCTGGAGGTGAATTCACAGGCTGGGCAGGGCTCCTACAGAGGTGAGAGATGCTCCTTCACCAGGACACAAAGCAGCTGGCATGTGGGGAATGAGCGCCCAAACCAGGTGTAGGAATTGCTATATCCTGGGTGGTGTCTGACGCTGCTAACCACCTAAAGGATGGGTAAATTGAGGCTCTTTTGGACTCAGCACCCTTCTCTGTTTTGGTGTTGGTATTCCAGTTTTTCCTCTGGAAAACAAAGGAGTTGGTGAACATGAGCTCTGAAGTGGTAGAAGAGTTGCCCAAGAGCTGGAGAGCACATCAGCTGCAGACCTGCTGTGACCCTAAGCAGAGGCATCTAATGCATCATGGTCTGTGAAAGAATAAAACACACTTTTTTTCTCCAACCTGGGCATATAAGTAGAAATTCAGGTCTCCTTGTGATGGGATCCTTCCTTTACTCCCCAAAGAATTGCTGAAACATCAACCCCATCCCCTGCAGGAGTCTATCTAAATCCTGACCCAAGTCCCAGAGTCTGGGGGCTGCTATTTTAAACCTGACTGTGGGCCTGTGACATGCTGAAGAAAAAAAAATCCATTTCTGATAATGAATCTTATTATTTTCCTAAACTCAGAGGAAATCTGCAGCACAGCTGGTGGTCCTGGAGGAGAGGGAAGGAATACCACTTAATGAGAACCTGGTGGGTTAATTAGTCTGTTGTATGATGTGGTTAGTCAATAGGAACGAAACACTTGGAAATTTTGAACGACATAATCATGATTGACCTTAAGGTAGCGCTGGCCTAATAAGCATTTAAATGTGCCTGAGCAAGAGGGGATGTTTGAGCAAAAGGGGATTAAGAGGAACTGTGCTGATGTGTCTCTGCACAGTGTGAAGCTGAAGAAATACAAAAAGGAATGTACTGCTGAGACTTTTAGTAGCAGAAGAGAGACTGCAGCATTCCCAGTGCAATATGTGATGTCTCCTTGGCATCCTGACCTACAGAGTTTGTGGGTGCACTCAGAGGGGCAGCACATATTGCAAGATCTAGGAGGGAATATGGGAAGGAAAAAAAGAAAAAGGGATCTGAGCTTCAGGTTTATGTTTCTGTTTGACCTTCTCAGATGTCCCAAAAGAGTTTTGTCTTCCTGTCTCTGGCTCAGCACCCCGGTCACGTGCACCCAGCCTGCCTCCTCTAGTGACCCTTTCAAAACACATTCTCTTGCAACCTTTGTTTCTCCTTTTGGCATTATGACAGATATTGCACTACCTACTCTGGGTTTTTAAACCTTTTTTCCTTAATTTTTAAAGCATTTTCTAACATGAAGTTGAGATATATGGTTATTCCTTTCACAGCCAATTTGCTGCAACCTACTAAGTCATGTAGCCCTTCTCATGCCTGGATCTCTGAAGAAGAAGGCTGCCACTTAGCAGCATGTGCCTCCTGCCAGTGCAGGATTTGTGTCTCTGCTGTAGCAGGCAGCTCAGTACATCCCTTCTTCGGGTCTTCACCTCTCATACCTCCCATCTCCTCTGACTCAGCTGATTGCTGGATGCCTTGCAGTGCTTTCCTGGCCTTGGCCTCTGTTCTGCAAGGGCTTCAGCTCCCTGTCATTATTCTTCTATTGCTACTGGTTTCATTTCATCTGCTGTCCCAAGCCTGTTGCTATTTCATGTAAGCCTGCCAGATTTGCCTGCATGATTGTTCTTTTGTCCAGATGAATGTTTAGCTCAGGCTGTTTAGTGCTGATCTGGTTTTTCTATTGCTTTGTGTGTACCCAGGGGAAGAGGTTTTGTATTAAAATTCTCCTGGAGTGCTGAGTCACTTGAACTCTGCTACTGTGTCATGTGCTCGATTGTCTGAGTGCGGGACCTGGTTATGTCATATCTTGCAAAATGTGTTTTCTGTTACCCCACTGGAGTTTTGCCTGAATGGCTTCCAAATTATCCACCTACTAGAAGCTGGGAAAGTTCTCTCTCATGATGCAATTCCCCTCTTAAATTTGTTTTGATCTTTTCCAAGAACCTGGCTAGAATCTGAGAGGTAGGATACTCTTTGCATGCTTTGCTCCCTGTGATTTGGCCAGCCATGTAATTCCCAAATGCCAACTGTTTGTACATTTGTCCCATCAGATTATAGCCACGTTAAAATGTGCTCAGAGACGTTCCTCTAATCCAGCAAACTCTTGATTGCACTCTGAAAAACGTGTAAATGCTGCTGGTAGGGCTTCCATTAGTGATTCAACATTCACCAGACCTTTCCTGTGGCTTGCTGAGGCTCAACGCGAGCCCAGAGAAATTCCTTATCCACAGCACTTCCCCTAAAGATGCATCTTGATGCAATCATCAGCAGACAGTTTTGCCTTGAACAGCCCAAGTGCTCTGGCTTCACTCTCTGGTAATCAGCAGTGACACTTTTTTTTGGTTGTGATTCTGTTCAGTGGTTTTGGGTTGGTGCAGATACCCAAATGTCTGCCAGGCTTTCAGTGCTGTTAGAGGCAGTCTGTGCTAGTTTCCAGAGATGTAACAATCCATTTTCTTTGCAGCCTTGCAACTTCCTTTCTCAGTGGCTACATGGTGCATTTCTCATGGCTCATTGGCTGAAGAGAAGCTTATTTATAGCCTCAGCTCCTTGTCTTGTGCCCCTGTCCATTAGAGAGCTGACCTGCCGTGGCTGCTGTCTCACCCTGAGGACATTCAATGGCTCTGCTTTACCAGATCAGGGTCTGCACTGTCCTGCCTCGTGCTCCATCCTATAAACCCCTGGAAATGCTTTTTATAAGAGTTTCTTACTGAGGATTTGTATTCATCTGACAGTTTTAGCATGGCTTTTTGCGTCTCGACGACACATAGTTCCATTTTCACAGCCTTGTGCTGATGTTTATTGTTGCTGGGATGAGCTCTGCAGCTGACTGTGCTGTTTGCATGGAAATGAATCAGTTGTTGATCCTGCAGCCCCGTGGTGGGCGGGCTGGGAGCGTGGCTGGCAGCCTGCTTTCCAGGGAGCATGAGCCCGCATCAGGCAACCCAATTGACCCAGACTGTGCTGTGTTTCTCAAACGGCTTTAACTGTAACCTATCACTGCTAATCTTGTGACTTCTAGTGTCTGGTCCTGCCCCTTCAGCAGATCAGCAGCACTAAAAATATTACAAGAACTGCCCCAGATTAAGATTAATTTCTCCAAAATTCTATTTCCTTAGGATGACTTCATGTCCAGAGTTAAAGACTGAAAGGTACATTACTTGGAGGAGTCTACAGATGCATGAGATGTCTAAGGTAACACAGTCGATGAAGCTGCAGTCCAGAGACCTGAATGAAGAACTCAGCTGGCCAATTTTCAGTGCCCACTTTGAGACAGAATGGCTGAGAATCTCCCTTTGCTAATTACACTGCCTGTAGTGACAAAGGAGGGGAACGCTGCTGTTTAAAACAAGTTCAGCGCTGTTTGGGACCCCCTGTGATACCTGGCACATCTGCAGTGGATTGGCCAGCATGGAATCATAGGATCATTAAGGTTGGAAAAGACCTCCAAGATCATCAAGTCCAACCTTTGACTGAATAACACCATGCCCACTAAACTGTATCATATCACTATATCATAGCACCAAACAGAGACCGGAGAGTCAAAGAATCACAACGATTTACGTTGGAAAACCTCTAGGCTACTAAAAGGCAGATACTTCACAGAACCTAAAATAACACTGGACATATCAGCCTCCACAATCTCTTCATCCATCTACCTCACATGCAGGCACATAAGACTGGTTATCCCACTGTCAGGAAAGTGTCTGGGGCTACTTGAGGTGCCCTTGGATGGCTGCTTGCCCTCCAGTTGCTGTTCCTGGGTGTCTCATGGGGCACCCAGTTTGGGCAGTTGCATCTGTCTCATCATGTTTACAAACTGCCAGAGCATTGTCTCAGCTGATTAATCCTCCACCTATCTCAACAAACCCTTACTTTTCCCCAGTAAGACGGTGAAGGAGTTTTCCACAAACTTCTCACCAGTACTCAACAGCCAGCGCTGAACACAGGCATTACCAGCTTCTGCTCTCTTCATGCTTGTGCTTCCTCATAATGCCTTCATATTATCTCTCTAGAGGTCACAGTTCTCCCCGTATTTTCCCGTTTATTTCTCATTTTCTCCTCACTCAAAATGAAATTGCCAACAAAACCTCACCTTTTTGTGCTGAACTAATTGTGTTTTGTGTCGAACTAATACCATTTAGGCTTCCATAGCTCTGCTACTGAGAGCTGATTGCAAGCTCTTAGTAGCAGAACTATCTAAGAGGGCAATTCATTCTCTGCCACGTGTCCTTAGAGATTGTTAGGGATGCCTCCTTCAGAGTTCTTCCTATCTTTACTTCACCTTTCAAGATTCAAGTACACTGATGAAGGGGTAAGGTAGAAACATCTTTTTAATGCTAAAGAAGAGACGATGCTGGCAAATATCCTGAGAGCCATATTCATTAAGATTATTTCTTACTGTTGATATTGTGGCTCCAGATTGCAAGAAAGTAAATATTTCCTATTTATAGCAGGTAGAAAGCATAAGAATAAATGTGTTTATATAATAGTTAAGCTCTCCAGTATTTTATTTGATTTGCAGTTGTGTCAAATAGAGCACTTAATTGCTCCAGCCACTACCTTCAGTCTCTGACCTACATTTATGACAGGAACTGCAGAAAAACCTACCAAAGTCAAAGACAGGAATGGTTTTAGACAGCTTTTCCTGGTTTTTATCTTATGAATAAGAGACTCTTTCTGAATTAGAAACAAGTGTCACCTAAGCCCAGATTTCCAGTAGGTGTAAATGTGACTCAAAAACGGGGGCTGAAAGACTTCAGGTAAAAGCAACAGCCCCTCCCCCTCTGCCCCCCCAACCCACTCATGTATGTTAATTTAAGAAAAGCAAACATTTGTAAAAGAAACCTGTCCAGCTAGAAATGTTGAGAACATGTGTTTTCCTTGTTGCAGCACAGTCAAAAGAGACAAAGTTCGCTTTACATAGTATCACATTTTGCCAAATTAACAGTAACAGTACTATTAATATTTAATATTTATATGACACTGTCATCAGGAGGCCAGTTGGGTCTGATCCCTGCTGTGTGAGATGTGCAGACACCAAAAAATGATCTAGATTATTTTTGTTTATGTTGAGGAACAACTGTAATGTGCTGCAGTCCTGTGGAGCCTGCCAAGATGTGGGCCCCATCTCTAGAAGGCTTAGGTGCACTTTTAGGACAATTTGCTTTTATAACTGACAGTTTCAAGTAAAGTTCTTCCTTTTGTAGTTTGTAGTTTTTTGACATATCATTAAAAGCTGAGTTTAAATGTTGAATCAAACAATTATGGGATCTGGTTCTGATAACACCTCAGTAGTGGAAGAGTGCATTTTCCACAGCTGAGGTACAACTGCAGAGGGAAAAGTGGATGTATTTTTGTCTTGACACGGAAAATTTGAGTATGGTGGAGTTTTGTCTTTGTATATGGATATAAAAACAGATGTGTTCAAATATCCAGTGAAGCTGGTGAGATGTTTTTATTTAACAAAGCCATGTGAATTTTCCTAAGGATTTGCTAGCCACATAAAAGGAGATTTTCTGAGTATTGTCCTAACCCTGTGACTGTCCCATGTCCCCCAATTTAGGCATTGCAAGGAACATGATGTTTGCCAGTCTATAAACTGGGACCTTCAGCACAACCACCAAATAAGCAAAGAACACAGTTTTCCTTCTATTACTACTACCAGTCTGCCATTGGACATCTCTCAGGTCATTGTAATATGCCTAAATTTTAATATCTTATCTTTCAATGCACATAGGTTTGATTTGAGGTTCATCCTGACATCTCTGGCCAGCTGGGATGGTTGAGCCCCCAGCTCCATGTACCTGTGTAGTCCTAGCAGATTATCTAAATTGCTTCTTCAGAGTGATGAAGGGACTCCAGAGTGGGAGCTATTTCGGTAGAGCCAGTACCACTGCCATCACAGAGGCATCCAGGATGGGTCACAGCTGCCATGGGAGCTGCCCCCAGGCTGTAATACCCTCTGTGGTGCTGGCTTTGGTGGCTTGGAAAAGTCTTTGCTTTTATCTGCCACTGTGAGAAAGAGGCTTGACGGATTCTATGGACCACATGGTTTTCTGAGACAACAGTGTAGAAAGGATGGGTTTGAAGCCAGGAATAGGCAAGCTTTCATCTTCAAGCTTTGTGCTTTTGACTCTCTGTATTGTGCCCACTCTCCAGTTTTGGTTTGCACCATTTGTCTCTGAGTGCATGAGCCAGATCAGACAAATATTGTGCTGCAGGCAGCCAAGCACCAATGCACTCCAGCAACTGACAGGAGCTCTGCCCTGAGGACAAGATTAGAGCCATCCTGAAGTAAAACCCCATGAGTAGCATTGTGTAGCTGCTGTCCATAGCACAAATGGCTTTGTGATGGTTGCAATTTGCAACAGGATAATCTGGTGCTCCTGCTCACCACTTCGCTTGTGGATGCAGATGGAGCCTGAATCAGTGTGTGTCTGTGAGGAGCAAAACACACGGGCTCATTGCCTCTATGTGACAGCCTGTCTCCCAGAACATCAATGATTCCCTGAGTATTCAGGAGCCTAGGGATTCTTCTTTGGTGAATAAACTGCAGTAGGAAGATGTGTTTGAAATTTCCGTCATCTAGGATCCTTACCAAACTCTCCTGTGACAACTGCACTGAAGAAAAGTAGGTGGACGTATGTGGAAAGTGTTTCTTGAAGCTATATGCAATGACAGTTCACTGCATTTCTGTCATTCCTTGCTGATTTATTTTACTTGCATTACTTCTAGAATGCTTGCTACAGAACAGATTCAGAATATATAGTATAAATAATATAAATAGTATAATATCACACACAGATTTTCCAAACTTTATTTTTCCCAGCCAGCTAAAGGGATGTTCTCGGCTCTGGAGATGAGAAAAGAAATTTTATTCTGATCTAAGCATGCCTATCATTCAGAGCCTGGGAAGTTAAAGCTTTGAACATCCAAAGGCTCATCTGTTCCAGTTCTTACCTGAATTTATCCATGCCCCAATGTTATAATGTATAGGCATAAGAGCAAAATT
The DNA here is from genome assembly GCA_013399195.1 of Dicrurus megarhynchus. Classification (NCBI taxonomy): domain Eukaryota; kingdom Metazoa; phylum Chordata; class Aves; order Passeriformes; family Dicruridae; genus Dicrurus; species Dicrurus megarhynchus. The sequence continues at coordinate 658,284 of VXAD01000580.1, forward strand.
CACAATCAGATTAAATGGTTGGCCTAAATTCTTCTCCCTGTGCCCAGCTTTTTGGTAGGAAAGGAGGACTGCATTCCATATAGCTTGTGAAGAAATACCATACTGTGCCTCCAGAGTGGACTCACACATAAAACAGGAAGTCTTGCTCGACAGAGCACGCTGATTTTTTTTCTCTGTTTTGGTTTTTGTTGGTTTGTATTTTTTTTAGACAGAAATGTAGTAGTGGTTTGGACTCTTTTTATGCACTTCACTTGAATTTTACTTCAGCTACCAATCCTATGACTTTAATAATCATGGACAAATTCCAGTCTAGCACAACTTCTAGTAACTTTCAATTTTCAGCTGTAAATCGGTAACATAGAAACCAGATCAATATTTTCCACAAGTGCCAATTCTAATAGATCTTTGTTTCATTACAGTGAGATGTATCCAGGTTCCTATGCACCCTTTTCCTTCCCTTCAACCCATCCATTTACTTTACCAGATCAGAGACAAATCACAATTGTCCAAGTATAAGGAGATGTAGAAAGAAGACAAAACACTGTTTGTATAATCCTGGAGATGAACCTAAAGCTTTGAAAAACATAAATATCATCAAACATGCTCAGATTTGAGTAAGCTTTGTTTGTTAAGTGTTTTGCCCAAAACTGGCTTTTCAGTGGGCTTAAAACTGTTCCAAAAAGTCAGGATGAGCTTGTCATTCTTGAAGGTGAGAGGTAGAACAGAAAAAGAGATACATAAAGATAGATCAGTTAATTAAAAAGCCACTTGTCTCCTGTCTTTCAATAGTTCATCTGGCAGGGACTCATTCAAAATGCAGAAAAGAAGGCTTTCGTTTCCTCATCTGCCAGATGAGATCTGAGCCCACCTTAATTTCCTGGGAACAGCCCCCAGGTACCAGACTGTTTGGTATCCCCCAGTGCATGATGGAGAGAGAGAGGAAATGTTTTCTCAATACCTCTGATAGAGTATGTTCTACTTTGTTTACAATATTGAAATATTCATGAGAATGATGTCCTGTCTCTCCACTGCAGGGCCTAAACACCATGATATAGAGTTGTTCTCTCTGGCCTAATGAATATTTCAATATTCTATACAGAGTAGAACAACATCTACAGGGAAAAAAAAAGCAAAACACAAAGTATTTCCCAGCAGAATATTCCCCTGTGCAATAGAGTAACCTACTTTTCTAGGTTCTGGTCTCTGGGAGGGAAGTGGGAACTGAACCCCAACCTTCTAACTCCTGGCAGAGCTCTGCATCCACTGAATAAACAGGTGGTAGTGCCTTTTTAGGACATTTTTATAACATATCGTTTCCATTCTTTTTTTCTTTTTTTCTCCTTCACCTAGGAAAGAGAGCAAAGTAGAAATCTATGGCTTTTTAATTTTCTTTTTATCATGAAAACCTGTAAATGCTTCATATTAGTTCATTGGGGCTTGTCAAGTTTTGTCTACAAATTAAGAATTTGTTACTGCCTCCTGAGTTATAATTGGTAGAAAAGTATTGGGGGAAGACAAGATAAACTTTCAGCTTTTTAATGTGAAGATCAAAAAGCACTGTTTGGAAAGGTGATGGCAATTTTGAACTCCCAATGAGATAAGATCAAATATAGTCACTTTACCAATAAATAGGGGTTGTTTCTTTGGGGTTTTTTTGTGGGTAATTTCCCCTTAGCTGGTAGGTACAGAAATTCCACGTGAAAGTTGTTTGGTCCACGAACATGGGGAGCAGACCTTTCAAACAAGGACTGTTTCTGAACACACGCTTTTCAGACTATTGCTGCTGTTTTAGAAATCACTTGCTGGATTTACTTCAAACCTTAACAGAAAAATATCTCTCCTGGATGCTCACCAAAGCACCTGAAATTTCAGCCTCTTGGGGGTTGTTCTGTCTCTATTTTTTTGATCAAAGTGCGAGTAAGAGGTTCACAATCTGGTTCATTAAGAACAATGTCTTAAATAAATTTTACAATAAATACCCTCTCAGGTTTTGTACTATTTTACCTTTCTGGTTAAGACGAGTTGCAATTCATGCCAAAAAATGCCCTGCCAGCACTGAGGCTCCAGTTTCACTGCTTTATTAGAGCTTTAGCTATATGATTAGCCTGAGGATAGATTCACAAATGACAGCTGCTCAGCTGGGGTGTTTCCTTAATCCATGCCTGTGCCTTTCAGAATCAAAGCAATACTGAGGCACGAGAAAATTATCTCTACCCTACAGAGCTCCATAGAGTGGAGTAGGGAAGCGAGCAAATGGGCATTTCTCTGCTGGAAATCTTGTAGAGGCTCAGATGAGACAACTGCACTTCACTGATGGAACTACCCTCTGTTGACACATTTAATCTAAATTAATTTTTTCATCTTTATGCAACAAAGTATGACCCAAACCGTCTGGGGCATTGGAAAAAGAAAGACACAAAAAATAGCTAAAACCAAGCTGCTGTGTGAGCAGTACCATGGAAGTGCTGAGAATCTTTTTAGTGCTAGTTATTGTACATAAAAAAATATATTTTTTTTCTTGTTTAGGAAATCCTGTGAATGTTCTGCATTTGTCCATTTCTACCTCTCTGAAACTTTTTTCATATATGCTTAGTAATATTTTTTCATAAGGAGAAATATAATACAATATAAAATGTGGAACTTGATTTTTTACTTATTCACTATGCTACAAATAGCAGTGGTATCACTGAGCCCAATAGACCTAAACCTCCATTGATGAAATCACTCTGGAGCTATTGGTTGCAGTAGAAACCTACTGATTTATATGAGATGAAAAACTGGCAAAGTGAAACTGAAGTGATATGAAACCAAAGTAAATGAGACAAAAATCAGTGCCATTTGTTTACTGTTTTCATACCTACTGTGTTTTTGTGATACTGTTATGTGAAATAATTCAATGAGTATCTTACAGCTAAGTAAGTAGAATCTGATGGGAAAAAAATCTTTTCTAGATGTAATGAACCAAATTCCTTTAATACTAAGACCACTTTTCTATGTCTGACAGCTTTTGGATATGTTGGGATATATTCTGAGACAATAAGAATTATTGTGCTCATTGCAGAGAGATTTTCTGTCCCTTCACCAGCTGAGTTTTTGAAGTCAGGCCCATAAGGTAAGTAGAGCTTCATGAAGAGATGTAAAATGAAATTAGAGAGAAGTAAAACATGTCTCTTGGACTGTTGGACTCGTGGATATTTACCCTTCATGTACACAGCTGTGTTCGTACATAATTGGAGCTCAGGAGAAAGTTAAGAGAGCAGATGCAAGACAAATGGTTCCTATAAGAGCAAAATGTCCAGTACTTTTTTGCAATTTTGAAGCATCTCTCTTCTCCAAAGAGATTATTATTTTTATTTTCCCTTCATTGCTCTAGAGGTCAATTTCCTTCAAGAATTCAGAATAAGATATGCCATTGCTAGTGATATAAATAGTGTTTTGTTTCTGCTAACTGTGCCAAACAGCACATTAGGGAGACAGAATCAAGATTTTGCCCTTCCTTTTGCCTCATGAAGGGAATATCTGACTAGTTTCCCACCAAGACTTCACTCTGTATAGCTATAAAAGTGGTGGAATCACAGTTGTATCTGTGACAGCTCCAAGTCAGGCCATACCCTCTGTCAGCTTGGAGTTGGGTAAGAGCTGGCACACATCTGAAAATCTGAGGTATACTTGTAGTGTCCTTGAAGAGCAACTGCAGAAGTTCGCAGACCTGAAGGAAGGCTGTGTGCCCATCAGTGTGCCTTCTCTTCACCCATTATTCTGATTGGTTCCATAAATATAGTTTCTGCCTATGAAACTCTCAGAATCACTTGTCTTCTTGGTTGATACACAGGTTAACCTTTTCTTCCTCAAGAAGTATTACAATTTTACCATCTGACATATTGACAATTTTTTTCTTGGCATTTTCTGCTGTTCTTCATTGATTGCAAGGTTTGGGTTTTTTTAGTTTGAGGCCGGTTGAAGTTTTTTTTGCTGTGTTCCTGTCTCAGAAGCAAATTCAATGTTTTCCTGTTTGTCTTCTGGTGCCCCAGTACTTTGGCTGTCACAGCTTGATGCTCAGTGATATATCTGTGCCTGACTGTGGGTGATACTCCTTGTGCTAATTGCTTCTCCTCTGACTGAAAGGAGAGCTTTAGGTAAATAAGTGCTGCCTCAGAGATGCAAACACCAGGAGCTGAGGTAATTCTACTTTTAAAATTTCATTGCTCTGAATTTGTGCATTGAAATAGAGATGCCTGAAGGTGATGCTCAGGGGTCACTGATGGCAGTGGAAATTTTGACATGGGCATTCAAGACTCCTTCTCTGAGAGTTCAGGATAGTTAGTCCTTGCTGGATTTCAAGTATTTACCCAAAGAGGCCCTGTTTAAATATAGATCTGTTTCTTCAAGTACCATTTGTTATAGCCAGGCATTAACAACAGGGAGACACGGAGCTGTCACACACCTTACAGCACACACCTCCCTCCTGCCCTGCAGCAGCCCCCCGGGGGTCTGGATGGGCATATGGTGAGAGATTGCCTTCTTCAGCGAAGCTGATTCACCTAATCCTTAAGTGAAGTAACACCACACAGGGCAGGCTTGTTTAAACTGCATATTTGTTTTTTGCTTTCCAGCTTACAATTATAGTGGAGCATATGGCAATGCAGATGAGCAGTCGAGGTCCAGACCCCTGGGATGAGTGTAGCTGCAGTCCTACCTCAGTGAAACCAAATGACTTACAACAGAGATGACTCTGGTCCCAGGAGACATCTGCTGCCTTGCTGGGTAGAGCTGTGGTGACTGCACAGAGCTGGCTGATCAGAGAAGCAGAGCCCAGCTCAGACACGTAGCCAGAATTATGCTTGAAAATGCAGGGAGTAGCACCACCAGGTCTACATTTGAGTAATGCCTAGAAGTAGTTGAACCCAGGCAATATATCAGTAGTTTTCTGCAGTATCCTGGGGCAATGAATGAAGGAAAACAAGGCTGTTGCAAGAATGGTCACATTTCCTTGCACTTTTATTAAGAGATCTTTCCCTGTTACTCAATATGTTGCCATCCCATTTGGTCCAGGAGTAACATGACAACAATAATAAAAATAACCATATAAACAACAATAACAACAATAATAAATAATAGTAATAAATAATATCTCAGATCTGTGGTGTCTCTGGGGACATTTGCACAGAAAATTTGCATTTCAAAAGGATCTTTGCCCTAATACTTACCTTCCAAATATCTGCCTTTGGAAAGGTATATACCATAAAACTCCCACCAGATGAAAAAACTTGGCTTGGTTTGTCTGCCTGTTTTTGCTGCCTGAAAGAACTGTCTGTGAGCTCATTTTCTGAGGACAACTCCCAAGTCTGCCACGGTTTTGATCACCAGTGCTGTTTCTTTGTCCTCTGTTCACTGTTGCTACAAACATCACTATCCTACCAATATTTAATTCCCCTGCAGTCTGTGGACCATGTCTTGCCCCCAGTGTGTGTCAGAGAACACCAGTTGTGGCATATCTGTTGTCCAGGGCAAATCCACCCTCCTGGTCTGAGGGTCTGATTTTCCCCACCACACGTTGGGGAGGAAGGAAGGACCCCCAGGTGTTTCCTCTGCACTCTGTATGGTCTCACCACTGCTTTACTTGGTGCAAGTGGATGGTGAGATGAACGACTGTGTGACTGAGTGCTGCTACTTTGTGCAGGGCCATTGCAATGTGGAATTTATCCTGTGCTTATCCAAATGAGAGCAACTGCTCAATGTTACTAAAGGAACAGAGAGCGGCATTTTCAAAGGAGAAGGATGGTATGACTCTAGATCCAATGGAATAATGGGATTTGTATGGGGGAAATGTCTAATCCGTTTCACAATAAACAGGTTTATGAATGACAGATGTGGATAAATAATGAATGCTTCCAATTCACGATCAAGGATTGAGTGAACAGAAGATAATGCAGTTGCAGCTCTGACTGAATTTTAAATACCACTTGAAATCTCAGAGTTCAGTGTGAAGAAGACCTATTCGATCATTCACTTCTGTTTATGCTCTTTACTTCATTAGTTTTAAGTACTTATAATTCTGCAGACACAACTGAAAGCAGAGGTGGGCTAAGAACAAAGAAATGTAAACAACTAATAGGATTTTGTGCTTTATCCAAAGTGTTCTTTAAAGCTGTTTCACTACAAACACTTGAGCACAAACAGAGAGTGTTAATTGAGTGGAATTGGGTGTGAATGCACACATCCATCTTGTCAGCAGCAACAAGGCCAAGGAGACAACAGTGAGGAATACTATATCCAGAGAAAAATTAGTTTGAGAGGCGCCCAGGGCTGGATGAGTACTTCAAAGCATGTAATGTGCTTGAGATTTGAGCACATCTGGTAAAGTCTTAAAACAGAAATTAGAAAAGGGACTAAATTTTTCTTATTAGGTCATCTACTCAATCTCCTTGTCAGTGTAGCATCCTTCTCTGAGATATTCCCTTCAGGGTTAACTTTCCAGCCTTTTATTAATTCTAATTTGGGCATTTTATCTGCACTGACACAGTGAATAATTAACTCAAGGAACTCCTTGCTGAAGGTTAGCCTTGGAGCAAAGCGCTCAGCAGTGTTTTAAAAAGGCGTGGATGCATTTGTTAATAGCATCTGCACCTGCGCTGCTGGCAAATGGAACAGGGACTATCAATCTGGCACTACCTGGTCTCAAGACAATTACCCTAATGGTATGCTATAGCTGGATTATAAGACATTTGTATCAGCGTCTAGAGCATCTCTCAGTTCACTTAGAGGCAGGAAATCAGGTTTCTAACTGAGCTAATGTATGAGGGTATCCATCAGCAGAGTAGCTGAACTGTCTGTGTCAGTGCAGCAATAAATATGAATGCAATCATGTTAAAGGTTGCACAGTGTGATTAAACCTGCTGCACGCTCAGCACAAAGGATGTCCTGGGAGCAGTGTCGCTGCAGATGGGTCACAGCTGCCATATGCTGAGGCAGGGAATCACAGGGAGGGATTCTGGCCAGGGTGAGCTGCTCCTGACCGCATGCCTCGCTGTGACTGGGGCAAGGTGAAGGGCTGTATTCATACCCATAGCTTAAATGGTGTCAGGAAACAGTTCTAGGAATTGGAACCTGATCATTCATGCTGTAAAAATACCAATCCCTGTCGCTGTTATGGCTTGGCTCAAGGAATCTGCCTCTTAAACCTCCCCTGGGCATGATCTGGAGGGACAAAGGTCTTTCCTCACAGGTGGTTTGAATGGGGCCACCCTACTCTGCAAAGCAGGCCCAGGTTGTTCTCCAAAAGCTGAGAGAAGTTACTCTGAGTACGTGTGATGTGCAGTTACAGGTGTGGTTTAGGGTGCCCCGTCCCCAAACCTGCAAGTGGGGACCTCTGAAGGTGGGTCCAGCCCTTGAATTGCTCACAGCAGGTTTGGAGCAGCCAGGAGCAGAGCTTGGAGCAGCCAGGAGCAGAGCGTGTGAGCAGCAAAGCTTTACAGAGTTCACAGGAGGATTTTTGGATGTGCTTGCTGTCAGGATGATGTTGCCTCACACACTAGGTCCCACGTGGCCAGGTCCTGCCTCTATCTTTTCAAAGAGTTTTTCACACTTGCTTGCCTGCCACAACAATCCTCATCACCCTTTCGAGTCTCTGGGCTTGTACCCGTGCAGATCCCTGTACCAAAGAAAACTAAACAACTAAAGCTGTTCTTCCTTTGTTCTTTGCCATGGCCATGCCCAGAATATGTATTTTCCAAAAAGGCCTATGCAGCACAATTCCTTGCATAGAAGAGGGTAACTTGATAGTCAATCACATAAAAATAATTATAAAATTTATGGTGTGTGTATTTATCTATGTATATGAATATATATCTATGGACCTCCACTTCTCTCTCTCTCTCTCTCTCTCTCTGTAGATAGGGGGATAAATGTAAGTCAAAAGGGCAAAACTAACAAAATATTTGAGGTACTTCTGTGGTCTTCCTCTCTCATAACAACTGAAGTCCTGAAAAATTTTTTGTCATTATCTTAACAATACTTTTGTGGCAAAGGGAGAGGCAAAAATCAGGAAGAAATGCAAATTGCTGAAGGAATGAGAGTAGATCCAGACTGTTCACCAGAGCACTGCAAGTGGTGTGTGTTTGACCCACTTACTCCTGGGTGTTGTGACCAAATAAGCAATTATAACAAAAAAAAAAAAAAAGAGCCATGCATCCAGAAGATAATATTTTATAGCTCATTTCAGGGGATTATATTTGAGATTTCTATTTAAAAAGACCCCCTCAAACCTAATGTCACGCAGACTGGTGTGTAGAACTAGGAGAAATAGTTACCACTGAAGTGATTTAGGGTTAGTAACCCAGACCACCTACAATTATTGGACTCAAAAATGTACAAGTTCAGTTTTCAAAATGCTTCTCTAAGAGTAGCCTGCATGCCATATGTCTGCAAATGTTGCCTTCTACAGTACATACAAGGAAATCCAACAGCCTTGGAAGGCTCATGTTTCATTTGATGCTGCTGCTGTGTTTATAAGAAACAGAAGAAAAATAATGATCTGATGGCAGAATATGATTTATAGTTTTATGCGTAGGAGTGGGATAAAAACCCTGCCTCCTGGCAGACAGTCCCCGGTCCTGCATCTTTCCAGTCGATTTCAACTCGGCGACAAACATCTTAAAGGAGTGGAGTTAGGGCTGACTGAGTTTTCCATTTAGGAAAGGCTGGGAAGAGGCCAGATAACCTAAAAATGATTTTTGTCTGAATAATCTAAGAGCAGACAGAAGCATTTCCATTAGCCTTCTGCACAACATTTCACTTTTAACTACATTTTGGGTTTGGTTTAGGTTGCAACTTCTGACTTTCTACAGAGCTGACAGAGCTGCAAAGTCAAACCAGCACCCTGGATTTGATATTTTGCATGTGAAACTGTCACCAAACCTCAAAAAAAGTAAACATGGAGAATCTGAGTTGCAAGCAGCCATAATACAAGTCTCTAGAACTCACTGAGGTGTCCAGTCTGGAACCTCTGTCCTCTGTAAGCTGAGACCAGCTTACACCAGCTGTGATATGAACATGAAACTGCATAGAAGATAGTCTAAGCATCTTTGCTATAAATAAAACAGTCAGAGGCACTTTATTTTCAGTTTTCCAATGGAAAAAATGTGAGAAACATAATTTTATGTCAAATCCCCAGTCTTGTTCACAGCAGGATGATGCCAGTTAAATGGTTTCAGACAGGACAAGTCACTTACAAGCCCAGTTTTTGACTTTGCATAAGATGTAAGATCTAGTGTCTTTGAAGTTCAGAGTTTTTAAATAGCTGGGACATTCAGAACCCAACTGCCTTCAAATTACTTCAGTGGGAGTTGCTTACTTCCCTGCATTTGAAGATCTGGTTGAAGTGGTATACAAAAATGGGACTTCAGTTCTGAAAATTCTTCAAATTTTTAGACCTATTTCTTTTTCAAATTGTGAGCTATGTAAATGTGGTTTGGCTAAACTGTGTAATAAAATGAAATCCAAGGATAAATTTGGATTTTTTTTTTCATATTTTCCAGCATTAGTGGTAATTGGATATGGTTTGGCCCCATTCCTAATTCTGACACAGAGCAGAAGATACAAATCCATGAGCTATTTTTAGAGAGTATAAAAGAAATCAGCTCCACCAGTGTCTGCTGTGCAGAAGAGTGTGCTGAAGGACCATTCTTTTACAAAAATATGTCAAGTCTGGATGAGGGAGACATATTTTCATGATTTATAATCCCAGTGACTGCAAGGTAAGCATTTCCTTTACATTTCTCACTCAAGCCCTCAGTCAGTGGCTCTCACATGACCGTGGACATGAGCAACTATCAGCAGATGAGAAGGATGATTTCTGAGCATCAGCTGAACTGATCTTTTCCGTAGACTGTGGTGTAGTCACTGCTTCCCTAAAGTCCAGGAATGCAAGTTCCTTTCTGCAAGTAGTTCCCCAAATTGACCCAGGGACACTAAAAGCTCTTCACAGTATTGTCAAAACAGGATAGAAATTAGCTGTTCAACCAGCCAAGACACTGTTTATCTTTAATATTGGTGCTCCTGTGCCTCGAGCCCCAGTGCAGCTGTGTATAAGGTGCAAAGTACAAGGCCCTGTCCCATGCTCATACAATGCAACTTATCAACATGTCAAGATCATCAGTAACTAGAAATCTGCATTCTCAACAAAATCAGATCTGCCTCACAGCTGATATCATCACTAACTGTCCAATGACTTCTGGTGGCTGATATCTGGTAAACCTCTCCCTAAACCACAGATGCTTTTATGCTCAGTGGTGTAACCCACAAGACCAAAGACATAAATGGCTCAAAGACAGAATTCCTATTTTCTTGTACTGTGGTGTTTTCTGAAGGTCAGGTTGAGGGCATATCAGCATGGACACCATGGATCAACCTCAAGCCCACTAAGAGGTGTTTATTCTGGAGCAAAACCCATTTACAAGGTTGACTGGTGCAGAGTATCTGGAGGCGTTTCCACAAATGTTGAAAACCTTCTTCCCACCCATCCAAAATCCTCCTACACAGAAACCCTCAAACATGCAAGCAAGCAAAACAGGAGCAAAATAAAAGTAACAAATGAATGTTTAACATTTCATCTATTTTTTATTCCTTTGGAAATAAAAAAATATTGTGACAACACTGCAACAAACTTTCTGTGAATATTTTTCTTTTTTATGCTTTGCATTTTGTTTCCAAATGAACAGTACACCCATTAATTAACAAGGGTGGGAATCACTCTTCTGAGGTCAGAGCAGTGATAAAAACTGCAGAGCTCTGGATTCTGTGATAAGACACAGGTCCTCCTCCATTTGCCAAAATCCTATGTGTGATACTTGGCAAGTCACTTTGCAACTCCCCTGTAACTATGGCCATTTTTCCTCTTCGCTGTTTGTACATATACTTGCATCAGGATGAATGAATTACAAGCACAGTCTCATGTTTAAATAGTCACAAAATGATTAATTCCTGGTATTTGAGCCATTGGTCTAAAGTCAGACAGGTCCAGCTTTTTAGCAGTTAATAGAGAACCTCTGCAAACACAGAAAATGATTTTTAAGAAGCAGTTTTTATGCAGATGAACTGTAATTGATATCTATTGGCCTCGGGCTTGTTGAACTTCTGTGAGTGTCTTCAATAATTGTCAAAGGTAAAACACAGACCAAAAAACACAGTTCAAGAAACATTGCCACCATTAAATGTCTGATTATATGACTCAGTGGTTCAACTGACAGGTACTTTAAAACAACTCAGATAAATGACCAAGAATGGCCTGAAAATGAAATAAATAAATAATATATAAAAGGAAGGAAGAAAGAAAGTATCTCAAATTTTCTTATTGTTGTAGGATGTTGTTTCATCTTTTTGCCTTAAAGCAAGACCTCTCACCCCTGGAAGACTCCAACATCACCCACTTGCTTTGCTGAAGTGAAGGTTGTGCCTGCCTTTCCATCAAAAATCCCTCTCTCTTCCTCCCTTCTCTGTTTCCCAGCCTTTTTCTGCCCAGAGTTTTATAACTCAGCTGTAAGAAATTGCTTCTGCTCTGAAACTTGGCAGCAAAAGTCTGATTTCAGGCCAGGAATGATCCCACTCCCCTTCTGGTTTTCAAAACCCTTTTCTTCTGGTCAGATTTGAGGAAGAGAAGAGCAGAGCAGAGGGGGAGGGCAGCGTGCGGCATTCGGCACAGGAGCTGGCTGGCTCCGGCTGCTTTCATCATGCTTCAGTGGCTCTTTATTTTTCCAGCTGAAATAAGAGTGATTTCTGCATAATGTGGCAGGGATATTTTTGTGTATGTGTTTGTAGTTAAGCAGAAAAAGGCTGAGTCATTTCTTCTCAAAAGCAATTTTACTGTGTGAGCCACTTACTTCCTTTCTGGTTCTCCTTCATTTCAGTTTGTGTTGATGTTCAAAAGGAAGGTCCAAAATAACACACTCATCTCTGGGTCAGCAAAAACAGCCTCACAAATGCTTGTGTGCATCCAGAGTTCTCCTTTAGTGCTGGAGCTGAACAGAAATATTGAAATGGTGGTAGTGATACCATTGTAACAGCAGCGACACAGTAAAGACAGTACCTGGGAGTACTTTAGATGGTTGTCTTTAGATTATGAGAGTGCTTGAAAAACCAGACTAAAATCATGTTTCAAGGTGTGAAAGGGCAGTAAGGATAAATTCTGAATTAAAAGCCACCAGTCTAAAAAAAAGAGAGACAAAATATGAAGTGAGGAGGTGCAGGGGCTCAGGATAATGACCTCTGTAAGGTCACCCAGTGGCTCTTGGCTCTTCAGGCACAGCAGCAGCAGCATGGGGAGCAGTGTAACATAGCCTGACATGTATTTTGTGCTGATGTTATATTCATGACTGCAGTATTACAGGAATGTGACCACTGCTGGGTGGTGCTCACACAAGGAAAGGAGATGTTGATGCTGAAGATGACTGTGCAGCTTCTTCTCAAACACCTCTGTGTGCTGATTCTGTGCTGAGCCCCAGCAGCTTTTTTGTCTGCTCTGCACAGTTGGCAACCTCAGTACTGAACATGCACATCCAGCTTTCATGTGACTTCAAAATACTACTTTCCTCTGGTGCTTCTATGAGGGTTTACTAGAAGGACATAGTTGTCCAAAGCCTGCTTTGACATGGAGCAGGGTGCACGGGGAGGATCAGCCTCGTGTCAGGTTGCTCCATGGTGAAGTACCTGCTGGCTTCAAGTGAGAGTGTTCCTCTCAAGACCTGTGAGCATTAGTTATGGAATAACAGAATGGTTTGGGTTGGAAGAAACTATAAAGATCATCCTTCAAACCCTCCTGCCACGGGCAGGGATGCCACCCAGTAGATCAGGCTGCTCAGGGCCCCAAGCAACCTGGCATTGAACACTTTCATTAAGCCAGATGTCCAAAGAAGTCCCCAGTTAATGACCAACTGTGAAAATATGGGAATCAGTGATTTCCTACACGGTGTCAGAGGGCAAGGGACAAGCTCTGCTTTGCTGGATCTGTGGTTGTGCTTTCCACTACTGGGAAAGCGTCTTTGCTGCTGCTTGCCCAGCTCTGTTCTGTTTTCCCTGCAGCTGTCCCCTGACTATGAGTGGGACTGCTGGGGCATCAGCCTTTGTGCCCAGCACCACACCCAGTCCCAGCACTGGAAATGATCTTTAGGCCTCACGGAAAAAATAGTTTGTGGTTATCTAATTAAAGCTTATACACAGTGGGGCCAATTATGGTTGCCCTAGCAACTTTAGTTCTGGTATTTCCAAACTTCAGGCTTTGGGAAGCCTTTTGCTTCTGTTCAGCCTCTTGGCTTTTGTTTGTTTACATCTACGTATTTCCCTCTGCCTGTGATCACACCACCCTCCTCCTCCTCCTAACCATCCCCATGGCTGCTGCAACCTCTTTTCCTCTCAACTCCCACACCTTCTCCTCCCTGACACTTGGGCATGGACAGATGTGTGGTTCTTGTTTCCAGTCTTTGGAACCATAAATATCTGGGGTGAAACTGGAGATTATGGGTTGGTCAACCCCTGCATCTCTTGCCCAGGGGTTGGCCTTTGTGGAAGGACCCACTGCTGAACCCAGCTGACTCAGCAGCTCTGGGAGGAGTGTGTGCAAAAGGAGATATCTTAGAGATTTTCATGGAGAGCAGCAGGAAGTATATTCCTGCTATCTTAGTGCACTCTGAGTCAAAGACCCTGCTTCTCGTTGTGAGGGGTGCTGCAAGCCCCTCAAACCACCACCATAGCTTGTGCCTTGAAATACCCAAATAAGGGGACTTTTTTTAAAAGCACCTGTGTATGAAGCCCTGTACATAAATTTCCCCATGCATTTGTTAATGCACACCTGGAGGAATCGATTGACTTTTTTTTTTGCATAACACCAAAATCTCCTGCAGGTGCAAGACATGAATTTTAATCCATATGACATACTCTGAAAAATGAGATATGCATGAGTGGAAGGGGATTATCTCCACTTTCCTGTGAGTAGGCTCAGGTAGCCACTTAGAGTTTTCTCTTAGTTGCAGAATCACTCTATGATTGCAGTAAAGATCTCTTTTGGAAGAGGAAGCTGTTGAAGACATGAGGATTCAGCCTGGAATCATCCAACTTGAGTTTAGGCACTTAATTAATATGCCTAGATTAGGGTCATGGTCAGCAGAAGGTTTCCTCAGCAGATAATGGAAATATCTCCAGATATTGGATTTACACCCTTAAGAGAGCTCTGCCTTGGCTTTAATGATTGCATCACTTTGGCTCCTGACTCAGGAGCATTTGTTAAATATTTACAGTCTTCCTGCCCAGCTCATGCAATCGGACAATTAAGGGGAAGGCAGCCTGGAGCCATGAGCAGACACAGCCTGACAATTGGTTCCAAAGCATGGAGGGACTCCTCCCTGTGGACTGAAGTCCTGCACAGCTCAGGGGTGATGCTTTGTTCATTTTGCCTCTCACTGAGAACTGATGGGCTTCTTGCTGGCAAACCTTCCTATCTTAGGAAGCTGGACTGCCAATCTTGGGCACTCAGAAATTGCGTGTCAGGTATCAGAACAATTGTGTGACAGCTTTAAAAGAAAGGAGGTGTTAAAAAAGAAGAAGAAAAAGACAGAGAGATGGTTGTATGCATTTGAGTTTCCATCTGGTTTCTGAGGTTTTTATGTTTGACTTAAGATTCATGTTTTCCAACCCTTGTCCTGCAGCAGTGAGGTCTGGAAACTTCATTTTCTTCAAGAGAAAGCTGAGATTCTTGTGTAATGCATGTTTTCAGGAGCAGGGTTTTTAAGAAAAAAATGCAATAATGTGAGATGTAATAAAACATTGAGGTTGGCAGTCTTGCAGGAGAGATGTCAGGCTGTGGCTTTGAGAGAGCAGCAGCGATGAGCAAAGCACAGAGTGTTGGTCTGAACTTGAACTCTTGTGCTTATACTAAGCTGAGTTATGTGTATTGTGCCAGACTGGGCCCATAAGAATGTTGAATTTCCTCTTTTTCTCCATATTTAAACCCATGAATTTTTCTTCACATCCCATCCAGAAATATCAACAATGATTTTGATTATTAAAGAAGAAAAAATTGTCACTAAACCAGTGCTGCCCTATGTGGACAACTGAAAACTATTCATTCTCCTTTGTTTATTGTCACTGGCATTTTACTTATTGTATGTGGTTTCAATATTGTTTTCCCTTTTCTTTTTTCCAACAGGAGTGGCCAAATCAGCTATCCTTACTCAGCTCCTGTCTCACTTGTGGGTGGAAATTTACAGCTTCTGAAGCTGAGCAGAGCTGAGACAAAGAGAGGAGTCAGGGTGACACAGGGAGATCGTGTCCTTGTAGGAGCTGCTCTGAGTCCCAGCACAAAAGCAGAGCTGCCCTGCATGTGAACCACATGTCATGTTTTGGTCCCTAGACTGCTGCTGGATAAATTCCTGGTGGAGGGGGAATAAAAGGAAGAAAATGTGGCAGTTTAATCGGATCTAATCTTTCCATCAGCAGTGATAAGTGCAGTGCTCAGTCAGACAGGAGAGGCAGTGATGCTGCACAGCCCCCATGAAGTTTGTGTCTGAATCCACCCCTACAGTGCAGTGCATATCTATAAACATCTCTTCCCTGGCTTCTCTCAAGCTGTAATTGGTAAAGAGCACATTAAACATGCTCCAACTGGCAGTAAAATTCTACTTTTGAAACATTGGATGGTGCAGCTTATTTGTATGTTTTAAACAATAGTGCACGAGCAACTGTAGATGCTTTTGAGAAAATTACATTGTGAAAAAGCCCCAGAGAATCTCTTCATGACCATTAGTATTTAATTGTGGAAGGCAGAAGAGGAAAAAAGCAAAGGCCAACAAGTGATGGATCGTTATATTGTTATGACTCATGTTGCCTCAGAGGCTTTGTTTTCAGTTGGTGCTGTGTGTATTGTTTTTAAGTTATTTTATTATTAAATTTGGACTGAATTCTTATGTTAAATTTGGGCCTAAAAATTAGCAGCATGGTACCCATGAGATGTGTGTAAAACATGTAAAATATTGATAAAAGGATCCAACAATAAGAATAGAAATATTAAAGTAATGTAGAAGTACTTTTTTACATGTGTTAAGCCTAAAGATAGAGAAAATCTTGGGAATTTACTGAAAAAAAACCCAACTCATTACCTAAAAGGCAAAATATCCTGCCTAAAGAGAAGTAAAATTTAAAAAGGAACAGATCTGGGGCTTCTACACAAAAAAAGAAAACAAACCCAAAACCCAAAGGACACACAGGAAATCAAAAAAGCCCCACCCCAACAAAAAACACCCCCCCAGAAAAACCCCATAAAACCAAACAACAAACCAAAGTAAACCAAAAAAAATCCAAGAAAAAACATGGTCTGAAAATTAGGAATACTATAATGTGAAATCCTAATTCAGTCTAGATCTATACTAAATGCTTTGCACTCTTACCACTGTTCACCCCCTCTGCCTCATTTCTAATCGTAAAGCAAAGTTTTCTCTCCCTCAAAGAAACTCATTTTGTATCCTTCTTTATTATTTCTCAGCATGTACCTCCCATTCTTTGGTCTCCTCACTGGAACTTTGCCTGTAAATTTTTTTCAAGGAAAGGGACTGTCTCTCATAACGTGCTATACAGACTTGAACACCAAGATCTCCAAAGGGCCTAATTCTGAGGGAAAGTTCCTGCCAAATTCTTTACTGGTGGCCCACTTATGATTTAGTTTTTCAGCTTAGAACTTCATTCCTTGTTGCACATCCAACTTCTGAAATCGTCCTCAGGCTCCCTGGGAGTTTTGCAGCCCCTGTGATGACGGGTGGAGGTCAGGCTACAGAAAACTGGGGATGAGAGAAGGCAAAAAACTGGAACAGAGCCGTGAGAGAGGCTGTAAAAGCTGTACAAAGGGGATGGAAGGAATGAAAAATGATAGATCTTTCTCCTGGGACATGATGTTCTTGTCCATCCTTCTCTCTGCTTAGTAGAAACTATCATGTCTGGCACCTCCCAGATCCTTCTTGAATGCAGCAAGGAATAACAGTAATAGTAGTAGCTGCAGTAACAGCAGTAGCTACAACAACAATAATTATTAATAAGAACTATTTATCTTATTTCATCCCTGGGTGCACCCAACTGGACTCTCACTGTGATGCCTTCTGAGGACCTTCTGTGTAGTGTCATCATAACAAGGCTTTGTGGCCTATCTTGTCTGCCAATCTGCCACGCCGAGGCTGCATCAGTGCTAATAACAAGGTTAAAAGTAAAGAGGGGAGCAATAGCTCAATTAACATTCCAGGCACGTGGTGTAATTGTGCTGCTGGCTGCCGGCCATGTGGCTCTTGTGGTAGCAAACAGTGCTTTCCCTCAGCAGCCCCAGCCGCCCTGTTTTCATATGGGCTGGGAAGGTCAGAAAAATCAATTAGCAATATGGGACATTAACGAAAGCCAAGTCCAAATACAACTTCAGAAACACTTTTCTGAAAGATTAATGTGTCTTTAAAAAACAAATGGACATCTGTGTCATTTTTCAGAGCTGCTCATGTTGGCTGCTCCTACTAGAAAAAGCCAATGTTCTCACTCCGTGCAGCAGCACTGTCTCTTAGCTGCCACAGAGTCATCTATCAGACAGGGAGTGCTGAACTTGACGTTGTCCATGCAAAAGCCACAAAAATTAGCTCATCTCCAGCTGAGATGGTGTTTAAGAAGCAAACAGACACACCAAATTGGCTGAAGACAGAAACAGCAAAAAGGTGTGATTGTCCCCATAAACACTGGGATGTGCTGCCCTGCCACCACTGCCAGACCCCCGGGTGAGGGACCAGGCTGACATAGTTCAGGGTTTATGGTTAGATCAGGGAATAAAACTCAGACTTCTGAGATTTATGAGTTATGATTTCAATGTAAGACTACCTTGGGCAAGTCACCTTCCTTTTAGTGGTCTCTAATACCAGTACCTGGCAGGAGCATTGTAAATTTTAATGAAGTCCTTCACTATCCTACTGTTACAGATTCTGTAAACTATAAAGTGCCATTAAATTAATTGTCATCTGTAATATCAGTCTTCAAATGGTTTAATCTAAATTACACCTCTACTTTCTAATATAAATATTTTATTTCTTTCATGAAGGAATGTACAAAGTAAAACATAATCTTGCTACCCATGAGCTTTATTTAAAGTCATATATATTTGTTAGATATTCATACTCTTCCTCACTGTTTCCTTTTCTTATTATAAGGGAGATGATTTAGAACTGCAGAAACTACTCAAATTGTCCCCTGGGCTCATCTGATTTTACCTACCAAGTTGTATCATTCAAGTAGAGTTTTGCTCCTTAATAAGCGTTTTATATTTTAATTTCATGAACATTAACAAAACGATATTAGGCAAAATGACAAGTTCTGATGACTGTCAGAGAAAACAGCACTACAGTTCCTAGGCTGGGTCCATGGTAGGTACACGAACCATATCCACTCCAATGATAACTGCACCACTTGCAGATCATGTGTAATAAAGACAAGGAAAATTACCACCCAGCTGATGTACTTCTTCTTCCTGATCCCTGCAAAGACAAGAAAAAAATAAAAGCACTTCAGTAATTTATGCAACTTATTGAACTAGAAATCATTTATATGAGTTCTAGTGAAATGAGAAAGGAAAGATCAAGTGGGTCAGTTATGGACCTGTGAAGATCCAGCCACAAACCACAATCTTTTAGGTTCCTTCAAACTGAGCAATGGTTGAAAGTGCCCATATGAAAAGGACCCTTGTACTCAAATGTGGGGTCACCAGTCAACCTGGAATGGTTTAGAAGAAAGTTGCTTAGGGGAAGCTATCATAGGAAAATAATTTACTATTGCCAGTAGGTGGAGGGTCTGCTTGGAAATCTTTTTCAAAAGCATTCTTTCCCCTCATTTCTTTATCAGGGATGGGGAAAAGCATGGGGAGAAAAAAAAAAAAAGGTTTCTCACATCTTTGAACCACTTGATTACCAGTATATAAATAGATCACTGTCTCAAAATGCTCAAAAAATGCCAAGCCATTTTCTATCTCAAAGGCCGGAAAATGATCATTAGGAACACAGCTCATTTCTGTAAGGTAGGGCCAGCCCTGAAAATTTGTTAAAAATGACATTATCCTGGCTGGGGAATAAGCAAAGCCTGTATGTGACATCTAATTATCTTAACAGCATTTGAAGTTAACTGATTTTTTCTTAACCAGTCATGCACCTACAAGGAGAGAGCACCAGACTAGGAAAAGAAATGCAGCAAAAACTGAAAAGAAAAACAAAGAGAAAGAATGATCCCATTTTCACCTAGTAGAGTACAGATAGTCAGTATTCTTTGGCCTCCCTCGTGTAATTTGGTTTTGGTCAGCCCAGTAAAACAATTGTTCCTTTAACTATAGCAAAGACCAATTTACCGATTATCTGTTACCTAAAAGCATTGAATGCTGAGTATCCTGTTCCATTTCCTGTCAGATATTCACATGCAATTAGATACAGGCAGTGGGAATGTAATGTAAAATGGGTATTTTGTTCTGAAACGTGGCACTGTGCCTGTGCTCTTCCCCATCTCCTTGAGCAAAGTTCAAGTGCCAAAATGAAAGGCATGTTTAATGCCAAAGGTGATTCAAGTTCAAGCCAAAAATAATTCCAGACAACTCAATTTGGAATTATTTTCCTTCTAAACATTTTTTTGGGGGAAATGAAAATACTGCCGGGTGTTTGAGGCTGAGATGCTAACAGTAAAACCTCTTGCGAGCTATTCAAATATCAGCTGCTATTGTGTACAAAGTCCTCCCTATCGCTGTGGAATTTGTAAGAGGAAGCCAACAGAACAGCCAGATTTACAGTGTACTTGCAGAATTTTCCAGAAGGTTTAGTTTTCTTAAAAAAAATATTAAAACCACTATGAGAATGTTCTTTTCTTCTAATATTTTTGCCTGAATTCCGGGAAACAGGTTGTGCACATAAAATGTATTTACTGACATTTGATTTTGTATAATTGCACCTCAAGAAGACAGCCTTGGTTGCTTAAACTTTAAGTTAAGAAATTATAAGTTAAATACTTTGTGTGAAATAATGTACAAGAAAAAGTCCATATTTATATATTTGAAGGGTCTTGCTTTTCTTGTATAGCATTGCAGAACATCTGTAGATCTTTTCTTTTTCTTTTCCTTTTTTCTTGTTAGACAATATCCAGTCATTTCAAATGTCTTCTGAGGCAGAGAAGTTACTCACGATGATAATATTTTGAACGTCACATCCAATAAAAATGATACATGAAGCCATGGATTGGTATCCCACCCCATTCAATATGAATTCTTGGATAAGTCCTGCTATCTGAATAGGCTCTAAAGACAGAATGGCTTTGGAGACAGGGATGTGATATGTGATATAAGCTAACCATGGTTCATGGAGGGTTCCCGAAATTAGATTTGATAGTACTGAGCTGGAGTAATGAAAAGGAGTGGCATACCAGTGGTTTTGAGCTTAGCTGCTAAAGAAAAGTCCTGATGAAGGTGATACATTTGAAGTTTTCTGACTTCAAATGAGTATTTAAGCTCTGTGCAGTGGAATATTTCAGTTCATAAGTGTCAAGGAGAGAAGAAAAAGAAAAGGCTTTATTATCCGGTTCTTCTCTGGCAAAGTGAAGTCTTCCTTTCAGCCAAAAAGACTGATACTTATTTTGGCTGAAATGCAGAAATATCCAGAATCCAAAGTCTTTGCACCTTTTTGATTGCAGTCAAGTACGGAATTGAAAGGTCACAGACTCTTAGTGGAGAAATTACTCCACCCAAGGACTTTGAAAACAAATGCACTTGCAGGCTTTTTGGGAAAGGGTAAACCAAGGAGCCAGAGGTTCAAATACGAAATACTAAAAGCACATAAACGACGCCTGACTGGAAGGCATAAGAGCAGCATGCATAACATGTTCTTGAAGTAACCACATCTAACAGAGGCAGAAAAGTGGACAAGGTTATAGTCTATGCAATGCTGCTTGGAAAAATCCTGCAGGAGGTGGCTGGACAGCCATTCCCTAGAGGAATCTGTCTTGGAGAAGAATGCCATGGGGTGTAGTGTGCGATGGGCACAGACAAGCTCACTCTGACTCTTCTAAGCCAGCTGCACCTGAGCTACCTCCAGCAAGAAGGATTGGAGCTCTGTTTCATGCTGTGCAGAACCTGGGTGAAGATGCAGCACTGAGCATTCGGGCTCCCAATAACTCCAGTGGGACCAGCTGATTTGTGCACTGGATCCAATTTGTCTTTGGCTGGCTGATGCGAGTCTTCCTATTTCTCCGAGACTTACTGTTAAAGAGTCTCAGCAGGGAGACCTGTGAGAAAGCCCTATAAAAAATGATACATGAAAGAAAGATAGAAATCTATTTAAAAAAATGGAATAGTGAGCATGAAACAAAAATTCATTAAAAATGTATGACCGGAGTAATAGGACTAGCTTTGTTTCGGCTTTGGCAGCCTGCAGAAAAAAAGATGGGAGAGAATCATATTACACAGATGAAAAGGAAGGAAGGCAGAAAACTGGATTAAATAGATAGCTATACACTTTAGTTTTAAGGATTATTGTTGAAAACCATATAAATCTAAGAACACTAAAAATCAGGAATGCCAAAAGGGGCAGTTGGATTATGCATAATTAGTTAAGGAGAGAGAAAGACAAAGGCAGAAACCACTTCACAGGAAACAGAAAAATGAGTGTGAAATCTGCTGACTTCAGTGAAATCATCATCTGGATCTCCTTGCCAAGAGGACAGAGAGAAGAGATACAAGCAATTATATTTTATTGTTAAAGAATATATTTTATCGTTATTTTCAAACTACTCTTGCACAGTTGTAAAAATTGTTTTCCAAGCTTTTGAGACCTGAGACCCCCTTCAGGAAGATGCTGCCACCCACATCCTTGCCTTGTAGCTCTGCCAGGTGTTGAGACAGATGTTTTCCTGCTGACATCTGCCCTGCCCACCCTTTCCTTCCTGCTGCAGGGAGGGGTGATGAACTGGTGAAAGTACTTTCAGATTGTGACACTTGTTCTGATATATTTGGGACAAGTAAACAAGTTTTTTTTTGTTGTTTGTTTGTTAAGAAATTGCAAAATAGTAATCTATATCTCCTAGATGGAAAGGTCTTTAAGGTCCTGTAGCCTGACCTGGGGCCTGCTAAATGCCATGAAACACCAGCATTTCCACACTAAGCACATCACTTCTGTCAGTGCCAACTGGCATTTCCCACTTGTTTTCTGCCTCCTCTTTGCTTCTCCCTATCAGTGCAGCAGAGCAGGCAGAATCATTTTGCATGGCAAAAAATCAGATCAGAAAGAATTGGCCAGTAAACCTGGATTATAGCTACTGCTGATAAGAGCCAACTTGTGGCTTCTGAAGAACTTCTTTAGCCACAGTCACCATCAGTTTGTCACGGTCCCTGGTCCTTTGAATAGAGCAGGGGATTAAAGTATGGCATCTGTGAAGAGCTGGAGGCACCCTGTTATGTTAATCTCTGAGAGTGTGGAGCTGAGCAGCCTCCTCTCCCTCCGGGCTGCCTCTCTGCTTCCCTAGCTGGAAGCACCCCAGGGCAGGTTAACTACCCAGCACCAAGGGTGGAAGAGATCAGACACTCCTGGTAAGATGTGCAACCACTAATCACTTGAGTAAACCCATGATATACCAGCCTGTGGCATGAAATGGTCTGGAAAAGTGTTCATCCTTCTCTTTTTTGCCTCAGCAGACTATAGCACCCCATGTCCTCTGCTGTCCTCTCCTTCACACAGCTCCACTCACTTCTGAGTTTTGTCAGGATGGTAGATGATTAATTTTTTAACCCAAAGCCAAAACCCAACTTTGTTCCCATGGACAGAGAAGATTAAAAGTGAACAATGGAGGTTAATAACACATTACCTCAGTGTGAACTTCAGAAATGAGTTAGCTTGATTCCAAAATACCTTGGTAATTCTTTGAACGGATTATAGCTTCTTTTTAGGGGAGAAAACAGACCCAAATCCTCCTTGGCTGGGTTTAACTGTCTGTGTCACATTCTGCAAGTTCGTGTTGAGTCAAAACCCCCAGATTATAGAAACTCGTTAAATTTGGAGCTGGGAGCTGAAGCCACTAAAGTAGCTGATGGCTGGGGAGTGGAAGCAAGACAAGTTTTAAAACCTGCAGCAGATGTAAATTGTGAATCCAAGGATAACAGCACCTGTCCCCAGATCCCCTCTGCCAATATTTGCCCTGTTGCATGCAAGGCCGAAGTCAGTTGTCTGCCAAAGTATTCTCAATGAAAGATTTTCTGCCTGGCATGGACTGCTTGGAGGTTGATAGAAAACACTGCATACTATTTTTCTGCAATAAAAGATCCTAGAGTCCGTGTCTAGACAGAGAAAATCAGGAACAGGCTGGGGTTTAGGCATTTAAATACCTGGGAACTACCACAGTAATCCTAGCATAACCAACACCCATCTCAATATTATATGCTCAGAGTGTTTAAGAAGAACAAATTCCTCAGGCTCAACTCCAGTCTTCATGTCTGTCCTTGAAAGAGAGAAGTCACATCCTTGATCTTTCCTTGCAGTGGGTCCTTGTGATGAAAAGGCACCTGCAGCTTTCTCTGGTTCAGGGATGTTTCCAGTCTCTCCTCCATCAGATGCCAGTGGCTCCCACAGCAACAGAGTCACTCAGAGCCTCTGCGTTGAGCTCATCAGGCACAAAGTGTCCAGAGAGATGGTTTGCAACAGCCAGAAATAAACAAAGAAGTGATTGTTTATAAAATAACACAGGTCAGAAGCCCCAATCCAAAGCTGGCTCCTGTTTTGCCCAATATGCAAGGACAGACAAGGTATTATTTTATAAAGTTTAATAATTAAATAAACAAGGCAGAAAAATGGTGGGGAAACAAGGTTTGGTTTTATTCCATAAGTTAAGAAGGACAGAACCTACTGGTTATCACATTAATTCCAAACCATTACCCCAGATATAAGGGTTCAGAGCAACACAATAACTGCTTTTGTTCCACTTTTCTCCACATAAATGTCCAAAAAGTGTTTCCAGTAAAAAATCAGCAGGCTTCCTTGCTAAGTTCACATTTTGAGGAAATGACAATTTATTTTCAACAATGAAAAAAACAAATAAAGCAGCAGAACTCCCCATCGTGTCTGGCTAAAGTTCACACTGCACTACGAGCTTGACTTAGAAATGTTTCCTTGAACTCCTCCATTCCTGCTCTACTCTCTGGTGCATGGCCTCCTGGGAAAAGCACGTTTTTTCTCCAGGAAGTTTTAGATAAATCAGATTAGGCACTTTTGAGGCATCACTGTGGAAAATTAGAGGGTTTAATTCTCTTTTTGATTTTGGTGGCAGCAGGGGAAAAATGAAAAAGAAAAAAAATATCTGGACCTCAGGACCAGTGCAAACTAGCGAAAATATTTTAGATATATATACACATATATGCATACATACACACACACACACATATATATATGTAGGTGTATATATAACATTTACTTCATTCCTCCCTAAAAACTTTGCTTATTTACCCAGAAGGCTGATTGATTCATTTTGATGCAATCGGCACCAAATACTTGAATCTCTGAGAACTTCTTAAAAACTTCATGGTATTTCAAACTTTTTTATAGCTCAGTGCTTATGAAGTTTTTAATTGCTGCTGGGATGTCTGGAGGAATCTGTATGTTCAGGCAGATAAACTACTCTGAAGATCGAAGCTCCTCAAAGCTTAAACTTACATAGAAATTGAATGTACTGTATATAAAGTCTGGTGCTCATGCCACCCATGTACATTTTATAACCATGTTTGAAATCAATGGAATTAATCCTGATTTATTTTCATGCCTATGAAAGAGCAGCCAGGCATTTAGTTGTACAATCTTTGCAGCAATTAATCATTTCATCAGCTCTTGATCAAGTAGGAAGTCAGAGAAAAAAGGACCATTTTTATTATACTTGCAAGTGCAGCAATTAGAAGAGACAGAAGCTCATGAATAAATAAAAATTTACTGCTGACCTCTCATTTATACATATTTTATACCTTTTTTTGATTTGAAGTAAGCAGTTGATTTAGACCTAAGTTAGAGTCTTTGTTTTGACCATATCTGAAATATCTGCAATGAGCTTTTTTTACTCCAATGTTCAAACTGAATAACCACAATTTAAAATCTATATTGCCTTAATTCCAAATACTTAGCTACAGGTCAACAAACTCATCTAAACAAACACTTTTTCCTTTTTGTTATGACTTCTCAGAGAAAGAGAAAGACTCAGTGTTCTGAAGAAAAGCAGTGCGTGTATATTTGGTATTGCCTTGTGACAGCAACCTGGGCTGCTGCCCTTCCACTGAGCTCTCATATTCCCAAGTGGGTTCCTGAGACCCCAGGTGTGGCTGCAGTCTGCTGGGGAGAGATGAAAATGCTTTTGCTTGCGTTTTGAGACCAAGCCAGGTGGCAGAGTGACATGTGGGTCAGGTGTGATGCGGCAGCTGACAGTGCCTTCAGCCCTTTAACCTGGCTCAGGTCCTTGGCCAGTGAGGGACTCGAGCACATGCTTAACTTTTTGCTGTTAAAAATGAAACTTAGGCCTGTCCTTAGGTGTTTTTTTTAATCAGGATTGGATTTCGTCACATGTTATGTTAAGCTGTTGTCTTAGACCTTTGGATTGTTGTTAAAACATTGTCTGTAAGCTATGCAATAGAGGCCTGGTCCTTTGAAACTCTTGTCATGCTCCCTTTAAAATGACTAAAGGACATAATAAATGTCCAGACTTCTTTAGGACTGGGATTTTAATAATACTTTTTAAAATTTTATGTGTGTATTTTATTAAATATTTGCAAGTGTATGTAACTGTAATAATGCATGGGACTATACAATAATGATCAAACACATAAATATTTAAGATGCTCATACAATAGATGACATTCCTCATGGTGATGGAATTGCAGACAATTTTTGTTTCAGTACAGGCTGACTAGAGACGGATAGTGCATTGAGGATAGATGTTCACTTTACACTCCATAGAATGCCCCAAACTCATGCCTTAAAGTCAGCTGTTTGCTAGATCAATCTTCTTTATCATCTGTTTATTTTGACAATTTTACTTCAATGCTCCATCTATCTGTCCTCTATTACATTTACCAATGGGAAAAAATTCAATGATCTATTACTGTCCTGAAGACCCTGTTGTTGCATTAGAAGGAAAAGCATATTTCCTGGGCATGTAAGGGGTGAGGGGGATGTGAACTTGAGATTTCAAACTGCCAAGTGCCAGCCTAGTGCAACTCGTGCCTTGTATGGAACGTAGAACTCACCCTTTAAGGAACGACCCCAAATACCAGTGGCACTGTGAAAGTGAGAGATGACAGTGGCAATAACCACTTGGTTTGTCTTTACCTGCAGGGCAAAGACTTTGCCTTTGGTTGTTTTCTATCCCTTACTCCACTTTTATCAGTACCATTTTCTCCCACAACATCTGCTCTGTCCAAGAAAACCCCAAGGCTGGGGTGGGCCAGAGGCAGCCGCTGTTCAGCTTCTGTCTTGTTCTGTCATCTCATGACTGGGGGCATGTCAAGTGGTGTAACTGGAAATCAGATTGGCAAAACAACTGTTCCAGTCTTTGCAGTTCCCCTTCCTGGCCTGCTAAACCTACTCTTTCTGACTCAGCAACAGTCAGACCTGTCCTCATAACTGAGTATATAAATATACTTTTTTTGCCTCAGTTCAAGGCATGAGGCAGTGAGAAATAAAATGAAAAAATTTCAGATGCTGTGAGCTTCCTATGTACCCTTTCCTACATAAGCCAAAGCACTGAGTCTGTAGATAAGAAAAAAGCCTGCTGGGATCATGGTAAAAAACATTCTGTTTATGGTGCTGTTCACTACGATACCTCAGAGAACCCTGATGGATGATGTACTCACAAATAATGTTTTCTCCATGGAGAAAACTTTAAAAAATCTTCAATCATTACTGCCCACAATGTGGTTCTTTCAGGAGCTCTGGGTACAATGAAATGGTTTTTGGTTAAAAAAAAAAAAAAAAAAAAATCTGTGGTCTTTGTCTGCTCAGATGACATTAAGAATGTAAAACTGTGGAAATTTACCAGAAAAAAAGTCAGAGGTTCACTCATCTGGAGATATCAGAGACATGCCAAACTCAAAAGCTGATATCTAGCACCCTTCACTGAATTAAAAGAAACAAGAATATTCCTAATTTCAACTAATTAATTTAAGTAAGTGGATCCACATAACTCTAGCAGGTGTCTTCCACCGTGCTCCATGTCTTTAACTCCTGTTGAGGTCAGTGTCTGCATTTGCTCTCTTTGCTGAGATGGCCCTTAATCTGCATCTCAGACCAGACCCACCACTGCACCTTCGCCAGGGTCCTCTACTGGATTTAGGTGGAGCTGGGATGTGCCTTCCAGAGCATGTGGAAACTTTTTGGCTGCCATGTTGCTGCTCAGCACTTTTTAATCAACTTGCAAGCACCCACCAGGCTGCTGTATCAGAGGAAGGCAAACTAGACATGGCTGTAAACATGGACACATGTAAAAGTTTTAGCATTGCAAAGCCACAGCTATTGAGACTTGGGTGCACACACTAAAGCTAAGTGAGGAATAGCTGCTCATTCCAATGACTACATTCCTAATGAATAAATAATATTTGTCCAGGAAAAGAGAAGGAGCTTGGCTGAGTCTCAAGCCTTGTTTGGACTCGGGTTCATATTCCTACACCAACAGTTATTCAGGGAATGCAGAATAGCTCTTATAGAGGATGCTGAAACATGGTCAGCTGAGAACAGCAAATGGACTGTTCAGGTACTCAACCAGATAACTGGGCAGCCAGGTCCAAAGATGTGCTCTGGGTATGGATTTGGGGCTGGAAGTCCTGACCTCACCTGGTGTCCTAACAATAACCTATTGGCTTTCCTAGAGGAGTGAAAACATCTCTCTTTCTCTTTGGCATTTTGACTAGAAATCCTATCCTACCATGGAAACCTTTCTTATGAAAATTTCATCAAAACTGGCATATTCCCAAGACAAGTCTCCATTTCAACAAAGTGGCATTTCCCACTGATAAACTATGCTTCTGGAAAATGCCCAAATAACTCTACTGCTTGGCACCTGTTTAAGTTGTTAAATATTGGATCAAGTGATTCACATTACCATGGAGTACCATAGATTTTTCATTATATGACACTTGGTACAAAAGCTCTTTTTTACAGTACCAAAAAGCACTTGGAGAAGGGTGAGAGCTCAGGGGTGATCTGACCATTAAACAAGTGAGACTCCCACTGCATGATCAAAACCCTCACGCTTCACCCAAGGTGAAGCACGGCCAGCAATGCCTCCCCAAGGTGCATCTGTCCCTTTCTGCCGTCCCTCCTACACTCCCCTGACATGTTTCTGCACATGCATGTTTAGGGAACTTAAACTGGTTCTAGAAAAACAATCCAATGTGTTTCTGTGAAAGTGGGCTTGGTCCGCCATCCACCACGGCTTCACAGGCAGCTCTGCCCAGACAGCTGAGAAAGACCAGCAACAGCTCAAGATCGAATGCAGGTGGGCAGAGGGGCAAAGCAGACTTGTGGGAGCCTTGTTGTTGGTGGCAAACAGCAAGCCTGGGGGACAGAAGACCGAAGCTAAAATGTGTGACACTGTTCCTATCTCAGTCAAGTATTTGGTGTAAAGGTCTGATTCTTGCAGGCTTGATTCAAAACTTACAAATGCCTACAGAAATCCCTTTTACTGACTTCAGGAGTTCTGGTCTCTAAAATTTTTCTGTGTTCTAATTTATGTGTAAGAACCAAACCAAATAATGTTTGCTTTTGGTAGAACAGAAATAGAAAATCCCTGAGGATATTTTCTCTTCTTCTGCGATTATGAAGCTTTCTTACTGAGATGGAAACCTCAATGGTAAAATTCATCCTAATTTTATGTATCTAATGTCTTTACATAACTAATGATCATCAGGCATGATTCATCCCAGCTACCTGAGATGTCTGCTTTGGGATGGGATAAAAGGCACCGCAGGCAACATTGATTCTCTTGATTGCCTCCCATCTGACCATTACGGATGAATCCTCTTCCAGTCGTTGGAAACAGAAAACAACATCACTTCAGAGGCACATTAACATTTGTGTCATGATGTTTGTAGCAAGTTTCTTGATGACTCAGATGGCATAGCTTCGAAGGGGTGAAGCATGGCTAGCCTGAAATTCTTATTTTCTCTCTGTTTATGCACACATATACACACAGAGCTATTTTAAATACATAAATGCTGAAAGTCCATTTTCTTTTAGAATTGGTAGATTCTCCTCTATAAAGACTGAACTCCTTGAGCCTGACACCCTGTGAGGTCACTTACATGACTGCAAAGTGGATGCTCACTCCTGTTGTGAGCTTTACATCTGCTTAGCACAGCTGTGAATGGCCAAATTTAGTACAGGATGGCAGAGAACTGAGTTTTATTCTCTTTGACTGCAGATTTTTTATCCCCTCAGTGCACAGCTCAAACAAGGAGCTTCCAACAGGCAATCAAAACATGCACTTAACCCAGTGAAACTCTGAGGAGAAAAACATTCTCTTTGACAGCAAAACTGGTGACTAATTGACAGCAGGTCTGACAAAATCATCAGGAAATAATGAGATAAATAAATACAGGTGCATTTCCTTCCTCTTCTCTCCCATTTCAATAGATACAAATTAAATGTAAGTGGTTATTAAAAAAAATTCTGTGTGACATTTAATGGCTTCAAAGGCTGTTGGAGGCTAAAGTTTTTTATTTTTTCCCACAGCATATGGAAGATAAGGAACAGCACAGCAGGATATGGTGCTGTGGAAAGAAGCCCTGCCATTTCCAGCTGGTACCCTGAATAAATTCATTGACCTCTCTGCTATGGCCATGGATGTGACTCCTTGTGACATGAGTTCCTGTTCACTGGGCCCTTCTCTTCAGGGTGGCAGAGTCTGCAGCGTTAGGACATCCCAGGGAGCAAGAAATAAATGAGTGACTTCCATAGTTTTTCTCAGCTTCCTTGTTGGTGGGATAATTATAGTTTTAAATTGCTCTTATTAACTTAATGACCTTGAGGAGAATAATGCTCCTTGAGGAGAATACTGTGAGGAGATTTATCCTGGTCCTGGCAAACAGCAACTGTCTGGTCCAGCTCAGATGCTGCAGGCTGCAGAGACTTGGCCTGGCCATTGAGAAAGTCTTCATAGTGGTGGATTTAATGGTGAGTGAGTTTCCCATTCTCTCAGAAGTTTTCAGAACCATCCCAAAAATGCAGAACTTGAGCTCTTGTGGATAATTGTAGGCCTTGTAGGCTTTTTCTGCTCAAATAGGATGAATACTGAACAACTCAACTCCTATTTTGGAATGTTACCACAGAAACCAACAGGTTTTGGGAGTGTTGGTAGGACAGAGATTTTAAAAGATTTTTTTCAATGCTTTGTCACTCTCTTTAAATTTGGGCCAATAAAGTGAGTCTAGAGCAGTGTGTCTGCTGACAGCTGTGAGGCTGAGAAGAACCTTGTGTTCTTCTGTACCTAGGAAATATCATGAGAAGGTAAAAAGCATTGCAAAAAGTAATTGAAGAGAAGGAAAGGTTGGGATTCAAGTTATCTGAGTATGAATGTAGCACTTGCATTACACTACACAGAGGTCAACATCTGGGTTAGTCCTTGTGTCTTGACAGATTTACTTTTCAGATTTGACACCTATTCCCAGATGGAATGAACAGCCCTGTGGGAATTCCTTTTTCTCTCCACTGACTACAGAGAGAGTCTAAACAGTTCAGCCGCAGACATCTACAGTGAAGCCCTGACAGTAGCCAAGGCAGCATTTAATGCACCAAGTGAACCAGCAGAAGCGGCAGCTTATGGAGATGGGAACAGGATCTAAGTTAACACTATGCCACATCATCTTTCACTGCAGGAACTTGATGCAGAAAAATGCACCACTCTTGCTGCTGAAATCTCACAGTATCTCCCTGCAATGGTGTGTGGATCAATATATAAATGTAAGAAAGGCTGGAGTCTGTGAGGGCCCCAGAGTCAAGTGCAGAGTCGCTTTCTGTCCATCATTTTCTGCAAAGACTCTAAACCAGGTTAATTATTGGCTTATTTCCAGCTAGGAATTTGTAGCATTTGAGTCATTGCTGCTAGGGCTAAGTCTCAACCTGAGGGAAGTATTTTTGGGAAGAAAATCCTTGTTAGTAACTACTGAAAAACCTCAGTCTCATAAAAAATTAAATCTAATTTCTGTGGAGAAAGTAAGGGCTAAACACGTGTGGCCACTGTGGATATTCCTTTGCTACATGGCTTTCTTTGGGACTCTAGTTTGTCCTGCCCTCCCAAGGTTCTCTTGGGAATAACTGGATGTCTTTTCCTTGGAAGTCAAGTCAGAAATGT
This sequence comes from Dicrurus megarhynchus, assembly GCA_013399195.1. Classification (NCBI taxonomy): domain Eukaryota; kingdom Metazoa; phylum Chordata; class Aves; order Passeriformes; family Dicruridae; genus Dicrurus; species Dicrurus megarhynchus. The sequence goes on from VXAD01000580.1 coordinate 689,682, forward strand.
GAAAGTATGAGCATAAATGAAAAGCTCCTCAGTCAAAGGATTAGTTCAAAGAGAGAGTGAGAGGAGTACATCCCAAACATATCAATATCAATGAGGTCTCTCTAATATCCCTTGATATGCTGTTGTACAGAACTATCAAAGGTGTTAAAGAGACAGCTAAAGGGAGAAGAAGAATCCTAAAGTTGAGTAAAGTAAAAGTCACAGATCAAACCTTATTAATGCCTGTCGCTTACAACACCCACGTCAGAAGAAATTAGCACCTCTTGGCACAAATCCCACTTGTACACAAAGCAAGTAATGCACAAGAAAAGGCAAAAAAAGGGATGAATATTAAAGCAATCACTCAAAGGAAGGATTCATCTCTTGATCCTAACTACGCATGAAGTAAAAAATAAAATGTCTATAGAGAAATTTTATAGGCAGAAAAGCAGCTGGGTACACCAGGGACCAGAGGCAAAGCATGGAAGCTGTGAAGAGCAGATGAAGAACTCAGTTTGATCAAATGAGGATGATTAAATATCAGTGAACTGAGAAATAATGAATACTTGGATGAGTAATGGGGCTAAACACTGATTAAAACTAAGCACCTGTTTAGAAAGAAAACCAATCATTTTAAAGTACCAACAAAAAGAAAAGTTGAAGTCAGAGCAGTGACAAATATTGCTGTGACAGAAAGCCCCTACTGTACTCTGGTTGAATAGAGATAACAGAGGTAAATAACTTAAAAGTAATGAATTCAAGGGATGTTTATGTGTTTGATTTTCTCTCTCCTTCAGTACATGTCAAAAGGACTGGAGTTTGCAATCATATTGATGGAAATGCAAAGACCAGAGGAGAGCTAGGGAAAAGGAGAATTGTTCTGTGTCTAATTTACCAAGAGATGAGGGAACACATAGTGATGAGCCACACAGTCATCTTTCACTGTTTTGCTGCTCTGTACAGCTGCAGTGGCAATACTATGTCTGTCATCCATTAGCTTTTGGTGTCTATAAATGTACAATTGCCCTTTGCTGGCAGCAATGATCAAGTGCCTGCAATTCTCCTAATCTCTAACAAGACTACTCCATGCACCTTTGCTGATCACTTTGGCTGGCTTTATAACCCCCACTGTAAGCACACATCAATAATTTTCTATTGAGTCTGGGGACACAACAGCCTTTGCGAATCTGCTTTTCCAGCTTGTCGTGTCTGTGTTTGCTGGCCATCCCCCTCATCAAACCCAACAGGTTTCATTTTCTCCTGGCCATATGAGGCCAAGGATGAGAGTGTGTATGCATGTAGATGTGTCTCTGTAAAGGGAAGGCTGGCACTACACTTTTTGCTGAGGGTGGTACAGATGCTGCAGCCTACTCACTCTCTCTTCTCCTCTTGGACTCCTACACTCATCAGCAGCTAGAAATACTCCAGAGACTGCACTAACCTACGCTGGCTGGGAATGGTGCCAAAGTGGCTGTTGGCTGAGAGTTGCTGAAGTCTAGCTCAGCGTGGCCTTTCATACCCTCTGTTTGACCCTCCTAAACCCTGGGGGATTAGTACCCCTCTGAGCCTCATTATACCATCCATCAAAGAGTCCCCGCATGAGGGTAAATCTCAACTGGCCAAGGAGAGCTGGAGGTTGGGCAGCACAAAGACCTTCATTCACTCTCCAGCAGAGGCTCTTAATTTTTAGCCTTGCTGACTGCTTGTATACAGTGTGAAATTCTCAAAGTGACTACTTCCTGGGATAAGGAATTAAAACAAACAAGTAAACAGAGAAGTAATGTTAGCATGTTTCTTCCCTACTATTAAAAACAGTTTTATGACCTGAAAAGGATACGCTGACTGATTTTGGCAGTGATCACTCATCTAATCTACTCTGCACATAGATGCATCTGTCTTCTTACTTACAGCATCAGCTGTCACCATGGGACTCTGTCTTTATTTCCTTCAACAGATTTTTAGTGGGTTCTCTAGACCTAAAAATAAACAAGCTCTCCTGGGGAATATGTTTGTTTCCTCAACTCCCATGTGCAGGTCGCAGCATGATTCCGGCTGGCTGTTTGGAGATTTATATTCCAGAGCTCTGCACAGACCTGCCAAGTGGCAGGATGGGAGTGGAAGCCAACAGATGAATTATAGAAGTTGCTGTGTGTGTGCAGCAAAAATAACACTGACTTCCATAGAAACATGGGGGCTGATCTTGCTTATCCTTTTGCATTTGATATTGAAATTGTCATTGTGGATGACAAGACCTTCTACAATGGAATTCCCCTATTGGCCAGGCATCTCCATATCAGCTCTGCTGCAAAATATGGTGAACTATAAACTGATCTGAACTACTTTGTGCATACCTATCTCAAATGTGGAAATTCCTTCCTTTTTGCATGGACCTTCAGGTCCCTCAGAGTCAAAACCTTTGTGCCTGCAGACCTAGATAACTAGGACACAGGCTCTGAGCTCTGCTTCACTATCTGAGTCCATTTGATGGACTTAGGGGATTTAACTTTTTAGTTACTGCACTTGGAGAGTTGTCTTACATGAAGAACTCTGAATCACAGAAAGACAAAAAAGTCTAGGCTGGAAGAGGCCTCTAGAGATCCTAGTCCAAACTTTTGTTGAAAGCAGACTTTAATTAGGTTATCAGGGCCTTGCCAAGTCAAGTCTTGAATATTTCCAGTGAGGAAGACTGTTCTGCTTTTTTGGGCAACCTGTTCCAATGTTTAATTGTTCTCACAGTGAAGCATATAGTTTATATCCAGGTGGAATATCTCTAAAATACAGTTGTACCCATTGCTTCCTGTATTCTCACTGTTCATCCTTGTGAAGAAAGCACCTTCTTCTTCTTTATAACTACCATTAAGTATTGGAAGATTATGATTAGATTCCCACTAACCTCCTCTTCTCATGGGTGAACAAATCTAGTTCCTTCAGCCTTTATTCACACATTAAGTTCTCCAACCCTCTTGTCATGTTGAGATTGTCTCAGATTTTGTAGCAGCTCCAAGTCTGATCTTGGCACTTACTGGTCATGTTGAGTCAGGCACAAAACACAACCATGCAAAAAATGACCTGTCTCCTGCTTTATATAGCCCAAGGCAGCTTTGCAGCAGTGATGTAAGAACATCTTGGGCTGTGAGTCCTGCACTCAGTCTCTGAGACTGCCAGGCTGACACAGCTCAGCTCTGCTAAGCGCACACAGACACACATGCACACACAAAGTCCCTCCCTTGGGAAGCTGGTTTAACTGATCTCTTTAGAATGCTTAGGCCGTATGGTTCTGATTATTTATAAAGATAAAAGTGTGTATTTTTCTCTGTCTAAAAATAACCAGACTTGGAGAAGGAAGATGCTTTTGTGTAAATTATTTAAAAATAGGAAAGCTGCTAATCCCTGGAGAGAACCCTCGCTAGCATTGGGTGCGGTTCCAGGAAGCCCCTGAGAGAACAGGACAAGGGGCCTGTCTGCTCAACCATGCTTCAGAAATGTCCTTTTACACCCTCAGCGTGACCACCCTGACTGCTCCCTCTTGAGCTAGTGCACATTCCTGCAGAACAGCTGATGAAAGGCAGCTGCAGGGCAAATATAACTCATGGCATTTCTCCGTTGTGGCTTCTTTCCTCTCCCAACACTTCGAGATTTTAACAATGTTCTTTAAACTCTCACTGAATGGGGCTCTAATGAAGCTGGAAGGCTGAAGGCTGACATCTGTGACTGCTCAACCTCATTTAATTCATGGGTTCAGTGTCTAAGCTGCCATGCTGGAGGTTACTGTAAACTGCCCAGCAGCCTTGGGCAAGATGAACAGTGTGGATATATGTGGTGAGGAAATTCAGGTTTAAGATGGGAGTGTCCATCTAAGGTCAGCACTGGGTTGGATGAGTGGCCCCAGGTATGGTTGAAGAACATGAACCATCCCTCTCTTCTGTTCCTCCTTCTCTGCTTTGAGGCTGATGTCATAAGCAGGGCAAAGTATGGCCTGTGGCTCTTTGAAGCCACCGTGTGTCCCCTCCATCTCTGCCACCCTTGGCTGGCTGTGCTGCACCTTGCCACAAGCACAGAAAGCAGCCAGGCCATGGTTGCCTTTTTCCTGGTGGTGTTTGGCAGTTGGCTGTCCTAGAAACTGTGTCCTCCCACTGTACCTATCCTGCCGAAGGATTTCACGAGGTTAAACACACTGACACTTAGCAAGGTCTCAGATACAAGTGTGAGCATGATGGAAAATGTGAGCGCTGTTCATTCCGGTTCAAATAAACAATTAAACTTTGAATTTCTTCTCAGTTATGGCATCATTCCTTGTGACTTTCTCTGTCTTTTTGCTGATGCTGAGCAAAAAACCTGTTTATAAGATTTATAGTTACATAGAGTTCTCCCTAACAAGGACTTTCTATGGCACAATTGATAACCTTTTTTCATCCCCTTTCATCCCCAGTCTCACGCTGTAGGAAAGTGTTTCTTCAGGGTGAAACTGTGAGGGGACCAGCTATTTCTGTCTCCCTGACATTTCTCATTACAATCTTCCTCATTCCCCTAAATAGTTTATTTCTGACTGCCAGCATTGCACGAGCTCTTTTATGACAGTGGAGGAGATCTGACATTTAGCTGAGCTTTGCATTGGTTATTTGGGTGCAGTGAATGGTTTTTATTGATACTATTGTGATTTTCTGAAATTGCTCTGGGAATGTAAAAAGCCATCATTCTGCATCCCAGTTTTTCTCCTGTGGTAAGTGCTGGCCTGGCAGACCACTCTCTCATTCTAGCTCCCTCCAGTTTCTCAGAGGATCCAGACTTGTGTCCCATTTAAGGTTTCATGGCTGCCACTGCTGCACTATGGCAGCACCTCTCCATTCCATCCTCCCAACACTTCCGTGCAGAAGTGAAAGTACAGTTGCACCCATGCTGTACTTGGGGACCTGGAACATAAGTAGACCCTATAATCTGTCTTTGCACGCTGGAAGTCTGTGGGAGGTCAAGAGCTTAGCTCAAATTCCCCCCTTGGGAGCAAGTGGTCTCACCGCTGGATGACCTCTTAATCTTTAAATCTACCTCCTTCCAGCCCTCAGGGACCTCATCTTTTGCTTCTGTTTCTCAATCAGTGCTTTCACAGCAGAGCTCAGGCCCAGAGCCTTGCTCCGGGCTGCAGTACAGAGCATTGAACTGGCACTGGTTCAGGGAGAGGACTGCCAAGGAGTGGGGTCCAAAGGCTCTCAGCAGTGTGGTGGATGACAGCCAGCCCCAGCCACATGGCATCTTCTTCCTGTGCTTTGGGAGCAGGGAGAGGGGATTAGTCTTTCCCACCTTGCCTTCAAGTGGCCAGCAATATGGAAACAATCTCAGTCATGTCTCATAGGAGACCAGATTGCTTTATGCATTCCTTCAGAACTCCCTGGACTGAGGTCCAGTAAATGGTCCTGCCGTAACAAATCTCGTGCATAATAATGATTACTATGGAGCACAGAACTTTTGAGATAAAATTCTTGGACATTGGCTTCATCTACGATAGAAAACACAAAGAACTGTTGGATCAGGATTCCCTGCTCATTCGAAGCAAGTTGATGAAGAAACTGTTCTATTTTCCACCTTCTCTTCCTCTGAAGCATGCTGTGATTAATTACTGACAGGTAGTCAGGAAGAGAGATTTCTTCTCTGCTGAACAACAACTACATTCCATTTTCATGCCGTTGACAGAATTGGCGTTATTGTTTCAAACAGGATATGTATTAATTAGTAGCAAGAGTGAGTTCCACAGATCCAGCACTTATCCCTGACTCATTTCTCCAACATAAGGACTGCCACTGGAATTTCTCCTTGGAGAGATTAAAAAGCTCCAAACGAACCAACCTTTTAAAATTAACATGTTGCAGAGATGTCATAAGGACAAGAATTATTTCTGTGTGGGTCTGAGAATCGTTCTGGGGCTGAAAGAGTATCTCAAACATAGTTAAAGATATTCTGTTAAGATGACCTCCTGGTTACCTTCTCCCATCACAAGCAATTCCTAATTGTCAGAAATCATCATTTTGTTGCTGTTGCAGTGCATTTGAAGGACTAAGAAGAGTAAAGAATTTTCCTCCATGTTAATATCTCTGCCGGCCAGGCTGTTCCCAGCCTGGCTCGCAGGTTAACGGGGTCCGATGCCCGCATGAGCTAGCGACTGAAAGATGGTAACTGAGGTTTGCGTGCCTCAGTTTACCAGTGCAGCCCAACGCCTCCTCACAGCATGTGGGCATGCTGTAGCCAGCAGCGGAAGGTACGGAGAAAAGAGTGGAAACTCTGCCAGCTGCATTCCAAGTTTATTTTCTCCTGCCCTCGAGAGGGCAGGGGCCAGTTAGCTTGAAGGGAAGCTAAAGCAGAGAGACCCCGGTTGTTCTCTTGCAGAGAGTTTTAAGGTGTTACATCATCAGGTAGAGATAACAGAAGGAACCAATCATGAAAGAAGGTACATGATAGTAAACTAATAAGACCCCTCAGGGGAGGAACAATAACAAACCAACAAGTAACAAGACAGCTAGAGGGTATTTCAAATCACGCTGACCTGTTAGAGGACTTGAAACTTCTGTGACTGACATGCAAGGGGTATGTTGCTATGCTATAGGACAGCAACACCTCCAGGCAAAGAAAGGTAGCTGAAGATTTACATATGTTTTCAGTGGACGTACACCAAATTTGTATGTCTACATTTGGAAGCATTCTCTGTTGGTTTTGGACATGAAAATAATGAAATTGAGATTTCTGTTTTGCAAGAAAATAAAGTCTAATGGACGGAAATCAATCCACAGAGCCAATTTTGGATTTTCTCCTACATTTTTTTTGGATTTGAAGAACTTTGAAAGGTAGGTTAATTCCAGCCCAGAGGAGATAAAAAACCTGAAAAATTCTTATTCTGCTTCCAGCTAACTAGCAGAAAAGAAGACTGCCTTGTTTCAGGTTTGTTCCCAATACATTTCCCAAATTCTTGTTTGCTCATATATTTTGAGATTTTTTTCTTGCTTGAATTATTTACTTTGTAGAAGTTTCAAAACCTATCACTAAGCTCAAAAGTAGCAAGGGGTCCTGCTGTCATCAGACTGGCCTCAGTAATTTTACTTAAAAACTTCTATTTAAGTGTTAGTCAACTTCAGGGTCTGCAGGCTGGGAAGAAAATATATGGATTTTTCAGAAATTGTACCAACACACCAGGTTAGAGCTGAATTTAAGTTCTGTGAAATGAAGATTCAAACCAATAGAAATATTTCCATATTTAAGCATTCCAATGAAAACAATTTTAATTGGAATTATTCCCTTGCTGGGTTTATAAGCCAAACACTGCATCATTTTGCTAGAGAAGAAGAGCCAGATTTTTTAGCTTCCAGTAAGTTTCACAGTCTATTTTAATTCTTTATGTGGAGTGAAATACAGTAAGTATGGAATGACAAAAATTAAAATGCAAATTAAGTTTTTAAAATTATTTGCTGTGAGTGATACAGAAATGTAAATGCACTGAAAAATGTGATCTCAAGGTTGAACATTTCTCCTGCTTAATTTCAAATCAGAGAGGAATTTCTGTACTTTTGAATTGCATCTTACGGCTGATGTTTGCAATGCTATCCCTGCTGTGTAATACAAAGGAGTGTTAATTATTTAATGATGTGGACAGGTTGTCCATGGGAATGGGGAGAGTAGGAAATAAGAAAGATGAGTAGAAGGAAATGAAGACAGCAATATTATGTAAATAATGACACTTGTAAAACTCCGTCCTGAAAAAAAATTCTGGATTATCATAGCAACAAAACCAGGAGCATGGCATGGGCAGCATCTCCATCCCCCTCAAAGACTGGTGCTGCTGAAGAGGAGTGAATGTCTGGGATGAGCTTTGCAGAGGGTTTTTTTGGGAACCTTTGCCTAGAAGTTTGGAATCTGTTCCCATAGCTGCAGATGCCTTCCAAGAGATGCATAAATGTCCCTTCTGGCACTCACTGCTTTTCTTTGGCAGAGCTTGGACCCTTCACAAACATCGACTGCTTCCTGGAAGACTACTGTCTATGCCAGTCCTGAGGAATGATCTTTCATACCTAATCCAGGAGTGAAGCCAAACCAGACCTTCACAGCATGTTGTTTCTATACTTAAACAATAAACAACTTACCAGTGCCCTCTCTCAGACCCCAAGACAGAGTGTGGGAGACCAGACCAGAGAGGACCAAAGAAGGTGAGGTTCCAGCAATTCTGTAAGATCTTGCAGTATCAGGAATTTACTTTAGGAGTCGAACCTGGATGTTATCCTTGTGTCTACATGAGTCTTGAGAGACAGCTCTGCAGATAACACTGTAAGTCACCTTGGTAATAGAGCGATTTCCATTTCAACAATCCTATAAGTTTGTGAGCTTCCAATGAAATCGCCAGGGGCTGGGTTTATGTCTTTAGTGGAAGCATGTCTAGATCTATATAGCTTCATAGCATTTTTTCCTACATGTTAGAGCTTGGGAACATTAAATAATTCATATACCAAGTAGAAATAATAAATTATCAGTGAAGGGGGCTTAAAATTCACCGTACGTAAGAAAAGATGGATCATTATAACTTATTATGAAGTTCCCCTTACTGCCAAGCTTTGAGGTTCAATGCCATAACATAATAAAGCCAATGAAGCTCAGTGATTAAACTCTGCTTCCTCAACCCCTTTAAATTCAGATGGGAAAAATGCAGGAAAGGGATATGACTTAAATGGTGATGGGAGGGAATGGTAATAATGCCGAGTCAAAGAGAGGTCATTCTGAAACTCACCTTGGGGACAGCAGGTGTGGTAATAAATTAACTGTATATACTTCAAGGCAGGGCAAGAGAGACACAGAGGAATTCCAGCAAAGTGTAACTTGCACATGGCAGAGCCTGCCAAGCAATAACTTGCTGATTTAGGGTCCATTCTTGGAGAAGCTCCATGCTCAAAACAACCACAGACAATCAAACAAACAGGGCCAGACCTGTTCTTGCACTGCAGCCCCTTTCCCACAGTGGTGCTTTTCCAGCATGGTGCAGTGATCCACCAGTGACTGAGGTGGTGCATCCTGCCTGGTGGAAGGCATTGAGACACAAGGTGCCCTTGGAGGAGTTTTGGATCCATCTCTCCCTCCATACCTACACTAAAATAATCACAGTGCCACCTAACCTATTTAGTGGCCCATGGCTGTGGAGCTGACATCCTACAACAGAAAATAGTACTTGGGGAACTGCAGTAGCCTGTCCTCCACAGCTAATCCAGGCAGGAGGGAATTTCATCTCTTTCCTTCCCTCATAAAGTGGAGGGTAACTCAAGGAAGGAATCAAGCTTTTGAAGTACAGTAAAACTCATGCTGCCCTCCTGTGTGTCCTTATCCTAAGAAGGAATAGCACAGAAACCTGGTGGTGCAGCTACTGTAAAAGGCCTAAGAATGCAGTAGCCTGATGCCTTCACCCAAGCCTCAGATTCCATGATGCACACAAATAGGTTCATTACTGCTCATTTGATCCTTCTCCAATGTTTTACAAACCAAGTATTGAAAAATCAATGTATGAATTTTGAAAATTTTGTCCAGAACCTTCCAATCAGGAGAAAACCAATCCAGCATCAACAATTGCTGAACAGACAGTTTTATGGTTACAGCTTTAAGGCTTTGGAACAACAACAACAACAACAAAACCAAACATTAGTTGTAGCAGTTGCTGCACTTGAATGTTAATCACCCCAGACTATGAAGTTTTGTTGACATCTGTGGACTCTGAAATTACATGATCTGGATTCTGCATCTCCTTTTTCTCATTTCAGAAGTCCAGATTTAAGAAGCAGATCTCTGGTTGTGACACTTTAATGAGCTACAATTTACGCAAAAGAATGAGTCACTCAACAGACAGCTTTCAACATTGCATTTTTTGGTAGGAAGTTTTACTGTGCAATCCTTCTTTTCATCCTGTATCCATGTGCTGAAAGTGTATGAAGTTTTGTGTATTCAAGCATGGTAAGATTAAGCCTTAAATGGAAATCCGAGCGCATTTCCATCTGTCCACCCCCAGTATACTTTGTTTATAGAGATGTCATGGTATACTCAAATATAGCCTTCTACTTGTTAACACTTACAAAAAGCATCTCAGCTCAATTGAGCAAAAGTGGGCAATTTGTCTGTCTGGATTTCTGAAAATAAAGAATTTTATAATGAAACAAATTCAGATAACCTTCCCAAAAAGCTACATTTTGCTTTAGGTCTGAAATATAAGTAATTTGTTTCAATTTTATTTGTCAGAAAGTGACTCTTATACATATTTGTCTAGTTTCTCCCAGGTGAAGGATGTAAGATCTCTTTAGTTAATGGATTTTGCATGGGAATTAATGGGAGAAATGTTGGTGGTCTTGCTTTCCAGGGACAAGTTTAATTCACTACTAAACATTATAAAGAAATCAATGGTCATGACATTCCTTAGTAAATTCTGCCTGAAGAGAGTCTTTGCCTATAAGGTATAGAAAAAAATATATCCTTGAGGAATAGCTGATCATATATATCATCCAGATCCACACAACAGCCCAGCTCATTCTGTCTCAGAAAATGGGGTTGTATCACAGGGGCATGGAGTAAGAAACAGCTTGGAAAAGGGGAGAAATGGAAGTGATATCTCCATGTGGTTAGATAGAGGACAGCAATATGTAAGAACTTACAGATTCAAAAAATGGGAAAGAAAATAAGCTCTATGCAACTCAAAATGGACAACTCACAAAGTAGCTAAGATGGGCCAAAAAGAGGTGAACAGTCTTAGGAAAATTAAGCAGGTCTCCTGCAAAGAGAAGAGTAGAATAGTGCAGCAGCTTTCCAGGAGAAGGTGAGGAAGCTTTTAACTACAGGTGAGATCCTGAGGTATGGAGGGACAATCCCCTGGCAGTGACCTGCACTGTAACTGGTGACATCATAAGAAGATTAATTGCACAGATCCTGGGAGACATTGCAAATGGGAGAGACATCCCTCCTGGTTGTAAAGAGAAAAGGTGCTGGGGAAGAGAGGGGCACTCTTTTGGCTCTGTAAATTTGGAAGGGAAAGGAAAAAGAGAAGACACTTTTCATCTCAGCTCATGTAGCCATTATATATTGTTCATATACAATTCCAAGTCATGTATGACTCCAGGTCAGAAAGACTGCTGGAATACAGCTTTGAAATACTGACATTTAAGATGTTTAGTAGCTGCAACTTCTGCCTGTCTTTCGTTGGACAATACAGCTCTCTTCTCATTAAACCTCTGTTTGCAATTTGGGAACACAAGTAGCAAAGCTTGTAATTTGTAACTCTGTAAATTGGTTATCTGAATACTCCTGAAGGTCCATAAAATCATTATCTTCCAAACTCAGAACAAGAAAACAGAGTTGTTTGATTTGTTTGGTTGGTTTTTAAGGTATTTTAAAGGCATCCTATATGAAAAAGCACCTATGAAAGAAACATTTCCCTAATGTAAAGAACAGGAAAGATGTGGGAGTTGAAAAACCATAAATGAAAGTTACAAGTTTTAAAGTATAAGTGATTGATAGGAAAAGCTGAAGAGTCAGTAGAATAGCAACAATTGCCAGGACTACAAACAATAAGAAGAAATATTTTAGGGAAGAAAATAAAAGCTAAGGTCAAGTACAAGTTATCTACTGGATTCAGATATAAAATTATGCAATAAGTATATATAAAATCAAAAAGAGTAAAGAAAAAATATTCAGAAGATATTTCTGTTGTATATTTGAAAGAAACAAAACAAAACCAAAAGTTTTAGCCCAAGTGATGTTGTGGATGAAATATATTTTACTATTCATATCAAAGGAAGATATGAAGCAGAATTTGATACCACATTTCTTCAAATAAACAAATCAAGAAAATAATTTACATTAGGCATCAAGAAGGGCTGAGGCAAGAATTACCCAGATCTGCTGTGGTTAGTTGATAATTCATCCTGGTAAATAAGGCAATGCTGTATCTTCAGACAATTCTCTTGTGATTCCTGTGTTAGAGAGAAAAAGGAGAAACCAGAGATCATCAGTCAGTCTGACATTTCTTACGGGCCAGACAGTGGGGCTGTAAGTTCAGGACTCTCTCAATGAAGAGTTAGAGCTTAAGAAGGTAAGAAGAAGAAGAAGACACCAGGCAAAGTGGTTTTAATGGAACATATATCTTGTTAAACAAGTCTGTTATCTCTTTTTGATAAGATTATAGGTTTGGATGATTAAGACAGCTGTGCTGAGGAGGTACTTTTGGGTTTCTCCATGGCACTTCACTTAATACTGCCTGACACACTGATTAAAATCTCGCATTAAAGGGAATCAACAGGGCAAAAAACAGATGGATGAAAAACTGTCTCACTGGCAGAAACTGGAAGTGGAGTTACTAACAGAGCTGTTCCTGGATGAAGCCATTAGTCGAGGACTTGTCTGGTCACCAGCTCTTGGTCAGATACCATATGATGCTTTCATCTCTGATATAGGAGGTGATAATATATATTTGCTTTTTAACATGTTGTGAGGTGAATGATTAGAAAGGTCTGTTTTTTTAGTTTTCATCCAGAAAATTAAGGCTCATAATGCCTAATCAAGGTGCAAGGACAGGAAAGAAAGAAAGAAAAAAAATGTCTCTGCAGAAGATATATATATTAAAAAAAGTATGTTTGTAGGAGAGTGATCCTTTCTTCAGACACAACACTGGATGGTTCATTACCTAAATATTTCATTCAACTGAGCTGACATCCTTCCAAACAGATATGGAAATAATGGAAGTCCAGAAAAGACCCAGGCCCAAACGCTAATTGAGAACTATGAAATCAACCTTTTTTTAGAAGACTTAAAACCACAATCTGTTCAGGTTATTTGCGATAAAGTGGGAATGAGGGATTTGGTTCTATCTGTGTCCCTGTGGATTGTTGAGAACCAACACCATATACAACAGCAGGTTAGGTAAAACTGATCCCTTCCTAAAAAACAGATTAATCAAGAGGCCTCTCAGGGTCTCTCCCAGCCTTGTATTCTCTTATATTGTGACATGATGTGTTTTAAGTTAGAAAAAAAAGGCAGCGTCCAAGTTGTGAGATGAATTAGATATTTGAGCAGCTACCAGTAAAGATACTGAACTCTCCCTCACTTGAAATCCTTACAAGAAGATTAGTTATCCCTATTAAACACAAGCTTAGTCCAGATTTTGGGGAAGATTGCAGTGGCCTGTGCCATTGTGCAGGATCCAGCTATTAATCCACAGAATTGGAGTATTTCAGTCAACATGTCTTTGGTACTTACACCTCCATGTATCATCTCTGATTGTTTCTTTAAGTAGGATCTGAGCATCTCACTGTTGTTTATTCTTTTTATATTCATATATATATCTATACACAAAATATAATATACACACATATATATGTATATGTATATATATATAAAATGATACTCCTGGGGTTAAATTTCTTCATGGTGCTTCTTTAATATACAGCACTAACTTCACAAAGTTACCCCTGACACTATAAATCTGGACTTTTCTGGTGGCTGAGTTATTTTAAAAAACTTGATGTGGGGAAAAATCTTTCAGCTGTGTCTTCAGGCTGCTGTGTAAATCTCCTGAGGTCTCCTGGGACACATCATGACAACGTCATCACCTTTTGTGCTTGGCTTGGGTCTTCTCATAGGGAAGTATTTCAATTTTCTTTCAAAAAGCTTGTGTCAGGGAAATCTTACCACAGCTAGATGAAGCATTTTGAACCTTTACTAAGAGAAATTATGTTGGAATTGAATCCTCCCATTTAGGTGAACTGATGGGTGTTTGGGTGCAGACCTAGGGCTCAGTGTTCTGCACTGCCCCTGCCTCTGCATGGGCTGCCACAGAGAAGCAACCAGAGGTCCTGGTTACCCCTTTCTTGCACCCATTTCTGCAACAATGCCTTATCTCTGACGCATGAAGAAAAGCCAGTCATCCTGGGTAAATTTCCAAGAAACAAATTGTCTTAGAAGAAAACTGACACGCCTTTGCTTCTGAGCTGTCATGTAATTATTATAATGCAATATTTTCTCATAGTTTACTACATTATTTCATGTTTATAAAGCAGGCTGGAAGTAAAGCACACACTTCTATTACTTTGCAGAACCCAACAATTAGCAATATTCTCATAGTCTAGGTTTTCCAACAAATAATTGTCTGGTTTTGGCTTGTTTGGAAGTAACACATCCCTAAATTATCGTGATTTTTCCGTCAAAGACTTTTCTCTTCTTGTGCCTTATTTTTTCAAGTGATATCCCAAGCAGTATCATCCTGTAATAATTTAGCAATATGGCAAGGCTACACTGTAGCACTAAGAAAACTATAGGGAAAATTTGGATAATGTCAGAAATAGTGATGCATAGAATACAATAATCAAAGTTCATCCTCTCTGCAGTCTTTTCTCAAGATGTACTCGTAGAAGCTCCTGAAACTGAAAATTACTGGGGGTACCAACAGTGATTTAGGGGATGAGAAGGTTAGGAAGGACCATTTTCTTCTCAATGCAGCTCCACTTGGCCCTTCTGACTCAGGGAGAAAAGCTAAGACTGTTATATTATTATCATTAGTGGCAGTATTTTGTCTTTTTTGACTTGGTATTAGCACTTTTTTCCCTTACCAAACAGGGCTTCTCAGTTAGTAAAGTTTTTTTTTTTTAAAGAATGGGTGCTGTCAAATCAGTGTGCATACTTATTTTGTTTTTGAATGCATTACTAGGTCTTTAAAAGCGCCTTCTGATTTATCACTCCTGAAATAATTATTAGAAATATTAAGATTCATGGTGTCTTGTCTCCTGCTGATTATGTTTCTATTATGAGCATCTTAGACAAAAGCTGATACCTTAGTCTACTCTATACTACAAAACCTAATGCCCACTGATTTCAGTGGGAGCATGGTAGAATCAATTGATTCCTAGTGATTTCAGTGGCATGTTAGGAGCTGACTAAATAGGAATTAGAAACCTAAATACTTTGTTGTAGCAGGGAATTAGGGAATAATAAGATGGATTTCTGTTATAAGCTGGCAGCTCATCAGCAAGAAGTAACTGAGGGGAAGAAAGATGTGTATTATTCAGATAAAAGCTGAGCATGAACCATAGAAATGGTGCAGGTGTGAAGAAGGCAAAGGCACTCCTGGAGTGTCTCAAGGGAAGTATCTCCAGCAGGGATATTTTAAGTTGTGCTGCAATACTGCACCATTTTCAAAAAGAAAGGTGAATTTATACTGCAGTAGTCACAGAGAGTGCTCATGGTGGTGACCTGGGAGAGTTCACCACTTGGAAAGAGTCTGACTGAGCTGGGAGCTTTTCTGGTCTTGCAGAAGGAAGAGTGAGAAGAGGTGTGGCTGTCGGCTACAAACACACCAGCGGGTGAGCACCAGGCAAAGATCAGAATGAATTAATCTGAGGAATACAGCTATAAGAAAAATTAGGTACTAACTGCTTATGGGTAAATGTCTGAAAATTAGAAAGGGCTCCTAATTGTTGCAGCAGTTGCTGAGATTCTGGAAGATCCTCCAGTAGTGGTAATAAGGACAAAAATATTTCTACGGTTTTGGGGGGAGTTTGTTCTGTTTTTTTTTTTTTTTAATTTGAAACATGATCAGCTTATAGATGGAATTTGATGATATGTGACAGCTGAGGATGAGACTTGTCCCGGAAGATCCTTCCAGTATCCTGTTCCTAGGGATTGTTGAGGATTGTTTAAACACAGGTTTGTCCTCTGTCTCAAGCAGGCAGGGGTTTCCAGTGGAGACTAATTCCTGTCAATATTTCGCATGTGACAAGAAAAGCCTGGGTCACAACCAAGCCTGTCACTGTCTCCAGAGCTCCAGTCCAGGGAGCTCTCCCATTTTTTCAGGGTAAAGAGTCATCCCTGGGGATGACTGAGGAAAACTCAGGAGTGTAAATAATGGTCCATGTCATTTTTTAAAGTCTCAACAAAGATGCTGCTGCAAGAAGTAGGACAAAAGAACAAAGAATGGGTATGAAGCCAGTTCTTTTGCAAGAGATGGGAAAAAGAGACATCTGTCCTGCATGTGCCCTTGGGACTATTGGTCTTGTGAAAACCTGGTGGTTTTGCTCATTATTTATTACTGCTTTTTCCTGAAATAAGCAATACTGAATCTGGAAGCCAAGGTGAAATTAATCTTTTTTTTTGTTAATTGAAACAGTCTAATGGCCATCATTCTGACCTGCTGGCTTTTGTTCTGTCATTTTGAGAACATGTCACAGAGTGGCCAAGTCAACCCTGGCTCCCGGGCTAGCTTGCTCAGCTTGAGAGACCTGTGTGTGCCCAGAGGGTGTCTGCTTATATCTTAGCAAGCTGAATATAGCTTGTGAAATCTCATCATTTCCACTGAGCCTCACAGTGCTTAGACTTGAGTAACTTCAGTGCCTGTCAAATGAGGCTTTAGGGAGATTTGCTAATGACCTTGAGAGGTGGACAATACTTGAGCAGCACTGAATGAACAGAATTTTCCATTTCAACATCTTTCACCTTGCAGAGCACTGTTCTGCCATGATCTCTTAGTTAAAGAGAGGGAGACTGAGGCACAATGGCAGTTTAAAACAGCCTCTTTTAATTAAAAATAAAGCAGCTCTATGAAGTTATTGTGCTGCTTATTTTGTTGAACATATCTACCCACTCCCTTTAGTCATTCTTCTAATGCTGAGAAGCAGCTCAGGCTGTTCAGCTTCCAGAAGCTGAAATGTGCTTTTAGAAACAACAGCTAACTGAATTCTGTGGTAATTATTTTAGGAAAGATATTTAGAAGAGGTGTTCATGGTTGATCATATGATCCAAGTATCCACTAGCAGCAATGTGCCTGGCCATTTGAACTATATTTAGAGAAAATGAAAATCCTATTTTAGTCTAGTATTATTTCTTAAGTCACACCCAGGGGGTCCTTAGGCAAACTGGGCTTGTTGTGCAGGAGTCTGTACAAATGTAATGTGGGAGTCAGGAGTCTGGCTCAAAGGCTCTCATGATCAAAGCTATAAAACTATGAAAGTGGGACAGAGAGGCTGGTAATTAGCTTATTTTGAGAGCTGTGCTTAGGTGTTGTAAAAATTCCCTACTGTCTGTGCAGATCCTAGGAGATGAGTCCTGATCCGACTCACTTATCACCCCCCTCAGTTTCTGATGCCAAACTAGCTGTTATAGCTGAAATCAGGCATCTATTGCAGCTGTACATGACTCTGAATGGTAATTGGAGAGGAATTAAACAGGATTCATCTCACCCTGCATTAGACACCTACGGAGTAGAGCCCTGCCCTACTTAGTCAGTGAAGAGACACAGCATCTCTAAAGTGTATCCTGACAAGGTAGATGCCCGAAGCAGACCAGACAAAACTCTCCCTGAAAGTGTCTGTTTCTCTCTGTTCCCTCTGAAGAGTATCCAGTTGACACCTGTGTGTGTGTCCTGGTTTTGGCTGGGATAGAGTCATTTTTCTTCTTAGTAGCTGGTACAGTGCTGTATTTTGAATTCAGTATGATATTAATTTTGCTAACACATTCCAGCTGGGGCTGAGCAGTGCTTACCCTGAGTCAAGGACTTTTCAGTGTCCTGTGCTCTGCTCTGAGCAGGTGCACAGAAGTCATGAGGGAGCATGGGCAGGACAGGTGACCTGAACTGGCCAAAGGGATCTTCCACACCACAGAACATCTTACTCAGTATATAAACAGTCCCAAAAACTTGCCAAGGCAAGAACCATGTTCTTACAATGATGAAAACAACTGCTGGATGGCTGGAAAAAACCTGTGCTCTATGCCACCACTTAGAACACTATACTGGACCTTGAAAAGAAAATTTTAGGGAGACATGGCATCCCAGAAATAATTGACCCAGACAATGGTACTCATTTCTGAAACAATCTCATAGACACTTGGCACTGAAGGGCTGTATCACATCCCACATCATGCACCAGCCTCTGGGAAGACTGAATGATGCAAAGGATTGTTAAAGACTGCTGAGAGCAGTGGGGGGTGGGACCTTCAAACATAGGGGTGCACATTCAGCAAAAGCCACCTGGCTGGCCAACACTAGAGGATCTGTCAATCAGGCTGTCCCTGCCCAATCAAAACTTTTATGTTCTATAGAAGAGGATAGAGTTTCTGTAGTGCCCATGAAAAATATGCTGGGGTTAAACCACAACAGTGGTGTCCTCCTTCTTTTCTCCAGATGAACTGTGTGCTGTGTCAGGATTGTATTCAGATTCAGGTTGTTCCTTGATGGCAGACACATTTTGCCTTAATTCCTTATAATTGACAGGTTTTTGTTACGAGGTGATCATCCACTGTGAGCAGATGAATACGGCTCTTAAATGGGCTAGAGCTTCTGTGCATGATAATGAAATCACAAAAGTAAGACACAGAAACAGGCTAGAAATAACAGCCAAAAAGTAACACGATGTTTGTCAGAAAAATGCTAGTTGCTCTACACAGTGTGTGGAAAATACCTTGAGCACATTCATTATCATGATGGGGGATAAATAATTTGTCCTTTTGATATTATCAGCAAATAAAGCAAAACATAATTGCAGTTAAAGAAAGACCAAAGAGATAAGTGAAGTCCTTTTTTGCTCTTAGAGACTTTGCTGTAACTGCACTGGGCCTACTGCATTAAGTTCTAACTACTGGAAATTAGAATGCATTTAGGAGAGCAATAAAAATGATTAGGGGCCTGAAATTACTGACCTAGGAAGAAAAGATGAGGTACATTATAGCACACCCTTGGAAAGATGAAATGAGGAGCTAATTGCTCCACAAAAGGCTCCACATGTGATTTTCCACACCACACAGAGCTTCAAAGGGCCACAGTGTAGGTGAATACCAATTCTGCTATGTTAGTTAACAATGTAAAAGTCCAGTTTAATCCAGAAACACAAGCTTTATTCCTTGCTGAATCTTCAGACCCTGAAATGTTTTTATAACCACAAACCGAAGGGATGGAAAATCCCTTTGAATTTTTCCTTCAGCCATTTCTTTTCTGAGTACTTGGTGCCTTTTTCTTAGGACAGAAAGTCAGATCAGGTTGGTGAAACACAATGCTTTTAGAATCCTTATTCAATACTGGCAAAATGCTTCGTCTTTCTTCAAGGGCCCTTGGGCAAACTTCCTGTACATGTCAATAGAAACTCAGTGAATAGATTGAAGTGAAAATACTGTCCTGAGCAAAAAAATTTTTTCACAACTCTGAATTTGTCACTGCTCTATTTTGAGTTTTAATTGCCACCTAGAGCATTTGGATGACATCAAAAGTCAAAGAATTCATCTGTAAATATTTCACCAATGCCAGTGGCAAGAGTCTCTAAAAATACACAGTAGAGGACAAAAGGCTGAAACTGAATATCAAACTTATGTCTGAAAATGTTGATAATCCAGTGAATTAATTTACTGATTGATGGCGTTGTCCTGAGCTTTGCTCAGCCTGAATCAAGCTGGAGGTATTGTCCCTGTGCATGCTCCCCCACGGGTGGTAGGGAAGTGCACTGATAACCAGACTGCTCTTCTGGAGGGGGAGCAGTGTAGGGCCAAGAACTTGAAGCTGACTATGAACTCTTTGAAGCAGGAATTACTATTCACAAGAGCTTGCTGTTATAAATAAACTGAACCACATCAAAGCTGTGGAGTTATGTAAGCATCCAAACATTGTCTTTCCAGAACCCACAGGATCTGGGCTGGGCAGACCTGAGCCAAAGTTACAAGTGCAAACTTAGGCTGCTCTTAATGATCACATCATGTTTAATGTTGATGCAGGAAAAAGAAATAAATTAGGATCACTTTTATTGGCATGGTGAATTCCAACTTTAATGTAAATCAAATTCAGAGGAACTGTTTTGCATGTACTTGTGTCACTGAGGAGTTCATATGAAATAAGCAAGTCATTTTGCAGAGTAAGCATATGGCTAAGTGCTCTCTGAAATAAAGATGTTTTCCTGGAACATGATTGAAATCAGAAAAAGAAAATATGGAGACTGAAAAGGAACACTGAGATAAAATAATCCAATCTTCTGTCTACCAGATTCCAGAAGAGGTCATCACTTGGATCCTGCATTGCATATATACTTCTGGGGAGACCTGGAAGACAATTTTCTTCTTGATTTAGAGAGCTGCTGTGACAGAGCTCTGGCCTTGAGTTACTTATGCCAGTGATTAATGCTGTCAGAGTACTAAAATGCACCTTATTTCAGCAGCTGTTCATCTCTGATTATTAAAAAAAGAAACTCTTGCAAAACCCCAATGCCTTTTAGGGACAAAAATGTAGGTTAAGAGGAATTTCTAGAACAGAGCCCATTAACTTACCTTTCCTTCACTCCCTCCCACTTCCTCTATGGTCACACCTTTTAAAATCATTAATTCCGTAGGCTGGGGTCTGTCCCTTTTGCCTTGGATCTAAATCACTCAATTTGCTCAGGCCATTATAATAGTCATAGTTGATATCAAAGTGTAAGGTTCAGAGTCATAGCTTTAAATCAGAAAAAAACCCCAGGGGAAAAATTATATCAAAGAAAATTAATTAATGGACTAGGCTGATCTCCCACTTACCAACTACCAAACATTTGACAGCTTTACTCCTAATGTAAACGCATTGGACTTGTTCTCCAAGTCTGCTGTGTGGAAATCATGGCCTGCCAGGCTTCTCCCAGGTACCTAAAATTAAATGTTGTAGTAAAAATTTGAAATGTCAAGTGAATTCAAAGATCTAAAGCCATTCAAGGAGTGCTACAATGTGCATGCTTAGGTACCCGCACATTTTCACAGCCTCCCAGCCAGACACCTTTTACCTGTGCATGCAAAAGTCAGGGAACCCTTAAAAAGGCAGGTGAAGGGACAATTCTCTACCCGATTAATCATTCATTCATTCTCCAGGGTTAACAAACTTGCTGGTAGGATCAGCAGATCAGGTCTCTTCTGCAGTGTCCAGTTCAAGCTACTGGTGGTGGTCAAAAACCAGCGTGTCACTGTAGTCCAGCATCTTTAAGATGACACCTGCCCTGCAGTACCAACACAGTGAAAAACAACTCATTCCCAAAGAGGAGAAATAACAGAGTCCTTGTACTAAGTGTTCCCCTGAGCTGGCTGTTCTGCACCGTCTATGGACCTTCTCCTGTTCCTTCCTTGGAAGCATCAGCAGAGATCCTGCCCCTTTTCCCTTTGGAAGAGGACATGGTGACAGCCTGGCACCTGTGCAGTCGGTGGGGGTGTTGCCAGGATACCCTCCAAGGCTTCAGGATGGGGTGAAACAATGACCCAATTCTATCAGCTGTGTATTTGTAGGTGATCTTCTGAAAGAGACTGGCTTAGACAAGTGTGCTGGGTATCAGAGGGCCACTGCCAGCATCAAGTCTGTTTGAAAATTGACCTTTACTGCTGCACCAACTGAGTGAGATGAAAATGGCCTGGGTGACTCATGTGGTGATGCTTTGGGAAAGCACAGCTACTAATTTTTAAGATGGCAGAGTGACTCAGATTCACAGATCCTCTCTCTCCGTTCCCGTGTTCCCAGAAATTAAAATAATATGAAAACACCAGTATGGTTTTCCTAAATTAATAATTTTTATCTTCACATACAGAATGACTCTTTTGACTGAATGTGGTAAAATATGACTGCATTTACAGAGATGCTATTTTATTTAATACTATGTTCCAACTCTGTTCCTTTCCTGTCCTGCCGTTTCTTTTTACTTCAGTTTCTCATCAGATTTCTCCTTTGATTCTTTCCCTGTTCTTCTTTAAATCTTTCCCAAAGTAAAGATTGAACACAAAAGGTCCAAGTTCTAATCCAGCACTTAAAATCACCAAGCTGTCAAGAAAATTTTCTGTGAATAGATTAGAAATATAAAGAAGGAAAAGAGAGTGCATAGCACCCCACCATTAATGGGAAGAACAAAAAAAGAGGAGAAGACTGCAGAGAAGACTGAAAATAATTGTCATCCTTGCTTCACTCTTCTCCCCCCAAAAGACTATTTATACCTAGATACATGACAAAATTAATTTTAACAAAGAGATTGAAATGCAAATGAGATCAGGGAAGGAACCAAAAGTCAGTGATTATTTATATAAAATAGATGCTGTCAGCTCAGCAGGACCTGATAAAATTGAGTGGATTTAAGGAATATCCAAGACAGCTCTGAGTTATCTGTGATTACCTTTGAGAACTCAGCAAGGGCACTGTGGTCCCAGAGGACTGAAGGAAAGCATACATCGGATCAGGGATTTCAAGATCAACTACTTGAACTTTGTTACCTAGGTAGACACGAGAAAAGGTTACTAAAAAATCAATTTCTTCGGGTTTTTAGAATAATAAAATATTCTTAAAGGTGCTTCCTTCCACTTAGCATGAATCATGAAAAGCAACGAGTGCAGCTGTGTTAATAGCAAATGGGGCCAAACTAATTTAATTTTCTTTTTTGAAAGAGAATTAGAAAATTATGTGGACACAGAAGATGAGATCTGTTTAGTAAGCAATAGATCCAGCTTTAGTGATGCTATTGACCATCTCCCAGTTGACTCTAGCATGTACACTAGGAGAATAGAGTTTAGATCCCTGACAGCCAGAGTTCACTGACACAGGAGCTCAGCAGGACAAATGATGGGTTGTGCCAGTCATTTCTCCTTCATTTCCTCCTCCATTAAGAGGGTCCTAGGTTAGACAGCAGGGTCTAAATGAAGGCAGTGGATGTAAATATGTTTTGAGGATCCACACAGAAAGAGGAGATTTTTACAGTGAAAGAGGGGTGTTCAGAGAGGCCCATTCTGATCTGCTGAGATGGCCATTATTTTGTGAGTGATTTTGATGATGAAGAGGCAACAGCTGAAGAGAGCCCTGGATAGAATTGGGCTGTAAAGTCTTGGTAGGAGACCAGTTTTGAAACTAGTTTTGAATTGAAGAGAATGAAAGTGGTCAGATGAAATTACATGAAAGTCAGGAGCCAAGACATACACTTTGGAAAGATGGAAAAATACAAGGTGGTTAATGTTTGCTTTAGTACAACAACTGCCAAAAAGAGTATGGTGAATACTGGGGATCACAAGCTGAAATTACGTTAAAAAAAGGCATTGTTGCAAAAATTTTCTTCTGATAGATATTGAGCAAGGTTTGGGATGTAAGACCAGGGAATGGTAACTTTTAAAACAACCAGAGCAACTTTAAAATAAAGATATAGGCAAAAAGAAAATAATCCATATGAAATATGCAGAAAAAAAATTTTGAAAAGGCTGAAGAAAGAATGTTAATCTAGAGAAGAACTGATCAAATCATATTCAGTCTGCAAAATGGTGTGATGAGGCCAATGAGAATGTCATCATTTGTGCTTGTTGTAAGAGAGCAAGAAATCGGTTCACAGTAATCAATTTAATCATCAAGGAAAATGTAAATTACACATTAGGAAAATATTTAAAAATATGAAAGATGCATAGCACAAACAGCATGCAGAATTTGTGGGGTCTTTGTCACTGACAATTTTTAAGAAGGTTAGGACACAAATTTTTCACAGATGATCTAAGTATAAATACTTTTCCCCAGGGTAAAAAGGTCCTTCTGGTCCTCTGCTTCCATGAATGCCTGATCAAGTGATGAAATTAATTCACCCATCCATGCTGGCTGCATGCATGTAAAACCTTGTCCGGATGTGCTGAAGCAGGAAAAGGGATGGAATGACTGTGGTGCAACACCAGGAAGGAACTGACTGGCCCATAGGGATAAGAACTGCAGAGCCCCAGTTCTTGAGACTTTTTAGATATTGTTTGTGTAATGCAACTTCTTTTGTCTCTGTAAACATCTTTGCAAAGCTGTTGAGTTGTTGGGACTGAAAAAAGTGGTTCTGGAGGAAGTTAAATTGAAAGTTTAAGAGAACAACAAAAACTTACAATTTCAAGTGATAATTTGCATAAACCTTGATAGAATGAAAGGAATGGGATGGTGCAGTACAGAAGAGAGGATTAAAACAGTGGGCTCGTGACCATGAGCTGGCAGTTAGGAAGGGTCCAAAGTGCCACATGTGATGTCAGTGTTTCTCCATGATAGCCATTCAGAAGTGAGTGAAATTTGTCTACTGATATAAAGTGCACCCAATCTTTCCACAGAGATGCAGTGTGCCCCCTGGTACACAGCATTGCCCAGCACTCACACCTAAGGTTTGAGTCCTTGATCCTCTCCATGTCTTGACTATGTGGAGCTCAGTTTAGAGAAAGTCCAAAGTAACATTAGAAAAAAAATTCAAATATGAGTCTATGCTAAAACCAAACCACAAATTTGGTAGTTATTTCTTGGGTTCAGTAATGCAGGCTAAACAGCTCCAGTGCTCACACTTTTCTGAGAGAAAAGAAGCTATTTAAACACCAGAATTCATCTGCACTGATATCATCTTAGGTTTTAAGATGAAGGCTCATAAGAAGTTATATAGAGATATGAAGGTTTTAAGCAATTTGTCGCATTACAGTCTAGATCAGAATTTGGATCTTCTGATTTTGAGGTCCAGCTCTGGGTTTCAATTTTCAATTGTTGTGAAATTGAACACATCTAGATTTTTATAATGACTTTCCATTCCAGCATAGCATCAATGAAAACCCTTCGTGACTGGGCACAATTGACCTAAACTTGTTAAAATGTTATTTCTATTCCATGAGCTCTGAGGACATTCTTGTAAGGTTTCTATTTCAAGGAAATTTTTGAAAGCAATTTTTAATCCACTCTCTTGCATTCTTGCATATTTTTTCCTTTCTCTAACCATTGCTAACGCTGGTGAAGGCTTGACCCAGAAACAAATTTATGCAAAACCAAGCTGTACATTCTTGCTTTAAACCTAAGGGGACAGTAGTCAAAGTCACATCACTTCTATTTCCACTGTGCAGATTAATTAATTCGTGTTCACAAAGCACTCTGAAAATGTTGGCTAGTGGTGCATAAGTGCTGTTAATATTGTAAAGAATTATCTTCCCAGCTTGTTTCAATAGACAGCAGTGTCAGAAAGGAAATCCAGTGAAATTAGTGGGCAGCTTGCTGGTATTCTGAGACAGGTGACTATTACTGCAGAAGACAGCAAGTTAGATGAAGTTTTGCAAAACACTTTCATTCTTTCATAATTCTTGACACCTGGTTGGCAGCCATGACAAAGATCTGAGAGGGGTGGCACATTTAGGTCGCCTGTGCAGGCCAATGTCTCACACAAGGTGTGAGGGTTTGGGTAGAGCTGTTGATCTTCACCTACCGTTTTGAGGTGTGGTGGAGTAATTCACGGTTTCCTTATCATAGTCATCTTTTCCTATCAGCAAACACTGTGCAAAGGGTCAAGCAATGTTTTCATTAGTCCCAGAGGACTGGAATTCAAGTGAATCATTTATCAAAGGAGAAAGGATGTTCCAACATGATGCCTTCCTTAGGTGGGAGAGAATGGTGGAGCAGCTGGGTTGTTCCTAGTGCTTCTCTTTACTTAAGGAAATCCCTCTATCTTTCTCTAAGCCATAGCTCATTTCAGGGGGTAATATAGTCTAAGTCTACTTAGAGCTGTATTGTCCAGCAATGGTGAGCGCCAAAGACCACCCAGTCAGAAAACTGTTTTCCACCCAGTGGTGGAAAAGAGATCTCCTTGGCCTCTCTGTAATGCAGTGCTGATTCCAGCAGCTTTGATAAAAATAAACCCCAAAAAGCTTCAATGTGCAACATAGCACAAAAATGGAAAACCATAGATGCTTTATACACAGGCATAACTTGTCTATCAGACCTCACAAGTATCCAAATCTAATCTCAAAGTGCACCAGATGTTATGTAATGTACCATGGGACTTGGACAATATGCTGGGTTATGTGATGCTTGGCCTGGACCTTCTTCTAGTGGTGTATGTTCTGCCAGCCTCCATGGTCTTCTTCAGCCAGGGGCTTTGACCCTTCTCACTGGGATTATCTGTGCTGCTATGCTGTTTTATTTATATGCTGCTCTGTTTTATTTATTCCATCTGACAAGCGATACAGTACTTGCATACAGCTGGTCAGAAACCACCCATGAAGCAGGCAGAAGACAAGATGACAGAGCACAAAGCCTATCAGCTCTGACTTCTTTTAATCATTGACCATTTCAATGTGCTGTGTTGCAAATTAGCTAATTGGCTTTATAGGTTGTTCTTATAATTAACCATGCAAATTGCACTTCTGGTATATGTCCACACATACAAGAGTTCTCACTGCTGTTTCAAAGAGCACATAGAAAGCTCAGTTAAATTCCAGGTGTTCTGTTTCTGTTAGGCCTTAAATTGTGAGTTTAGTCCTGTCTATGTTGGACATCTCAAAGTTTATCATTACACACAAGATCTGTGTAATCCACTCCCCTGTCGAGGAGTTCCCCCAATGAACAGGTTTGCTCATTGCCAGGACTCATGCTCATTGCCAGGTTTTCACAGCCAGGGCTTCTCTAAACACAGCTTTCCATTTTTGTGGCACATCAGCAGCTGTGACACACACTTGTCCCCCTCTCTGTCCCACACTGGTGAGTAGTGCATTCTGCACCATCCCATTCACTGGCAGAGATGGATGTGGAAAGTCTGATGAGGAGAGTGGCTGAGAAGTCCTGTCTGAGATGCTACCTGTGTCCTACCTGTGGGGTAACGTGGGTCAGGAGCCAGTCGTGAGCCTTGTGTTCAGTATGTGAAGTTCTGCAGGTCTGTTTTAAATGTCTGTGCCTTGGTAGTAGCAAACAATATTTGCCACCTGGTCTAAGCAAGCTGATGAAGCTCATCCCTTCTCTGACCTTATCAGCTGGTCTGTGAGAAGACATGTTTTCTTCCCCTAACTTTGCTTTCCCCTATATACTTATATAAACAACTAATTTCCTATTTATAAACCTAAGTGCTGCACGGCTAAAGAGCCTCACAGACAATTCTGGCTTATATTTTCCTTGGATGTAAGTCTCCTTCATGTAGTGCCTCCAGGAAGCTCTTTCATGTGCAATATGGAACACAAAGAAAGATCATCCTGCCATTACTATTTATCATCAAGATATAGACTTTTAAAAGGTTTTAAAAATCAGTTTTAAACTGGCCCGGTGATTATTATATTGCTGTAAACCAGCAATGGGAAATAAGGGTCAGAAAGGAAGGAAAACATTAGGAAAAATAATAAAATAACTCAGTATTGCTTTATACAAAGAAAAATGGACTCAGGCTTGTCAGTGTGCCATTTATTAAACATTGTCTTACTTTTGCTTTGCTATTTACTTCAAATGCCAGAGAACCTCTGAATTGGCGACGATGAATGGAAGTTTTCTGGCATGCAGCACTACTGAGTTCAAAAGGAATAAATCTGATCAGGCCCAGTCAAAAACACTCACCATTTCATTATATGGAGTCTCTCTTTTGTGTTTATTTAACTTCCCTTTAGTTGTAGAGGCAGAAATTATGAGATGAGAGGTTACTTGGTAGCCTTCTTGAAAAAATATGGTTATTTTGACCCACCTCAGCAACAGGTCTTCAAAACAGGTCCTTGGCTTAATAGAATCTGTGCTTTCAAGGTAGGCCAAGGTCATAACAACAATGTTTAAATATTGTATGATGAATTGTGTCCAAGCTTGAAAGCTCTTTGAAAAACAAAGATTCTTAAAATTACTTAACCTGTTTTCAGTTGGGGAAGATGAAGAAAAGGTGAAATAGATTTCTTTGGTAAAAAAGTCAGTGACAAAGTCAAGAATAAAATTTATTAGCATTATAATGTAAGGCTTCTTAAACAACATTAGACCATAAGTCTTCTGAAAGAGCTATTGAAGTTTAATTTCAACAGAGCTATGAAGTTTTACAGTAGCTGAAGGGTGCAGAACTTCTGCAGAAGCATCACCTTGCACTTTGCACTTGGGAACAGCTGGTTAAACGAGATTTTTGGTGCTGATGTATGTTGAGTCATAGCAGATTTGTTAAAGCTCACCTTTCCCTGAATCTTAGCAAACTAATTAAGAGATATTCTGGAGTAGCTTGGCTGTGATGTGACGGGCATGGGCTGCCCTCAGGCAGAACAGACAGTCAGAAGGCTCTTGGCTGCCACTAGAAACAGCAAACAAGATGTTCTGTGCATGGTTTATTTGTGCAGGCAGTGCTGTTAGGATAGCAGCTCTTGTCCAAGAGAGTTTTCTGGAAATGTGTGGGTATCATGCAATTGCACCCCATATGTATGTGCTTGCACTGAGTTGGTGGGAAAGGACTGAAGGTCTCACCTGAAAAACTGAGGTGGTGGCCTTTTTTATGGGATCAGCGTCTGGGCAGTGGAGGCTACAGAGAAATGAGAACTTTTGGTGTGAAGGTAAGCACTTTCTAGACAAGGAGCTAGTACTGAGAGCCATCAGCTCAGGAGATAACTTATTCTTTCTTCCTGAACTGTCTGAAACGGAAAGCACTGTGACCCTGACTGTTTAAATTAATTGGCAATGAATAATTAATTGGCAATTGATTGATAGCACCCTTCTTGCCCCACACCTTCAGCCATGGAATTAGGGGAAATACTGAGTGACTGGTTTAAGGCTACTCCCTGTAAGCCTGTGGCACAGGATGGAGTGTGAACAAGGCATAGTTGGATTGTCCTCAGGAAAAGCCAGTAAATTTTGGGCTCCAGGCTAAACAAGCATTTGCTGAAGGGAGCAGCAACGTGTGAAAATGCCTGGAGCAGGCAGGACTGCATGAGAGGAAGCCTGACGATGTGATGGGGACTGACTGACAGGGAAAAAGTCTTCCAATGGCATGCCTTGGTACACCCTTTTCAACTTAATTTTTCCCATTCCTCCCGATGGTGTGGCAAGCATATAGGGCATGATGTCCTGATGGCTGTTGGAGATGGAAAACAACTCTTCTTTCCAAACATGTGTCCTGGTAAGGCAATAGGGTAACTCCTGTCAGCTGAGTGCAGGGACCAAACTCCTCCAATTTTTGTTTAAACCCTGCCACTGCTACGTCATCTGACACGTATCCCAGGAGGAAAGTGGCTATGCAGCAAGCACAGGCCTGCACAATATTCAAGGCTGAAGATGTGTCATCCAGCCACTGCGTCAGCCCATGCTACATCCCATGAGGCTACTACAGTAGCACAGACACATGGCCCTTGGCCACCTGATGTTTAATTCCATGTTTAAGCAGAGTTTGACAAACCGTCTTAGCAGCTGGCAAATATGGTTCAGTCCTTTTAGTCAGTCTTTCATAAAACAGGCTGCATGAAATGCTAGCTATTTCTTAAAAGGGCCATTTTGGATATTTCAGAAGAAGGTTTAGGTTCCAGGCAGTCACCTTATAATCCCTGTCCTTCACCAGCTGTCACCCTGGTCTCTGATAGCCAAATATTTTAAAATACTTTAACAGATGTTAATTGGCTCTTCTGAGTTCTTTACTCAGTTTAGGGCAACTTGGATGTCAAGACTGCCCCGCAATTGCTTGTGCACTTTACCTTAAGAACTTGCTGCATTGCAGGGAAAACAGATTAATTCCATGTGATCTAGGAAAACCTGTCTGAACTTTCAGTTTTCAAGTATGATAAATGCCTCCTTGTTCTTGAACGGGAACTGGAAGAACAAGCACCTGCAAACCTCTTTGGCTGGTGCATTATTTCTGCTTCTTGCCAGGGATGAATTTACTGGGGACAGAGGGGGGCTGAAGGGCATCCTGCTCCTTTTTGGCAGGGGCAAAAAGCTGCACTGTGGCCAGAGGCTGCTGATATGACTCTTAGTGTGGCCATACAGATGCCACCCCACAGATCCTGGGTCCCTTCAGGTTATCAGTCCCTGATTCTTTAGCATCTCTTCAGACCAAGTTTTGACAAAAGCAGAGACTGCAGCTGAGGGCTGAAATGATCCTTGCTAGCAATGAGAGGAAGAAATAGGAGAATTCATGGTTGCCTTTCATCACAGGGGGAGGAAAAAAGCATTTCTTTCTGAGGACCCTCAGCTGGCCTCAGCCTGTTCTAACTATAAAGTCTGTCTTTCTTTTTTTTTTTTTTTTTCCTCTAGTCCTTAGGAAAACTGAATGACTGTCACCAGAGATGCTCTAAAAATATCCAGGCAGATCCTTGGACTGCTCCAGGGAGGCAGTGAGGTCGCTGCAGGAGATGACAAATCAGGCTCAGATCACAGCAGATCCTGGGCCAGGGCTGCCAAGGACTGCCTCTCTCACTGCTTGCAGAATGCTCACAATTTACAGGTGCTAATCCAAACTTTGGAACAGTAACTTGTCCTTCAACTAGGTAGGAGGAGACATAAGTAAACAAATTACCCAGTCTGTTGCTTTCATTTAGGCAATCTTTGATCTTGTGTTTATCTTCCAAATGATCACCTGAAAAGAACAGTGACTTGTGGTCATTTTGGCTTTGTGCTGTGCTTTTTTCCCCTTTCTCTGCCCTTGTCATTCTTCTTTTCCTTGCATAAATTGAAAAAGCAGGTTTGTCCTCAAATGAACTCAAATGTCAGCTTGTAACTGTAGGTCTTGTCAACTATATCTTTGCATTGATTCATAGCAGCTGGTAAATTGAGGTACTTTTATAATTCCTAGATCTAGATACTATATATGAAACTGTTTTGTAATGACATTTTCCTGTATTATTGTCTCTACTGGGAGAAGAGTTGCTTTCCATATTGTCAGTTCTACTTTTTAACAAAGATAGATTTATGCACGCAGAAAAACACTTGAAAATTATCATAAAACCTGTGAGTTTTATTAGGGAGAGATGAAGAAGACAGGAAGGACCTTTAGTTTGTGTATGGGCCCAGCTGCTTTGTTTTTTGTTTTGTTTTGTGTGCAGTGAGTGATGGGGAGAGTCCCCATTTAAACATTTTGAGTGATGTGCCCAGGGCAGCCTGATGGATGTATAAGTGGAGATGTTTCTCTGACTGTGCCCAACATGAACAAACTGCCTCAGCAGAATCAGGAGGAAGATTGTGCAATTCCATGTGGCCTCCCAGTCATGCTCCATGTACTGTTTTGCTGATTGTATTTGGGACCTTCAACCCTGCTGAAAGAATTCCCTTGGAGTTCTGAGGTCGTGAGACGTTTGCACCTGCTAACCAGGCTGGGAAGGTGAGAACTGTAGGATTCAGTTGATGTCCCTCAGAGAGCTCAAAAACATGAGACTCCCTCTGGAGTCAGTGGAGAAGGGCATGTCTGGGCAGGAATCACGGGAGAAAGATTTCACTGTGGAGCTTGGTCCCCCTTTCCCAATAATTGGAGAAAACGTGGAGTTTGAAATGGATGAAGACATGGGGGCTGACTCTCACTTTTGTTATTTAGGTTGCAAGAACCTTTTTCTCCATGCTCTGACCCAGCCTTCTGCTTAGGAAGGCAAGTCCCTGGTGCTCTAAGGTTGGCACAGCCTTCATCAGTGTGCTGAACCTTGCCTGTTCCCACAAGAAGCTGCACCTGCCCTCAAATGTTTGCATAAGCAAAGTTCTGAGATCATACATTACTTAAAAAAAGCAGCACATTCTGCTTCATGGGTTCAGGTTTGCTCTGCTCTATGGGGGTTACTTGGTCATGGCTCTATCTTGTCACTGCGCATGCCCAGATTTCTTGTAGCATCTTCAGATACTGAAAGGGTGCAGTAAGGTCTCCCTGGAGCTTTCTCTTTTACAGGCTGAACACCAGCTTGGCACACAGGAAGTTTGTTGAAGGGAATAACAGTGCATATATATTTAGAAGGAGGGCACCTTGATAGATTTCACCAAAGTGACTGATTGCTTCTGATAAGGGACTGTGAGACGTTGGCACCAGTGGTTTCTGAAACTCTGCTGGAACCTGGTGTTGACAGCTAATGAATAAGGTTACTGCTGAACAGGGATGTAAACATAAAGAGACGGCTAGCTAAACTTCATCATGGTTTAAAACTGGGAGAGAAAACAGAGCAGTGCTTAAGAAATGTAAAAGGACAAAAATGTGCAGAGAAACGTTATTGTCTAGCTTCCAGGATTGCAATCAATCAAGTGATGAAATGCACAGATACTGTGTCATTAATATGAGGTTCCAAGTGCTTTTTATCATTTTAATTAATAGCTCAAATAATTGTTGTAAGCCAGAAAAGTAACATTGGCCTTTCATAGGTTATATGGACTGGAGAATTCAAACTGGGTTTTTGTCTCTTTAAGGAAGAGAGAGAGATAATAGACATAGATTTTTGACTTTTGTTTTCTTTTTTAAAGAAATTGTAGATGCCCCATCCCTGGAAGTGTTCAAGACCAGGCTGGATGGGACTCTGAACAATGTGGTCTAATAGAAGGTGTCCCTGCCCATGGCAGGGGTGCTGGAACTGGATGACTTTAAAGTCCCTTCCAATCCAAACAATTCTACGATTCTATGAATATACAAACTCCCATTTTCCTGAATGCAGGAGAAATGAAATGAGCAAAACCATCCTCACTTCTTGTCCAAGATTCACCCCAGTTCTTAACATGAACGCTCCTAATTTTGTCTCCAGGATGAGCTCTCGGACTCATCAGCATGATCCTTCACTTTATGCTTCCAGATTTTTTCCCTTGACCCCTTGTTTTACTCTGCCTCTTACTGGAACAGCCACAGAATTATAGAATTTTAGAATGGTTTGGGTTGGAAGGGACCACTCAAGGTCATCTATTCTAATCCCCTCGCCATGAGCAGGGACATCTTCAAATCAGTCAGGTTGCCCAGAGCCCTGTCCAGCCTGACCTTGAACATTTCCAGGGATGGGCATCTACCACATCTCTGGTCAATCTGCGACAGTTTTTCACCACCCTCTTGTAAAAAACTTCTTCCTAATATCCAATCTAAACCTACCCTCTTTCAGTTTAAAGCAATCTCCCCTTATCATGTCATGACACACCCTTATAAAAAGTCCCTCTCCAGCTTTCCTGTAGGCCGCTTTTGATGCTGAAAGGACACAACAAGAGTTCCCTGGAGATTTCTCTTCTGCAGACCGAATAGCCCCAGCTCTTTCAGCCTGTCCTCACAGGAAAGGTGCCCTAGTCCTCTGGTAGTCTTTGTGGCTCTCCTTTGGCCTCACTGGTATGAGCAGCCTGTTACGAGAGTCACTCCAAAACCACTTCAGCGTACCTTTCTTCTGTTTCATACAATGATATATTTAGGGTGGAACTGTTACTGGCTTGTATTTCTTTTTCTATAAGGAACTTATCTGTTGCTACCAGTAGCCTAAAAATGGAAAGCTGATGAAGTCCCTGCTTCTCTTATCTGGGTCAAATGGTTTACTAAATGGACAGATTACCTGAAAACTTGGGGTTTGAGTGGCTTGGGCAGGTACCTCAGAAATCAGGATGCCAGTCCTTGGAAGACCCTATTCCCCAGCAAACCGTTTTTCCATTCTTCACATTGCAGCACACAGCTGCAGGGACACCTGGATGCTGCTGGAGGATTTCTGCTTTTCCACATCTCTTCCAGACCACTCCTTTATTTTTTTTTCAGAAGCCATCAGATACAGCTCTCCTAGTCTCTTCTTATGCTCTTTGCCTCCTCTGGAAAATGAGGTCAAGAGGCACTACAAATGCCACCCAACACATTCAGAAAGCCCAAAGTGCTCTTACATATTCCTGTAATCATTAACTCAGAAGACCAGTCTAAGACAATTAAAATGGAGCCTGAGAAGATCCTGGTGCTGCAAAACTGTAGTGTAAAGGCTTTGACATCAGCAAGAGATATGCTTTCTACAGGCCTGAATGGATGTTGCTTTGCCCCTTTCTTTAAGGCAGAGTTGAGCTCTGGCTGACTTTGTACTAGTGAATCATCTGTCTGCCCCCAAAGGGCAATTTCAACAAAATCAGATGCAATGAACAATTTTTAGGAATGACAAAAAACTGTGTTTCCTAGGGACAATGTCCTTATCTGAATGACAGTCACAAGGGGACCAAGTTTTAAAACAGGGACAAAACTCTATTAGGTTACTTTTCCACCAAACAGTGCTCAGACACCCACCTTGCGTGAGGGAAAGCACTTTAACATTCAGTACAGGGGTATAAATCGTGTATTAAATCATGTATTTTCCCTTCTCAAGCCACTGCTATGCCCATTAAACCACAAATCTTCCCAGCACATGGGTATCAGTTATCAGTTACTTGGCTTAGCAGGGCCTGGGGGCACACAATGGGCAAGGTGGAATCTTTGCCCAAATGCTGTTTTCAGGGCTTCCCATATCTCAGAGCTGCACATTTTTGAGTGCAGCTGAGCAGCTGCATAACCGAATGCAAATGAGATGTTAATTAAGCAGGAATAGGAGAACTTGTCTGTTTTCTTTCTTCAAGTTCAGAAGCAGGTGATCTGCTTTACCTCGGTGATGCCTTGGCACTTCCTTACTTCATTGTACCCTAGCCTGTAATGAAACGACTGGGATTACAAGCTCAGCACCTGTGAAAATATGAACCAATTATTTTTAAAATCCATCAGTGAGTGCCTATCAAGGAGCTTTCTGACAGCAGCCGTGCTGTTTAGGAAAGGGTTTATGTGGCACAATAATTATGTCAACTTGTCCCAGCTCTGTGGAGACACAGCATACAGAAATGGCTTTGAATGTGCTTCAGAGGTGCAGCTGGTCATGTTCCACTTCCCAGCAGTGTTTTCCTGGGGTGCTGGAATGGGAGGGAGATGACAGTGAATTGCTGGTGCTGGTGTCAAGGCACAACCCACAGTGAGTCAATGCCAGCAGTGGTGTCATCCACCGTGCCAGGGGAAGCCATATGATTAATTATGAAATAATGACAGGGCATTTCACTGCTCAGAGGTGTTTGTTTGGATGTAACAGCATGGTGGTTTTTAAAAAAACCAACTTTTCTCACTCTGTCAGGGCTTGCATGAGAATGAGATTTAAGAAAAAGATGTCACACCAGTGTTTGCCTGCTGGGAGCTCATAAACAGCCCAGGAACAGGGCAGCACAACCAGATGGAGGGCAGCAAGCAGCAGAGACCTGTGCAGGGTCTGGAGCGACACGTCTGACAGCATCTGCAGAGCCTGGTTCCCTGGGATACCAGGGCATCCCTCTGTATCTTGTGGCAGGAGCTGTAAGACTTCCCGCTGTGCAGACTGCCCTCCCAAGATTTCCATCCCTTCCTGGCAGCAGGCAGGCACAGGCAGCTGCCTTCTAGCCTGCCTTAGCAGTGGAGCAGCAGCTCCTGCGGCGAGCCAAGGCTGGTTCCTGCAGCTCTCTTGCGAGCCCTAGTGATGGTAGGACCTGCCTGCAGACAGACGGGTCTGAAAACACAGCCCTGTTCTCACAGGCAGCCCTTGCTAGGAAAACCAGGAAAATGTTTCATTCCTGTGCTAAGCAGGTTTCTCTTTCCATCCTTCTCTTCTGCTTCTCTTCCCTGAGAAGACTGAGACACCAGGGAACGTCACTGACCTCCACAAGGGTTTGCAGAGCAGAGAGATTTGTGTTGCGTTTGTCCCTAAGACAGAGATAAGAAAGGGGCCAAGACAGAAGCAAAAAAGGGAAGGCAGAGCTAGTTGAAATGCGAATAAATATTTCTTCCTATGACATCCAAAATTCCCAGACACTTGCATTCCAGAGTTGTGGACCCTGCAGCAGAGCCATTTAGTCCTCCTTCCACCAAGCAGTGAAGCACTTGCTTTCACCCCATGGTGAATGGTTGTGTGGAGCAAGGACAGGCTCCCAGCTGCTGTCTGGAACGGGTCTGCAGTTCCCAGCTGGAAACCTGACTTTCTACTAGACCTCAGAGTGGAAACAGTGTGACACTGTTACGTGGTTTATTTGTTCTACACAGTTTTTTCCTGCTTTTTATCACATGTTCACTTTAGCCATTAGAAATTGGGATGCTGAATATTGATACACACACACAGGTAGCCCAGGTGACTTTTTTCTCAAGTAATGTTTTTATAAGTGTAATTTAGCTTTACAGAAAAGTCAGGTTCAATTGAAAAAAAAAAACAACTAGTGATTCATATCAAAGTTCATATCTGCAGGTAAATGGGTGAGAGGGAAAGCAGAACATGTGATGTGTTTCTTAATTCAGCAGTTATTTGATGTACTGTCTCTGAATTAGAGCAGAATTACTTTTTGATCTGAGATCCGCAATAAGTGACTGGCAGATATTGTTAAGGAGTACATCTGTCTGATTCATGCTCCTAGTGAAGGTGCCCCTGTCCTAAACAGTTCAAATCAAAGACAGTTTGTTTAGCTCTTCAAATCCAGCAGCTGTCTCTCATTAAGTGAATTGCTGAGAGCTGTCAGGATATTGTTTCTGGACTTTCTGAAAAACTGACATTTAACTCAGGCTTTTTCTCTCCCATCTGATAAAACTAGAATGAGTATGACAGATGAAGAACAGAAACCAGAATCATGCAAAGTTCTGAAAACCTGTGTGTGTACATAATATATATCCTGCTAATTTTTATATTAATCTTTGGGAGTCATTTTAAATCTTCCACATTTTGCTTGACATGAAATGGGTACATTTAGAAACAAAATTTGCACTTGATTGTATGAGTTCTGGTCTTGTGCAATATTGACTTTTATATTTATGTTTATCATGGGATCATGGAATAATTTAGGTTGGAAAAGATCTCTAAGACCATCACGCCCAACTGTCAACCTAGCACCTCTAAGTCTGCCACTAAACCACACCTAGAAATCTTTTAAATACCTCCATGCATGGTGAGTGAACTACTTCCCTGGGCAGCCTGTTCCAATGCCTGACAACCCTTAAGTGAAGAAATTTGTCCTAATATCCAACCTAAACTTCCCCTGGTGCAAATCGAGGCCATTTCCTCTTATCCTGTCACTTGTTACCTGGGAGAAGAGACCGACCCCCACCTGGCTACAGCCTTCTGTCAGGGAGTTGTAGAGAGTGATAAGGTTCCCCCTGAGCCTCCTTTTCTCCAGGATAAACACCTCCAGCTCCCTCAGCTGCTCCTCACAGGACTTGTGCTCCAGGCCCTTCCCCAGCTCTGTTGCCCTTCTCTGGACATGTTCCAGCCCCTCAATGTCTTTCTTGCAGTGTGGGGCCCAGAACTGAACACAGGATTCGAGGTGAGGCCTCACCAGTGCCCAGTAGATGGGGACAATCCCTGCCTGGCCCTGCTGGCCACACCATTACTGATACAAACCAGGTGCCATTGGTCTTCTTGCCCACCTGGACACACACTGGCTCATGTTCAGCTGCTGTCAAACAGCACCCCCAGGTCATTTTCTTCTGGGCAGCTTTCCAAATACTGTGCCCCCAACCTGGAGCACTGCAGGGGATTGTTGTGAGCCAAGGGCAGGACCTGGCACTTGGCCTTGTTGAAGCTCAAAGAGTTGGCCTCAGCCCATTGATCCAGCCCGTCCAGATCCCTCTGCAAAGCCTTCCCACCCTCTATCAGATCAACATTGCCTCCTGCCCTATGTGGTGTTTGGGTGGAGGGGAGTTCACTGTGTTTTCCCCTGAAGTGTCTCTGGCAGGAGATGACTTAGGGTGCTGCTGTGTAGCATGCCAGCTAGCTTACTCCCTCCTCCTGAGCAGCTGTTTAGGCGCGAATTACACACGCACACACACACAAGCCAGATAGCTCAGTGTTACCAGAGATAAGGAGTCAGGAGGGCTCTCCACATGGCATTTCCATGGACAAGGTTTATTCCTTCCTTCGCAAAGGGAGACCAGAGGCAAAAAGAGAGCGAATAATGCGAGATCCAGCATTTGTACTCAGCCCGGGCAGAGCATCGCAGCCAACGAGCTGGGGACACAGGGGCAGTACAAGGTGGGACTAGGGTAAGGGAACCAACAGGGAGGGTCTGGGGGTGTGTAGGGTTACAATTTATTCACAAGGCACTGTAGGAGAGGCTTTTCCTTTATTTACAAGAGGTAAGAGGGATGTTTTCAAGCCTCTGTATTTTTCCACCAGCAGGCCTTTGCTATTTCGGGGCTCCCTGGCCCCTCAGCCATCACAGCTGCTGGCTCAGTGACCCCAACACTCACCCAACTTCGTGTCATCTACAAACTGACTGAGAGTCCCCTTGATCCCCTCATCCAGATCATTGATAAAGATATTAACTAGAATTATCCCCAATACTGAGCCTTGGGGATCACCACTGTTCCACAAGCTGGAGTTACCTCCAGTCACCACCACTCTCTGAACCTGAGCATCAGTGAACAGTGCACCTGTCCAAGCCACAAGAAGCCAGTTTCTCCAGGAGAAAACTGTGGAAAACTGTAAAAGACTTTACTAAAGCCCAGGTAGACAACATCCACAGCCTTTCCCTCATCTACTTAGAGGGTCACCTTGTCACAGAGGAGCTTCAGTTAGCTATTATCACAATAAGAGAAAACCCCTCAAACAGTTCTATATATTTCTACCATAATAAGTGAGATCAGCAATTGGAAAAAAAATACTCTGAATATGATAAAGCAAAGCTCTAAGTCTTTAAAGATACAGCATTTTTCCATCTGGTTATTACTAGGCCTGAAAAGGCAGATTTTCACGAGGAACTTTCAGAACTGATAAGTCTGAAAGTTTAGAATTTCCATCTTGTTCTGAGCCAGCTTCTTTTTTCATTGGCAGTGTCTGGCCTAGCTGTTGAAATAG
Source organism: Dicrurus megarhynchus (assembly GCA_013399195.1). NCBI lineage: Eukaryota > Metazoa > Chordata > Aves > Passeriformes > Dicruridae > Dicrurus > Dicrurus megarhynchus. Next base: position 728,151 of record VXAD01000580.1, read on the forward strand.
AGCAACAAATCTGTTCTTCCTGCATTTCTAATTGCCATAGTCTTCTAAAAAGCTGTCTGGCAAGGGTACTGGATTTATATTCAGGAGTAAAATTTAAGTAGTTTGGAGACAAAACAGTTGAACAAAGGCCTCATTTTTTCTTTTAATACAGGCAGCAAGAGGTTTCCCACTTATTTAAAAAGAAGGAAAGCTGGATCTATGTAAAGCTCTGGATATGTTTCATCTAGGCTTCCACACAAGTGTCCAGGCAGACAACTCATCATTCCAGGAAAAATCACCCAGTTTACTCTAAAATGAATGTGAAAAGACAACCAAAGAGACAAAAATATCAACTTCACCATCTGTCAAGATGATCCTTTTTGTTGCCATGACCATACTGTGCCTTACCCAGTCATAATCCAGCTCCTGGTTCAAATCACTCATCTGGGATGCTCAAAATATTTTATAGACATTCATTTTATCTCTCAAAACCTGTACATGGAGAGCATAAAATGACAAATAGAGAAAATAAGGGCAGAGAAATGTTAAGTTGTCAAAGATGTTTACCTTCTCATCCCTTAAATTGGGGGAGGGAATGCTTGGTCTTGGATCCCAGATGTGCTTTCCAATCATCACCTTCGCCTTACAAAGGGACACCTACCTTCAGCTCATATGAATTGTGTTCAGCCCACAGTATCCCAGCTAAACATTTCAGGTTCTCAATCCTATCTCCCACAGTCAGCAATTAAAGGGAAAGTCAAACAGTCCAGGGGGTTCTGGGTGAGGGAGCCCTTCATCCTGCCTGGCCCCACAGGGTTGACAGACCACATGACAGCTTGGGGAGCTGAGTCAGGCCTCTGTCAGCCCTTGGAGAACCAGCTGCAGGTTTATTTTAATATAAGAAAAACAATGAAAACTTCCCCCTCCCTCCAAAAAAATTTATCTTTGTCTGGGTAAAATACTGGCTAAAATATTTCCATGAAATGACACATAAGATGACTGCAAATACCCAACAGCCAGTGCCATTTAAAGGTCAACCAAAACCTTCAACACATACATAATAATACAAATAATACTTAACATCCAATGAGGCACTTTTTGCTTTCCAGGTACTTTCATAACATTGATTCAATAACCCTCATAACTGCCAACACAGTGTTTTAGAGATGAGAAAACTCATGAATTATATGTGTTAAAAGGCCCAGTTTAAGGATATAAAGTGAGTTTTAGCTTTTTCTAGAGAATGTTGAATACTTGAGGTGTCATAGCAAAATCTGCAGTTATACCATAAATAGAAAGCCTGTAGATACAAGCTTAAATGTTCCACTTGCGTATCTATAGAGAAAAGAGAGGAGGAACATAACAACATTTACTTCCTAAATGTCCTACAGAGATGTATAGGGCAGTGCTACCTTCCTGGTGGCTGATTTGAAGGTGAGGTACAAGTCCTTGTTCTTTCTTCCTTGCTGCAAACTGCTGTGAAATAGCAACAAAATGGATATTAGTAGGTAGCACGAAGACCTGCTTATAAAACCAGCTTATAGTTTTAAAATAATTGTTGGCTCTGTTCCTCTACTGGGATTCATCTTCTACTAAATTTAAGTCTGTCATGAGCAGTTTGATATGTTAAATCACAGTTTATTGTAAAAATCCCAGAGTCTCTTTCAAAATATGAAATATTGTCTCAACTACTCCTGTTACCACCCATTATTTTGGCTATCCATTAGCACAAGGCTTTATGTGTTCATGATAAACTGTGTCACGAATTTCCAAGATGCTTTGCTATGCAGCATTAGGCCTGGATAAATTTTTCACTTTTTCATATTTCCCCCAGCAGCTTTGGGTGGGTTGTTAGATTGCTAACCTAGGACCTGATTTTTTTTTATCTTCCTCAAATATGAGCTATTTTGGAGTTCTGCATTTTTCTTACTTTCCCTCTGAGCCAGGTTTTCTCTAATAACCAGATGGCTGCTAAAAACCAGGGAGGTCTTTAGGTGGTATTTATGACTAATATTTTAGCAGAATGGTACAGCTGCTTATTAGATGGTCAAATAGAGATTATGTCAAGATACAGAAAACATGCAATTAACTAATAAACAGTGACTGAAAATATAACCATGTATTTTAAAAATTTGTTTTCATTTTTATCGTCTGCTTGAAGCTGGAACAAGAGCAAAGGACTTCATAACACATATCTTTTTAAATCTTTATCTTGTTCATAAAGTATGGTCTTTTACAATTTCACTCAATCAATAGATTTAACCAAGCTAGTCTTCTGAAGCCATATTTGTAAATTAATCAGAAATAACACGCTGTGAACCAGTTTGAGATGTGAGAAGTACTGTGTTAATCCACGGACTGAAACAGCAAGAGAATGCTTATTTTACACGCAGATATGCACAACTTCATGTGAAGGTTGCAAATCAGTTTAGTAACCCTTCCTGGCACAGGTACTCCCTCACTGGAGCATCTAGCAGCTGCCTAAATTGGATCTGTGGCCAGCTGGTCAGTCCCATAGGTGGGCAAAGTAAGACATAAAATACTAAAGTGCTGCAAGGATAGAAGTGTAAAATGAAACAGATGGGATATAGTCATTCCATCTCACTGGAAGATTCAAGAAAAAACAAAACAATAAAGTAAACAAAAGAGCTCTTTGGAGCTTTAAATTTATCTTATTCTTCCAGATTGCTGAACATAAAGACCACACTCCTATAAAATACCTTTTTTAAAAAAAGCAAACACAAAACAAAGGTAAGATTTCAAGAACTGATAATCTGTATGGTCAAGATTAATGGATATGTCATTTGTTTATATAACCCCCCATATTTTTAATTTAATATTCCAATTATTCTTTTAGAATATTTACATAGGTGATTTCAAGGAAAAATAAAGTACAGATCATATTTGTGATTGTGGTGGGTGGACGCCAGGTGCCCACCAAACTGCTCTGTCACTTCCCTCCTCAGCTTGACAGGGGAGAGAAAAGAGAATAAAAGGCTCATGGGTCAAGAAATCACTCACCAGTTCCTTCATGGACAAACAGACTCGATTTGGGGGAATTAATTTAATTTATCACCAATCAAATCAGACCAGGACAATGATAAATAAAACCAAATTTTAAAACACCTTCCCCCCACATAGATTTGTTGATATGACTCACCACATGAAATTTTGGCATGGGTTTCCTGTTATTTTTCAGAGATACACACACACCTCTTTCCTGCTCTGAAAGAATAAATTGTGTGGCAAGGTATTGCTCTGCTGGGTCGTTGCACTTCCGTAGGATTCAAATCCACAGCAAGGCTGTTGATTGAATGCAGGACTATATAAGCCCCAGAGAAGCTTAGGTGTTCGTAGGATACCAGGGGCGAGCAAACAAAGATTTAGATATATCCTCGAGAGTGCATGCAGAACCTCTCCAGTCGTTCCCAAATGATGAGTGTAGGAGGTAGTCCTTAACCCTTTCTGAGGCAGCCACATGGAAACAGAGCACTCCTTAGAACCATAAAAATACTGATCATAGGGTCATTAAGGTTGGAAAAGACCTTCAAGATTGTCAAGTCCGACCTTTGGCCAAACACCACCACACCAACTAGACCATGGCACATGTGCCACGTCCAGTCAAAGGTACAAAGGAACAATCACTTCCCTAATCCTGCTGGCCACATTATCCTTGATACACCAGGATGCCATTGATGTTCTTGGCCACCTGGGCACACACTGGCTCATGTTCAGCTGCAGTCGATCAGCACCCCCAGGACCTTTTCTGCTGAGCCACTTTCCAGCCACTCTGCCCCCAGCCTGGAGCACTGCAGGAGTTGTTGTGACCCAAGGGCAGGACCTGGCACTTGACTTTCTTGAATCTCATACAATTGACCTCAAACCATCATGCCAGCCTGTCCAGGTGCCACTGCAGAGCCTTCCTTTGGCAGATCAACGCTCTCTCCCAACTTGCTGTCATCTGCAAACTGACTGAGGGTACCCTTGACCCTCTCACACAGTAAAGATATTAAACAGAACTTGTCCCAGTACTGAGCCCTGGGGAACACCACTGGTGACTGTCTGCCAGCTAGATGTAGCTCCGTTCACCACCCCTCTCTGGGCATGGCCATCCAGCCAGTTTTTAACCCAGCCAAGATTGCACCAGTCTAAGCCATGGGCTGCCAGCTTCTCCAGGAGAATGTAATGGGAGATAGTATTAAAGGATTTACTGGGGTCCAGGTAGACTACGTCCACAGCTTTTTCCTCATCTACTTGGTGGGTCATCAGATCATAGAAGGAGGTCAAGCAGGACCTGCTTTTTCTAAATCCATGCTTTTTGGGCCTGATTCCCTGGTTATCCTGGATGATGGCACCCAAGGTGATCTGTTCCATAACCCTCCTGGGCACTAAGGTCAGGCTGAAAGGACTGTAGCTCCTCAGATCCTCCTTCCAGCCGTTCTTGTAGATGGATGTTATATTTGCTGACCTCCAGTCCATTGGGACCTCCCCATGAGCCAGGACTGCTGGTAAATGATGGAGAGTGGCCTGGTCAGCTCTTCCAGCAGCTCCCTCAGTACCCTTGCAAGGATCCCAGCCAGCCCCATAGACTTGTATTTAAGTTGCTCAGCAGATCACTGATGACTTCCTCCTGGATCACAGGGGGCCCAACCCTCTCCCTGTCCCTGTCTACCAGCTCAGGGGGCTGCTTGTCCTGAGGATACCAGTCTTACTGTTGAAGACTGTAGCAAAGAAGGCATTAAGTACTTCAGCCTTTTCCTCCTCCTGGGTGACAATAAAGTATGGAGATTTTCCTTAGCCCTCCTTTTGTTGATGATGTGTTTATAAAACACTTTTTATTATCTTTCACAGCAGTGCTTAGACTGAATTCTAGCTGAGCTTTCACCTTTCTAATTTTCTCTCTACATGACCTAGCAACATCTTTGTATTCTTTCTGAGTTGCCTGCCTCTTCTTCCAAAGAACTCTCATAAACTTTAAACTCTCATAAATTTTCTTCCACACACTCCAGGAACCTCCTAGACTGCCTCCTCTCTGCTGTGCTGAGTTTCCAGCAGACATCTGGCAAGCTAAAGTTTCCCACAACAACAGGGACCAGAGATCATGAAATATCAGCCTGCCACTTACAGAACACCTTGATTGTACCTTCACTGGGATCAAATCTTCTGGAGAATAAACTTAGCCACTGACACCCCACATTTCCCTGCACGGCTGGGTTACGGCAGCAAGCTCAAGAAAGCACTGAATCAGAGCCCTGCAAGTGGCTGCTGTATGAGCTGGAAGTATTAATTGTATATGACAGCATGGGTTTCACTCTGAAACACATTCATTTTTTTGAGCAATGACTGCTTCAGTTCAAATTTGCAAACCGTCAGCTTTCCTGGAGGAGTCCCTTTCTTGGTTCTTTATCTTATCATTTTCCATGACATGTGTTGTACTGCAATAGTACAAGTGTTGTCTTGAGAACAGTGTTCCAGTGTTCTGTAGGTGCTCTCCTGCAAACTGAATTTTCCTCATCCTCAGTTCTACTGTCACTTAGCAACCAAGAGGATAATCAGTGAAATTCTAAATATTATATTGTCAAGGAGATCAAAGCACAAAATACCTAATTAAATTTTTGGGGAAAATACCACCTTTTCTTTTGTTTTTCGTTTGTTTGTTTTGTTTGTTTGTTTTTTGTTTGGCTTGCTTCAGCAGGTAGAAGATGTGCAAAAAATTGCTAGTCATAGTGAATTTATACTGCAGTCTAAGGATCTGTGGATCATAGCTTCAGGAATGCATGCATTTTAATACTCTTTAAGTCAAAAATGGTCCATAGAGACATGGAGGTGGATCTACTGGAGACAGAACTAAGGCTTAGTGTAATATCACTAGTAATATTTTCTGACGTGATGTAATCAAATATTTTGTACACAGAGATCAGTGAAACTTCACCTACTGGAAAGGTTATGTGGAGAACACTGAAAGATTAGGTCTGTACAAGAATTTTAGAGGGTATAATGGTACACAGGGAGTTTGGACAAGCATGTGGAAGAATTGGGTCCCACTGTCTTAACCCATCATTACTGCCTTGTGATTTGACTTCCTGGACCCAGGCCACAGATTATCACTCAGTGATTCTGTTTAATGCCCATGACTGAGTTAAAAAATATCTTTTCATATTTTTCAGAGGCAGAGTGTCACAGAGGATGCATTTAAAGGGAGATGGCTATTCAATCGGGTCATAAAGAAAGGTTTTCAGTGCTTAATTATCCATTAAAACAAGCTGTTTTATTTCCAGTCTGAATTGGCCTAGCTTTAAAAAAGACTGAATTCTGTCCTTTTCTGTTACATTAACAATCTTTATAGTGGTCATCTTTTCCTCATGGAAGCATTTATATTCTGTCATCAAATTATCTTGTCACTGCTATTTTTGTTAAGATTCTCTATTGACGTTCTTTAATTCTTCCTAGTGCTGTCTCCAACCTCTCCCCACACTGTTCTGGAATCTTTTTTTCTTGGAAGCTAAAGAAAAGGAACAAGAAAAATCCCCCAAACTTTGCAGTCAGTGGAAGCCATTGTTCTCCAAATGCAAATCTTATCATTGAGCTTAGCATCCTAGCACTGAGTTCCTCAGGCAGAGGTAATATTTTAGTACTTTTCCTAATCAGCATTTCCTTTCCACAGTTGGAAATGGGGTTTGGTCTTTTCAGTGATTTATTATACAAAGAGTCAGTGTTCATCTGGTTACCCTCAGGGAACTCTGAACTGCCTTTTTTGAAAACACGGTTCTTTATTATGAAAGTGCAACTCAGTCACTGTGATGAACCTTAGTGTAGCCTGTGTTAAATAATATATTGCATAATTTCAGCTTGCATATGTTCCAGATCACACTATATAACTAATGTTTGCTTTGAGAAACTTACCAGGTTTTGGGTCATTCTACATGTTTACTCTTTACCATATTATCATTTCTCCCAGCTAATAACTAATGCTCATGGACTATAAAAGTACAATGGACTTCAGTAGGTCATCTAAACTATCCTGCTGAACACAGGCAATTATTAAGAAAAGCCCCAAGCAAGTGAGGTTCTGTGGCTGTTCTGTCTTCTGAGAGAAGACACTCCAGCTTCACAGTTAGCACCACATAAGGGCAGGGGAAGTATGATCAGAATTTCCATCTGTCCACCTTGAATTCTTGGCACAGGTGATCAGGTACTTGCTTACACTTGGAGGTGGCTTCAGTGCCTGTCTCCAGCAAGGTCTCAGCTCATGGTTTGAAGCTGAAGACTTTTGGTGACCTAACGGCAGCACAGTTGTCCCCTGGGATTCTGTTGGGATGGATGACAGAATTTAAGACAGACAAGCAGATCCCTCAAGATATAGCTCCTGTATCTCAGAAACCAGTGGCCCAAGCAGACAAAGCTTTCCATGAGAGGGGGTAGTTAAAAAGTGGAGGACTGTGTTGATATCACAGCAGAGGATTGTGCACGGGCATTGCAACTTTAGGCCATATAACTAAAATTGATCTTGATGTTTCCTACTGAAATCCATGTGGTGAAGTGTAACTGGTTCTGATAGAGTTGTTTCTTATTAAACAGGGAAAAAGTGAACAGGCAAAACCATCTTGGAGCCTATCTGTAGTTCAGGATATCATTAAATAAAGAAAAAGCAAAAGAAGGCTTTTCTGTCCATTTTCAGTTCCATTAATAGCAGTTAAACTGTCTTCAGAGGCCTTGAGGCCTCTGAGAAGAAAATGTTGCTGTCTCCTTTCTGCAGGCTGGGATCCAAAAGGCACAGAGATAAGCTGACTTGGGGGCGTCACACAATCGTCATCAAGCATGAGTTGTGAAAAGACCCACAGGTGTCTGACTTTCATCTCTCTGCACTGCTCAGGTCTGACTTTCATTTCTCTGCATGGCTTAATAGATGATTCCTTCATTTATTCAGAAAATACGTAGAGTAGCTGACACCAGCACAAGATTTATTTCATCTCTTATTTGTAGCCACATAAATGATAAAATTAATCTGCATGCAAGAACTCATGGGACAATGTCGACTCACGTGTAAGATGATGTCATAGTGGAAAATAGGTTTCCAACATATTTTCCTGATCACTTGCCACTAAAGGCTTGGTTAATCACTTACTATTTACTTGGTTTCTTGTTTCCTACTGCCTGACTCTGAGGTTCTTACACCACTAATCAAGAAAGAAGACTGTGCTGACAATTTTCCAGGATTTCTGGCTAAAGTGTTGGTGGATTACCCTAAGATAATATACATCTTCCTAACCCTACCCTAACCCTACCCTAACCCTAACCCTGTATACATCTGAATTCTTCTTGGGATGCAGTTGATGTAAAAGGGACCTGCAGCATTAAGCAATATTTGAAGCCCACCAATTGCATGCCTCTTTGCTTTCATCTGATCTTGTCACTTTATTTTTTTGTGCCTTCAGAAGCATGGGAATTATTCTGAACTCTCTTCCTTCTGTTTTGGAGGTTTTTTTATGTGATGGATTATTCCTGGCTGGACACCAGGTGCCCGCCAAAGCAGCTCGGTCGCTCCCCTCCTCAGCTGGACAAGGGAGAGAAAAATAAGGCAAAAGGATCATGGGTGCAGATAAGGGCAGGAAGAGACAACTGACCAGTTACTGTCATAGGCAAAACAGATTTGACTTGGGGTAATTAGTCTAATTTATTACCTATCAAATCAAAGCAGGATAATGGGAAATAGAACAAAATCTTAAAACACCTTCTCCCCATCTCTCCCTTCTTTCTTGGGCTCAATTTCACTACGATTTTCTCTGCCTCCTCCCTGCCGGCAGCACCTGGGGGCAGGGAGGGAGGACTGAGGTCAGTTCACCACATGTTGTCTCTGTTGCTCCTTCCTTCTCTCTGTGAGGACTCCTCACACTCCTTCCCTGCTCCCGTGTGGGGTCTCTCCCAATGGACACTCCTACAGTTCTTCACAAAGTGCTCCAATGTGGATGCCTTCCATGGGGTGCACTCCTTCAGGAACAGGCTGCTCCAGCGAGGGTCCCCCACGGAGTCATAAATCTTGCCAGCAAACCTGCTCCAGCATGGGCTCCTCTCTCCACAGGGCCACAGAAGAAGGAAATCTGTAGTGAAACACATCACAGCATTACAGGCTAGCAATAGAAATATTTTAACCCTTTGCCCATTTCTGTCTTTCCACTATTTACTGAATCTGATGGGCTTACATCCTTCGTGTGAAGTTGTAACTCCTCATCCTCTTAGTAACTTTTGGGAGCTCCTCGGATCTTCATAAGTCCACAGGTCCTGGAAGACCATGATTAGCCTCCAGGTATTAAATACTTATATTATCACATAAAAACCAACTCACACAATCTGTGTGCCCTCCTACTGATTGCTTAAATTGACTTCTACAATGAAATGAGAAGACAAAATTTTGTGGTTGCTGTCTTTTCCACAGCATGACAAATATACAGTGAATAGCAACACAGGGGCAGGTATCAATAATATTACAGATAAAGGGACACAGCAAGTGGCGAGGGGTCCATGTGCAGGGGTGATCCTTATTCCTTTTATATGGCAGCTGTATTTTCCCCAGGGTGGCCCACACTGCCTCCAACCAGTACTTCAGAAACATGGTGGGAGGTAAAAATTTCCCTCCTGAGATGATAATTTGCTACTTTTTTCTTCGCTTTCAGTCCATCATCCTGTAGTGCTTGTGATGTTTAAAGCCAGGGTGGGAATTTTAACGTTCTCTCTGTATACATTTATGAACCATGAAATAAATTAAAATTGCCACTTCTGTGCCATTGGTAGAGGCTCATGAATTGCCTGAATGGTGCCCTCATTTTTAGCAGCATTAGTGAAAGGAGGCAATAAGAAAGCTCATAAACTGTTTGCATCCCTTTTTGGTAGTGGCTGAACAACAAAGAGTGAGCAACTGATGTTCTCACATTAAACATTTTGTTCAATATTTAAACATCAAGGCCTAAATTTTTAACATGGTGCAGAAAGCTTCAGATGTGTGCCTCCCGTGAAAAGTAATAGGAGGCAGGGAGCTAAATCCTGCCACACCACATTTAATATTTATTCCTAAAGGGTCCTTCTGCTGCTGAAGAGATTTGAGCACACTGCACTTGCTAAGGCTTTTGGAGGCATTCCAATATCACCTATATGATTATGTGGCTTGCAAAGAGCATATTAACTTTATGCCTTGCAGTGCTTATGGAGGGGAAGGGGAAGCAAAATAGTTGTGCCAAGCTTCAGACAACAAAAGACTTTTGTAAGATTTAAAAGAAAATCATAGATTTTAGTTAATGAATCTGGCCTAAATAATTTAAAATACTAATCTGACAGGGCTAGATAAAAGATAAAGGAACTAACAGAGCCCATTTATTTACCATCCCTTATTTTTAGATCTTGGCTGCAAAACATGTTTCTCTTTGTGCCTATGCAACCTCAGTCCTCAGGTTTTCATCAAATCTGTGAAAAGGCAATGTCACACTTGTTTCATGATAGAATGTTTGAGTCAGTTGCAAAAAACTCCTTGATTCCCACTCTTATCTGGGGAAAGCTGTGCTGGTTTTGTATCCGACACGGTGTACTACACTTCCTGAACAGTGCAATTCACTTGGGGGAGGAAAGCCTACACCCATTGCTGTCCCTCAGATACTACACACTATGGATAGAGGGATAGAGAGGAAGAAGGCTGGTGCCCTTCATGATGGCTCTGCACCCCGTGATGCAGTGTTGAGAATGGAGCAGTGGTTTGAGGATGCAGGAGAGCAGAGAGCAAGGGGCAGGACTGCCCCAGGAGCATTGGGGTTCGGTGGGAGGTCAGGTGAGGCAGTTTGCTGCTGTCCCAGTATGTAGACTGGGGGTTCTCCCACTCATTCTTTTGTCCTACAGATACACAGTGTGAGAAGTGTTTGTACCACATACTTCCTATCCTGTGCTTTCCTTCCCAAAACTGCTGAGTGAATAACCTTCATGGTCATGGGATGCTTCCCTGGGCACACCTCAGGTGTAAGCTCACGGAATGGACTATTTATAAGCCTGGTGTTAAAGATGCATTCAGCATGGCCCATTGCCTTAGATTGTGAAAGATCCTATGGGAAGCCTTGCCCAGCTTTTCTTTCCTTGGAAATAATCTTGCTTCAAACAATTCTTGGCCTGTGCTTTTGAGACCAGTCCCAGAAGGAATCAGATGACACTTTCAGTCTTGTGAAGAAAACTTTACAGGGCTACAGCTGATTAATGAGATGTAGTAATTAAAAGAGTATATGGACTATTATCTAGTAACTAGCTGAGCTAGTAATTTATCAGTTAAGAGATTCAGGAATTAAAAATTTCCATGATCTGATTACGGTGTTCTGTGGATTGTTAAGTAATGATTAATGGAAATTCTGAGAGAGACTTTATAATTATGATGAATTTTCAGCATAAAAATATAAAACTAAGAAACATTGAAGCATGTGGCAATTGGGAGAGGGCATTTAGTGGATCTACTTACCACAGAGTATCTAACCGGAATATTTCAGGGTATAGACACTTCATCATTATGTTTATAATATTCTAAGACATATGAGATAATGAGTATATGATTCCTATGTGACCGTAAAAATGAGCAATTTTAAATGAAAGTCAAATTTTTCATAAATAAATATACTAGTAAGTTGTCCTGTTGAAGGGTCCAACCCATATTATTGACAGGGAAGTACTACAATTGTAATGTCAGACATTGGGTGATTTTTGCATACAAAGGAGCCTGTTGGGCTTTTCCCTCAGTGCACGGTGGTTACAAGAGGATGAGGTGCGAAGGGGAGGGCTGATCCCACATGGATGTTCCAGAAGAAGACTTCCTTCCTTCCTCCTGACTTATCTCCACAGGTTGGCTATGCCTCCAAGCCAGGTCAGCCTCTTCATCTGTAGGTGGAGCCAAGAGACTACTAAGACATGCCACTAATCTTTCAGTCTGACTCTGTTATGTACAGAATCTGATAAAATAATATTATCATTATCTTTGGTGGCAATGCTTGCAGCAATGAATCAAAAGGAGTATGAGCTATAGGCTGCTGCTATGGTAGAGACTTGATATGGGATCTCTCAAATAACGAATAAAAAAGCAGTGGGAATCAGATTAAACCTCTGCAGCTGCAATTTTTTAATCACTGCTCATAACTGTGTAACAAACTTTATTTCATTTTGCCTGTGGTGTCCCTTGCATGCTCCCCTTAGCAACTGCAGTAGGAAAAGGATAGGGTCCTGTATATCCTGCTGTGTTAGAGCTTTGCTGAGCATTTGTAGGTACATCTGTGATTTGTGAGAGCACCACTTTGTTTTGGGGCAAGACAATGAACAGCACCCCTGAAAAACTCTACAGGAAGCTGCACGAAGAAAAAAAGGGTGTGCTGCTGTGGTGGATGGGCTGGCTGAAGCTGGAATGCTTTTATGGAGGATATTGCCAAACTTTCACTGTTCTACAGTCGCCTCTCTGCAATGACCAAAGGCTGAGGAATAATAATGGACTGAAAGAAAAAGCAAACAATGCAAAAGCTGTCTCTGAAAAAAAATGCATGTGTTAAACCGGAGGGCAAAATCCCCCATTAAACCCACTACTGAATTATTTATCTGAATTTTAATTGTCGTGGTTGGATCGAATCTTTTGGCTCAGCCATGTGCACTGAAAATTATTCGCTGAATGCCCTCAAAAGTGCTCTGAAGAAGTGGTCGTGATTCATTGCAAATCCTTCTTTGCTCCAGTCTTGTTCTGCACAGGAAATAAGTTTCTGCATTCCTTTCTGGCACGTGGCATTTCACAGGGGCAGGTGGAAAACAACTACGAAATGGAAAACTGTTCTTTTTGAACCCACAGGTTGCAAAAATGACCTTACAAAATGAGGTTCCTTCTGGTCTCATGAAGTCAGAACTAAAAGAAATTTAAAAAGGTCTTATATAGTGGTATGCAGCTAAAAAACTATTTTTTTACTATTAATTAGCATTTGTTACTTTCAGCTAAAATCAACCACATAATCAATCTGTTGAAAATAATGTTGTCATTTCCTCTGCAAATTGAAAAGGTGTGACATATGTGAGAAAGTTCTCAGAAAGAAAGACACCAGAAACTGAAAGAATAGCAGAAATTTAGTTAGATGGTTACTCTCAGCCACATTTTATTTTATAAGCTAGTGTTCTCTTCAAAGGAGATGTGACAGTCTTGTCAGACAGGTAGGCCATCAAACACAAGGGAGGAAGCAGCTCTGACATGTGATGAAGGCCTGTTGACCAAAAGTAGAACATCAGTCAGAGCCGGCAGCAAAAATTAGGAAAACCTCTAGTTGCAATGTCTTTCCTTAAGGTTGCTGTTTGGAGATGTGGGAAATTATATTAGGGAGGCAATGAACAATTCAACCCTTAAGGGAATAAGGAGACTGCAAATTTAAAAGCTAATTTGGTCACAGCCCTAGTGAAAGCTGGTTCCTTGGGCTCTGTAACTATCTAATAAAATTTAGTGTCCATTTTAAACCAGATTCATTTATTTTTTTTTGTTTTACATGAGTTTTTAACAATAAATCATCATAACTTTCATCTAAAACAATGAAAGTAGTACTCCTGCAATCACCTGCTAGAATTGCCATCCAATTTTAGTTTCTTATTTTATTAAAGGTGTTTACATTGACTGCAACAACTTGATATTGCCACCAAGTGTAAATACTTTTGAGTACTTGTTGCCTCTATGTCACTAGAGAAAAATCACAAAAATATTTAGCTGGAAAGACCTCAGTACTAAAACAGGAGCAAGTGAACCCAGACTGTCCCTGGCAAGCAGTACCGTAGGAGCAAACACAGAATGTGATCAAAACTGTGATGGATATAATTACAGAAGATAAGATGTTGCTCTGGTGAGGGGTTACACTTTGGCCGGCTCAGGTGAAACACATTTTTATCTCCATATAGCTGGCAAAAGAGTAAGCTCTTTGCTAACTCCAGCACTTACCCCCTCCAGCTGATTGCAATGAACATCTGGTAGATTCATTTCCCATGAAAATGCAAAAGGTTTTTCTTGAAATGTTTTGTTGCTCATTGTTCCTCACTTGTGCAAGATGATTTAGCTCAGTAATTACATTTGCATCCGTTTTTATTGCATTTGAGGCATCATTAGCCGAGTCAAGGTAGTGAATTAAAGTGCTTGTTACCAAAATTTAATATCCTGAATTTCACTTTGCACAAAACATGAATTTACAGTAGGTTTTCAATGTGTGCATCTTCTGGATAAAACTACCATTCCTCCATGAGAAAATACCTGAGTGTACTACCTGTGTGTGATGTGTGAGAACTCCTGTGATGTTGCATAAGGCATTGCCTTCATAAAATAATGAGGGGGAAACTGACTCTGTTTCTTCTGAAGATGTAGCAACGTCAATCACAGTTATCTTGATTAGATTGCAAGAAGTATAATTGCTGTTCAAGTCTAATGTCTCCACTGATTGCTGATGATGTAAATGTGAGGAGTTGATAAATTACCCTGGCAGCACTATCGTTAACTCTCTGCAGTTTTTCTGGAATTTTAAAGAAGGTATGTCGATATGGTTGGTTAAGAGTGGTATTGAAGCAAGTTGTTCAGCTGTCATGATGCACTTCTAGCACCTTATACAAGGTAACCAAAACACTGTTAAAAGACCGATTTGTAAATCCCACCCTGTGCTGGCTGAGGGGGAAACCCACACTCATTGATTTGCAAGGATTGGACTCTGGATCTTTCTTCTTTGCATGGGTCAAAACTGACCTTGTAAAAGGTCAGAGGGCGCTGTCCAAGGGCCAGAGCTGTAGAATGTATATTAGAGGTTGGTCCTGTGGGTAAGGCAACAAACATCTCAGGCCTCAGTTCTCTTGTGACTTTTAACAAATCCTCTGTGATCTTTCTCAAATGAGGCTTTTCATACTTTAGCACTCTTGAAGTAATGCAGATGTACCAATAGTCTTCTGTTTACAGTAAAACTGATGCATGGCCTCAGAAGGACAAAAGTTAAAGGTGATTAAATTTTATTTGGGGGTTCATATCCTGTTGTTAATGAAGAACTGCCCTCCTTGGTTTTGCAGGCTGAAGTTTCAAGTCTCCCTTTAACATACCTGTACAGATTATTTTCCTTTGTTGAGGGTTTGACAGATGTCACAAACTAAAAATCCTCCCATCCCTGGGCATGACCCAATTAACTTTAGTTTGAGGTTATTTTTAAGCCTCATTTTACACTGCTTCTTGTTAGTGGTGATAATTCATTATGATAATGAAGGTTAAAAGAGAGGAACTTTTTTCCATCAGCCATGAGAGATGATCTTTAATTTTCTGTATAGAACCCTTATAAAAAATTTGCATTTTCCTTGTATGGAAGACATCATATTAATATCAATTTAGAAAAAGGGAGTTTCTGAAGAGAACTACATTAACATCAGCATCAATGTTAGCCAGAGAATTAAACAAACAATTTGCTCAGTGAAAAGCAAAGCAGAAAGATAATGAATGGTTATACCTTGAAAAATAAAAGTAGGATTTTATCAGTAGCTTTTATAGACACCATTAAAGAATAAGAGAAGGTAAAATGGATTTGGAAGATCTTTCGTAGGGACACTTAGTACTGAAATGCCCAGCTCTCTGCAAAAGATGGAGCCAGACCTCTGACCTTGCAGATGTCCTTGCACAGAAGAGCTGATCTCCCCTCCAGGATTCTAGTTCTGATTTGCATTTACATTTCCAATGACTTTATACAACACCTACTGCCCCCAAAAACCAGCATGGTATCTATGGGGGGATTTATCTCACTTAGGTCTAGGTGTTTATAGTATAGACTCCTATCTGAGATCATGAGACCCCTTTGTAATCAGGAGAGATCTGTTGGGTAGAGTTAAAGGAGTGTGGGATGTGATTGTCTTACTGCAAGGTGGGTACTCACATTTGACCAGCTGCGTCACAGCCCAGACTCCACTGACTCACTGTTGGCTACAAGGGCACTTAAGCAGCTGGTCAAGAGAGCATTTCACTATGCTCTCCCTGCCCTTAGCTTTTTGTGCCCACTTACCCCATGATGCTGGATGTTTGGTGTTTTGGCAGAGCAGACCTGTATCATGACACACAAGGCCTGACATAAAGTCCAGAAGTCCTCAAGTAGAATTAATTTCAGCTGGTTACTTGTGGGATTAAAAACTCTCAGAGTCAATTACTACCAATGTTGCCATTTGTATTGAATTTACCAATGTAAACAATTGTTTAAACAATGCTAAATTAATCACAATTGCTTTGTATCTTGTTGGGGCTTATTGAAGAGACAGAAATGCTCCAGCTGGTTTTAATGAGGTAGGGGAGAAGCCTTAGATAGGCATTAAGTGTGGGATTCTTTGCTATGTGCTGACAGGAGAATCGTGTTATGTATCTCTGCCATGGGAAGCCTTCTGTTGAAATAAAATTGGGTCCTTTTCAGGGACAGTCAATTATTGATGTATCTCTCCAGAAAATGCCTGTTGTACCAGTCCTGTGAAACACACATCCTTAGTGGGCTAGTTCAGATCTCATTAGAAAGTCTTCCTAAACTTGAGGTGCACAAATGGGAATTTGTGCGTTCTAAAGATATCTAAAGAAGTATATGCCAATTTATGCAGAAACTCCTTGCACTGGAAAGAGGAGACGTACAGACTTTGTGCAAGGCTGGATGAGTTCCCTGTGAATGTCTGCTGCAGGCTGGTCCTGAGCAGATGACAGCACGTCTGATATACTTTTAGGAAAGTGCTATTTTTGCTTATGTTTCCCGTGCAACAACATAAGAATAAAATCTAACTGGTCAAGACTGTGAGAAGATACTGTTTAGTATCTTTAGGAAGCACCTCCTGGATGTAAAATGGACTTTTACACATCCCTAACTTTTTAATTTGACCAGTGGCTCATTCTTCCAGTAAACCTATGTCTCAAGGCAGTGATTTCAATGTTAATTACATTTCTCCTAATTAAAACAGGTGGCTGAATTAGGGGTCTATTACACAGATCATTTCCTGTTCTAAGAATGGTAGATGTATAACTGTGCTGCTGTTCTTCAAGCATCTAACCACAGGTCTGGGATATTTTTTCCCACTCACAGAACGGGGCAAAGATTTGTGCAGCCTCCTATTCCTGTGAATAAATAGTTTATCTGCTATCTGAAAGTCTAAACCTCTCACAGCCTAAATTTCCTTAAGCATAAAGCCAATTAAAAGCACAGAAGAATATCTCCCAAAACTAATTAGGCCTTCTTAGCCAAGCTTTTAAACCCTCCAGTTTGGAGCTTGCAGGAGATCTTGAGGCAGAGGCATCTGCTAGGTCTGGGCAGAAGGTCCAGCCTTGTGGCCCAGGTGATGCAGACACAGCTAGAAAGCAGTATCCTGGAATCTATACTCACTCTTTCATAGTGGGCTGACACTGAGGTGTCCTGGCATGATGCAGCAGTGAGTGAACGTCTGGGGAGAACCAGCCAGCACCTTGTGTGACTGCTGAGATGTGAGCGCTCAGGTCCTCAGGTGTGCCACACTTCTGAGAGCTATGGGTCACCTGCCACCCACCAAAAGGTTGAGGAGTCTTCTAGAGCTCCTCAGCATCATAAAAGGAGCCATTGTGGTATTTTGCTGAATGGTGACTCTCAGAGCCATGGCTGCCTTTGGTTCCCTTGCACTCAAATATCGAGGGTCAAGGTCCAGCTGCTCCATCAGGTATTATGAAAGAGGCTATTTTTTCTTCTGTCTTCCCTTGAGCTGAGACAAGTCTAAATGACAAATAAATACATTCATTTTGGTGAATAACACCATAATTTGAAAAGCATCGGGCACTGGGGTAGCTCTGAAAATCCAAAGAATAGTGCTCAGAAGATGAAAGGAAAATGACCCTGGCCATTGCTATCCCTTAACCTGCAAATAAAGTGGCAGGGGTGTTCTTGAATGAAGAATACTGTGTGCAGAAAAGCATGGGTCTTGTTTTGAAAACTTGACTTTTGACAGAATTACGCCGCAAAGGTTTGTCCTCTGCATCTCTGCTTAAAACCAAAACGGCTTTGGATTTCAAGGAGATATTGTCCATGGTGTGTGAATGGATTCCTACCCAAAACACAAATTCAAAATATCTTTTTAGGCAAGTGGGCTAAAAACAACTGAAATTGCAGCATTTTTGAAGTCATGGCTAATGGTTACAGTTAGCATCAATCTTGTTTAACACCCATGTTAATGGTCTAAGAAGGCTGAGTAGGCTGATTGTTAATGGGGTCCTTAGAGCACTGAGTCAGAGGGAAATGTGAACACCAGTAACAACATTAAAATGACAAAATCTGCTAGCAAAAAAAATATTAGGTTTTGTTTAGAGGAAAATAAACAAAACGATCCAGTGAAAATGATTTTTTGTTTAGGCAGTAGGTAGAGGAATATTAAAAATTAATTGTACTGGTTAAAATGTAGAAACAGAAATACATATGTGGGAATGTTACTTGTAGAGGTGACAGGGTTTGGATCAGGAGGATGGTCCAGATGTTTTCTTCCTTTCTATCATGCTTTCTAGGACTCTGCAACTTTTCAACAAGCTACTGCTGAAACCTTTGGTCAGCATAAACAAACTGGGAAAAACAAAGTAAGTTGGCTGAGGAGTGTCAGTCTGTGTATCCTGACCATCACTGTACATAGGACCATGCAGTCAAGACAATGAAAATTTAAGGAAAGCAAACTGAGATATTTAGAAAAATTAAGGAATTATATATATATATGTATAAAAATATATATATATAGATAGATAGATAAAGACATAGATATAGATATAAGAGGAAAATATTAGATGCCAAATTGATATAGCTAAATAAGGTGTTGTAAGCAGGGCTGAGCAGAGTTCCGGAGCAGAGGGGCAGTGGCTCAGTCTGACGTTTCAGACATGACAGTTCACTGCTGTGCAGGTCTCCCAAACAGGGTGAGCAGCAGAGAGATAGGGTGGGAGAGTCCCCTGAACCTTTCATGAACAGCAGCTGGTGCCAAGGAGGCCAACACCATCCTGGCTGTTACCAGTAAAAAAGTGACCAGCAGGATTGTACTTGGCTCTGGTGAGCCCACACCTTGAATTCTGTGTCCAGTTTTGGGTCCCTCATGAAAAGAAAGACATTGATGTTCTGCAGCATGTCCAGAGAAGGTCAATGGAGCTGGTAAAGGAACTGGAGCACAAGTCTGAGGCGCCGCTGAGGGAGCTGGGCGTGTTTAGCCTGGAGAAAAGGAGGCTCACTGGAGATGTTATCACTCTCTACAGCTCCCTGAAAGGAGGTTGTAGCTAGGTGGGCATGGGTGTCTCAGGCAAAATAATGTGGTAAATTGACAAAGTATGAATAAACAGGGCTGTCAGTACAGTCTGGCAATCAGAAATTGCTGCAGAACTGAATGTGTTGCTCATTACTTGATTTGTGAAAATCAGCAGGTGAGATACTAATTGGCATCATTTCCTTCCCTCATAATTTATGTTGTGTTTTGTGGGCGTTAAATATTATTGTGGGTCCAGTGAGTGGAAAACTGTGATTCGACAGTGTTTGCCCATTTTGCCACATTCTGTATGAGGACATAAGAAAAATGATTGCAGAAAATTAGGACCTGAAGGTGTCAGTTTTTTTTTAATGCTCTGTGCACAAGGTTGGTTAAGCTGTTCCCTAAATTAAACACAAGGAAAATGATACTTTATGGGCTAGAGTTTCTGCAGGTGTTAATTAATGTAGCATCAGTCAATGCAACAGTCAATGCTACGCTCATTTGCACCAATCAGTGATTCACAGAAATTTGCATTGGCTTGAAACAGCATCCTGATTTCCTTTGCACACCTTCCCCACTTGTCAAAGCAATACGTATTTTTGCTCTTCATGTTTGGACTGTTTGTTAATGAGATATGTGACAGGCAGTGCATGAGTTTATAAGTGTCACTGATTTAAACAAAACAGTAGTTACTGTAGCAAATTACTGATGATTACACTTGCCTGGTTCCATCATAAGGTAGTGCTGTCTCCAGCTGTGTGTTGTTATGTGGTCAGAGGAGATAAAGAGAGCTTGGGGTTCACTTGGGGGGGAGAGCATCAGTGAATTGCCAGACTATTTTGCACACTGGATAGCATTCATCAGCCTTAGAAAGGCACTCACAGTTAGTTATGTCAGGCATTACATGAACAAATAGAGCATTTTTGGCCTGAGAGAATGCAAACATTATGCAGTTTGGTCAAGTGGGCAGAATACGGGTCTCCAAGTCAAAGAATGGAATTTGCTTGCCTGCTGTGTGACCTTGAATAAATTGATTTGCCTCTCAGTGCCTTAGTTATCTTATCTGTAGAATTGTGGCTGTGTTGCTGATCTCCACTGAAAAATATTTTGGGATAATTTGCTAGAAAAAAAATCCTAGTGATGCCTACTTCATTATCTCTAGCAGAACCTAGTGAGAGCACTTTAAATTTCAGTGCCAAGCTCATAGTAGATGAATCCCTTCCATTAAAGTGATTCACCCTCTTGAACTGAGGTTCTGGCTCACAACACTTACCACTTTTGACAAGATATTTTCTATTGCTTCCTGAAAGATTAATGAGGATGTAGCTGTTCTACATTGTTCCAGCACCATGAATAAATTGCTTGCTGACTAACTTTCCCACTCCCAACTACCACATGTCCTCTTCTAGGATTTGTGGTCTCCCCCTTTAAACACTTTTTAAGTAATTTCCTGAATTTACACAAAGAAGGTTCTTTTTTTCTCCAAATGATCACAGAACCATTAACACAACACATTTTTAGTTGTTCTGGATTTGGGAAGTCACATATACTAAAAACTGAGATACAGCACAGTCCAACAGGAAGACTTGTAGTGATACTCTTCTCTGAAAACAGGAGGGTGTGGATGGGGATTTGAAAACATCACCTCCGGTGAATTCACTATGTTTCAGGATAGCAGGATTTTATATAAAAGTCTAGTGTTTGGTCTTACTTACAGAAGTAGTTTTGAAGTACCCCAAAAAATGCACTGGTTTAAAGAATCAGTCATCTTGGGGGAGGGGGAAGTGTTATAATCTCCCCAAACCATCTCTTTTGGGACTGACATTTAGTTCCCTAAGCACACTTAAACTACTGATTTGGCCAACTTGTACATGGCAGCATCACCCAAAGTGACATCTGAAGGGGGTTTGTGGTGGACTTAGAGGAGAGTGCTCCTTCCTCTACTTCAGTTAATGATGACTCCAAAAGCTTTTGTTTGGTTTTGTTGTCAGGCTATTGACAGGCCATGCCCAGGGAAAGAGAGACTTGGGGCATCTTCTTGAAAACTCATGGGAAGAGTTTGGAAAAGTCAGCCACTTTCTTAAAGATGTGAATATCTGCCTGCTGTTTGTGGAATTCAACCTTTGTCAACTGAAAGATAATTTTTAACTGGAGAGGAAAAGAGAGGCAGAAATAATCTCAGGGTAACATATTTAAAGCGTCTGAGCCAATGCTGTTTTCAGTGCCTTGGTGAGAGACCACGTTTAATTGCAATGCAGTGCCTACAGAGCCCTGCAGTCCCACAGGCTTTTGCAGAACTGTTTCACTGGGATGGCAGAAAGACCTTCAGGCCTCTCAGGTTTATGTCATGCACTCTGTGGATATTTTCTTTGACAGTGGAGCAAGCTAGAGGCAGCCTTGGCTGCATCTCATCTGGAGATGATTGCATTATCTGCTCTGGGCCACCCTGTATTAGAAAATAACATTTGGCCATTCACAAATAAACATCACGTGGCAACATTAGTCAGAAATTAAAGATGTTAATAAACTGGTTCTGTGAAAGGGAACCTACTATGGCAATAAAATACTCAGGTAAATTGCTATGATTTACCACCGTGAAGTTACACTCTATGTTCATGATGCCACAGGGACAAGACATCCTTAAACTGCCTGTGATTTTTGTCATTCCCATGGACTTGAGCAATCCTTACAGCATCTAACGTATGATTATTCTGGGGTTTTTTTGAGTATTTTCTGTTCTTCCTTATTTTGTATAAAAAGACTGTCTGCATGAAGAAGTGGACTTTTTATTGTCATAATCATATCTGTGCAAATAAAAAGTATTTACCTGATTATAAACAAGGTCTTGCATAATCTTCATCATTCATCAGCTCAAGCAGTTCCATAAACATATAAACTTCAAAATGACCTTTCTTCAGCTTCATTTTAGAGTTAAATCTGCATTACCCTGAGGAATAGACATCTTCTTGGAAAATTTTGGATAACAATGTACTTGGAAAGGTGAAAGTCATCTGTAATGTGAGATGAATGCAGAGTGCAAGTGCTGCTGAGAACCTCAGAACTGAGGTCAAAAGTCCAGGTCTCTTATAGACCCTTCTAGGTACCGGAAGGTGCTGTAAGTTTTCCCTGGAGCCTTCTCTTCTCCAGACTAAACTCCTCTCATAGGAGAGGTGCTCCTGCCCTGTGATCAGCTTCATGGGTTTCCTCTGGACTTAACTCCCACAGGTCTACGTCCTTCCTGTGCTGGGGACCCCAGAGCTGGATGCAGCACTCGCGGTGGGGTCTCACCACAGCAGGGTGGAGGGGCAGAATCACCTCCCACAGTCTGCTGCACATGTTTGTTCTGATACAGCCCAGGACACATTTGGATTTTTGGACTGCAAGTGCACATTGCTGAGTCATAATAAGCTTTTTGTCCACAAAGTGAGCTTCTCTCCCGTGCTAACCTTGATCCATTCTCCATCCAGCCTGTACTTGTGCTTAAATGTAGATTTATATAATACCTGTCTATACAGTGCATATAGATATATACTTTATGTACGCATATATGTATATTTTACCTCAGTTTATTGAAGGAAAGATTGTTTCATGCTGGTTTCACCTGTCCTGGATGATGCTGTTTTTGTACACAGATATTTGACATTGAGCTGTTTTACCATACAGAGACTGGCACTAACAGAAAACATCCTCCTGTGGAGAAACTTCATGAAGTAAAGCAGGCTCCTTTCACAGAGATCTGTTTCCAGTGTAGGTGAATTTAGGTCAGGATATATTTTGGTGAATGAAGCCTTTTATTTTTGATCTGAATGGGCGTGGTTTTGCTCTTCTCCCACAAGAGGGCAGCAAAGGAAAATGGTTGCCAAAACCCGAGACAAAAACGTTCAAGGACGTTTAAGCATTTAAGTTTCCTACTGTGTTCAATAAGATTCTGAAAATACCATTCTGTGGGAACTAGGTGAGCTTGTAGAAAGCCACCTGGTGAGAGAAAGAGATTTTTATTTTTTTTCAAAAGCTCTCCAAGCTTCCCAACCTATTGATAGCTTTATGAATTATTTGCTGTTACCTTCAAATATGCTCCCTGATCATGTGATAACAGCACAGCAGCTGATCAAGGTCTCCTGGGCTTCAGCATCCTCATCTCTACTGTTAATTGCTCTATTATCTCAGAACTTAAGTGCTTTACCTCAAATCCCTCCTTCCCTTTCTAAACCACTCCTCGCCTGCAGAAGCGCTGACGCAAACGAGAATGGCTACACTTGAAGAACGACCTGGTGGCAACAAAACTATCTCGCTCCAGGATATTTTATCCCAAAATCCAACCTAAGTAATAAAGGAATTCTGATTGGGTGTGTAGGGGTGGGGCGAGTGGAGGTTTGGGGCGTGTTTTTTGGCAGCTTTGCCCAGAGCTATTCAAGCAGGAGTCAGGGTGTTATAGCTGGTTCGAGTTGCTGGGGGAGTGTCTGTGAGGCACAGTGGCTGTGCTGAATGCAAATAGAGGTTTAATCAAAGTGGTTCTGTGCAGCAAGCTGCATTTTCATTCATGTGTTCTGCAGTCCTTGCAGGGAACCAGGGCACCAGCATGTTAATTACCTTTAAACATATGGGAGATTTTTCCTCATTTTAAATGTTTCAGCTTCTAAATAAATGTCAAACAGAAAGTAGAGGGGAAAAAAAAAAACCAAACCAACAAAAAAGTAGCATAGGAAAGTGAAGGCATCTTTCCAAGGGATGTATTAGAGCTTGGATGTGGACCCAAATCTGTCGTTTTGTAGCCTCAGGGTTGTGGTGTTTTCTGCTACCATTGCTGCCATATTGTGCCTAACAGAAAGTGTGCTCTGGGTGACACCAGAACACAAGTGAGAGGGACAGGGACACAGGAACAGGTTTGTTCATTCCGAGCAGGATCTCACTCCATGCTGGTGTCTTCCAGACAATGCAGTAGAATGAGAGGTGAATTGCAGCAAGCCACAAGTGCAGCCAAAACTGTTAAGAGTTTAGCTGAGGCTGAGGATGGAGAGAAACTACCCCCTTTTAAAATGATGTCCCAAGGCTGCTAGGTCTGGGTGCAAGACCTGCTCATCCCTCCACCATGTGCCTTATTGCCAGAAAACAAACCCTGAGCATCTGCCCCAAGGGAAGCACCAACATGCTCCAGCCTGCTGCTCAGATGGAGAAGTGGACCATCCCCACTGCCGTCTGAGGTGGATGTGGCTGTACAGAGCTGCTGTCTTAACTGAGACAACCTTGGCTGCCTGGAAGGTTGCTCTAAAAAAGGTTGTTACCTCTGTGTGCCTCTGTCCCCACCTTTTATTTTTTTCTGCAAAGTGACTTATTTCTTTTTTCTTAGTGAAGGTGTCATCTTCAGATTTAAACTAAAAGTGATAACTAAGCACTCAAACTAAAAGTGATAACTGACCAGTGTGCCCTGTCTGCTGCTACTCACAGACTGACACAGTCCAGCATTGACTGCAGAGCATCCCACTTTGTGCAGAGCATCCCACTTCTTGTATCTCTCTGAGCAGCACCTGGGTCTTGTCTGGGACCTGCCTGCAGCTGTGGAAGCTTCCCCAGCACATCTGCCTGACACCAGGGCACCTTGTCTCTCTGTGGTCTTTGGGTCATGCTTCTGCTATGGTTTTTTCAGGTGAGGGGTATGGTCCTGTCCCTTCAGGGCTGCAAGAATCAACCCTAGATCTATTCCAGGGCAGGAAAGGCTCTGGCCCAGCCCTGGTTGAGACCAAGAATGAAACCTATGTGGGATACAGCTATGAACACAGTGTAACATTTTAAAGCAAGGGAAGATGAAATTGTTTTTGTGTTAGTCTGAACATCTGAAACAGTAAGTACCATTCAGCTCTCCAGAGCTCTAGCAGATGGATGAACTGGGACTGTTTTTTTAAGCCAATGTGCATCTCTCCAAGTAAAATGCCACTCTCCATTATTCTGAGTTGGAAGAATAATGAAAGAATCAATCAAATCTCTAACAGTGACAGAAAACAGACAAAAATCCATGAGTCTCTTGAGGCTCTAAGAAGATTAAACTCCTCAAACAGGAACTCTTCTATAAGGGTTTGTTTGTGGTGAGAAAGAAAAGTTTTATAGATGTGTACGGTCAGTTCAAAACAGCAGCCTTAAAAACCTTGTGTGTTGTCTGAAGTGAAACAACCCTGTCCTTTAGATCTGTGTTAGGATCAACAACCTGAAATGCAATTTTGACTCTGATACAAACAAGCCAAGAAGCATCAGACAAATCCCTTTGGTGCTTAGAGCTCTTTACTTCCTTCCATATTCAGCCCATTTGTTTCTCTGGTAGCAAACTCCTCAAGGCTGCTATTATAGACACACTTACAAAAGCAGTTAATAAGTGATTAATGCAACCTGAGACCACTCAGGAAGTCTTGTGTAGTCCCACCATGGTAGATCTCTGTGCAGTGATGAGCTGAGGAGAACCAAGGAGGTTCCTTCCTTCAGTAATGCCTTCTGATGTGCCAGCACCCCACATGAGTCTGTAGTAGTGCAAAAGCACTGCTGAATTATTCCCCTCATCCACAGTGTAACTACACCTGGACCTGCATCTGATAACATTTTCAGGGGCACTGAAGAGATAACAAACTCCTTTTACACAGTGTGGTGTGGGGTTCCAATTTTGCCTAGAGAGCACTACAAATCAAGCAGCATCTGGTGTAATATAAAAGTAAGTGTAGCATGAATGAGGCATTTCCTTGTATTTTGCTCATGAAGGATAATATTTTGAAGAATATAAGGCATAGGGTAGAATTTTCAGTATTTTCTGGGCTGGGTCTCAGGCTATGTTCTCCTGATCAGAGACAACAAAAGTCCCAGAACTTTGTGGAATGCAATATGTCATGAAGGGATTTTTAAGCATTGTGGGGAGCAATGATTTGTCTGTGCAGCTGGAACATGGTGGTGTTGACTACTGCAGCATCGTGTGTGACACTGACAGGGATATACACACTGGATAGCTGTAGTGCTATAAGGTCCAGGGCTCACTGAGATCCACCAGGGAGATATCCTGGGTGTTTTTCTCAGTGTTACTTCCGTTTAGGTATTCCTAGCACATCTGGCTGCTGTATAGGACAAAGATACTTAAAAAAACTTTGATCTGGGCTGAAGGGAAACACAGGAAATCCTGGGGATTGGCAGAAGAAATTAGGTTAGAAAAGTTCATCTGTTTTCTGCCACCCTCCTTCTCATTTCAATTTCTATCTCATTCAGTTCATTGAGTCATAGATTGGTTTGGATTGGAAGGGACCCATAAAAATCCTCTTGTCCAACCTCACTGCCAAACCTCAAGGTTAGTTTGGGTCTTACAGCTGACCTGAAAACCTCAGATGTTATATGTCCTTTTGGGAAATTAATTTGATCTTTGAGTAAAGACAGATGATTTCCATGCACTTTAATTTGCATTCTAAATTTTTGGCTCAGCTATAAATACAATAGCATTATATTTTTGGACATATCTGCATTCCTTGTTCAAGGCAGAGGGTAATGAGCATGAGCAGAGCATCTGCTGATAGTTGTTTATTAGAGGCCCACATGAGTTGAGAGCTCCTTTTAAAAATGATGCACTGTAGAGGAATGAAAACAGCAGATCTTTCTGCACATTAGCATTCTGTGCTGGTAAAAGACTGAGTACTATTTAAGGGTGTCACAGGAAAGCAAGAAAGAGAGAAAGTTGTTCATAGCTACCTAAACAATGATTACACAGTAAATGGATCCCTCAGAAAATACTGGAATGATTTCTAATGCTTGTGATTTTCCTCTGCGTGCAGCATGACAGATTTGTAGATGAATTAGACTGCAGCAGTCAGCAGATGTGATTGTTTTCCAGAACCACTTTTTAAAGCAATCCTACTGAATTCCTCTGCTTTTTTTCAAGTACTCTACCTCCAAAAGGAGCTTATATTGTTTCTTTTTTCCCCCACCATCCTCAACATATTACAGATTTTGGTGTTTATTGACTTATAAATGAAGTGAGACATAAGAGCACCTTGGTTTCATGGCTGCTTGTTTCAGATAAGCAGGTTTGAGTCTGTGTTTGCCCATGGGTATGTTCTGCATGCAGTTTTGCATCCTTTCTATTTCTGTTCCCTGTGATTCTTTATAACTTCCATAATTTTCATCCCAGAATTATAGAATATGCTGAGTTGGAAGGGACCTGTCAGGATCATCAAGTCAAACTCCTGGCCCTGCACCCCGAGAATCCCACCATGTGCCTGAGAGCATTGTCCAAACCCTTCTTGAAGTCTGTCGGGCTTGGTGCTGTGACCACTTCCCCAGGGAGCCTGTTCCAGTGCCCAACCATCCTCTGGGTGAAGAAATTCTCCTGATATCCAACCCAAACCTCCCCTGACACAACTCCAGGCCATTCCCTTGGGTCAGGTTTCTGGACACCAGAGAAAAGAGGTCAATGCCTACCCCCCATCTTCCCCTTGTGAGCATGTTGAAGACCACAATGAGGTCTCCCCTCAGTCTCCTCTTCTCCATGCTGAACAGATCAAGTGACCTCAGCTGCTTCTCATGGTCCCAGCTGTCTTACCAAAAGCAATGGAAGAATTTGCACCAAACTCTAACAAAGGTTCAGGTAATGCCAAGCGTGGGAAGATTCATCTGCTAAAATAATTTCATAAAAGTGTGCATATTAGTGTTTCAGCACCAAACTTGATATCATGCAGCCAAGTGCTGTAGCATAGGTCGGGGAAGGTACCTGTTATTACCTGACAGCTCTGGAAATAGAGCTCACAGGCCCTAATGTGCTTTGGCAACCACAGTAATGAACATCACTCGCAAGGGCTACAGTCCAGCAAGAGTACAAGATTCAACATAAAGCATGCCAAGATTAGTCCCTGGAGTGGCCTGTCAATACTGGCAGGATGAGGAAAGTCAACAGCAAAGATCAGATCAGGAGGAGAATTCACCGGGGTGCCTGAGATACCAGTGACCACTTTATGCTGTTTGTCTTGGGAAGAAAGGTCTTAGTTGAGCTGGTTGGTGTTCCAGTAAACCTTTGGGCTCATTCATTCCCCCAAACCACATGTCTGTGGCTAAGATTTGCATCAGGAGAGTGGAGACCTGAAGTGATTAAGGGGTCTTCAGACACAGCTGGAAGGAGTTAGGTTTCCATGAATGCTTGAAGAAATGCAATGTATGTACTCCTGAGGAAAGTATTAGCTGTCCCCAGGCTGGGAGGAAAATTGCAGGACTTGGTAGACTGGCAGGGTCCAGGTCATAGATTAAAATCAAGTGAGGTCAGAAATAAATGATAATTTTTGGTTGGGTAATAAAACTAATTGATATAGATTATCCAGCCCTAGATGTTTTCATAACAATAAGACAATAAAAACAGGTGCATAATGCTCAGGACTGTGCCCACAGGCGATGCCTACAGCTCTGAATACATGATCCCTGCACTTCCTTGTGTGCCACTGTGAAGAGGGTACCTACAAAAGCAGCTTTTAGCTGGATTTATCCTGAGCCTGGTTACTTGCTGCTATGGGAATCAAAATTAGTAACTTGGTCAGCTGTGTCTGCTTCATTTTTCCATCCCTCTTGCTAATAATTTCATCCTGCCTGCAGGTGCAAAAAGAAATTGCTGTGTCATTTATACTTGCTTCAGGTTTTAAGTGTTTCTGAAAAGGAATAAAAAGTGAGCTTCTGCTGCAGAAATACAATCTTACATTTTCTAGGTAAATTAATCTAAAAAAATGGATTCATGATTCCCCTGCAAGCCATCACACCTTGAACCTTTTCACTTACCAAAGAAAGAGGAGGAAGGAAAAGTTGGAAATAAAGATGTTTCTGAAGAAAGAACTTTTTACATAGTTCAGGAGCAACTAAAGAAGGGCACAATGGAGACAATTTACTCTAGTGTGCTGTAGATTAAACTTCAAGCCTTTTAGAAGGTAAGGTTATTATATTTCAGAACATTTATGTGGACACAGCAAAAACATGACTGACAAACCCCTGAGTTGTGCTTGCTGGCATTTCCCACGAGCCATAAGTTTTTCAGGACACCTATGACAGGCATCCAGCAAAGTACTTACCTGTTGTCTTGAGGAAGCTGCTTCTCTGCCTCAAAAACACCATTTAAGATGGTGTAAGACATATTAGGAAAAGACCAAACATCTGAACCTGTGGGATAAGCTGCATAAAGACAATCAATAGAAAGGAATCATGGTGCATGGCATTTCAAATGCAATTGTTTGCCTGTATAAGTTAAAAATTTACTATTTTTTAGCAGCATCTAAAGGGCTTGAGGGCACTAAACTGTTCTCCCTCCACTTAGATGCAATTGAAAATGTCTTCCCAAAATAACTCATGTGAAATCCTCATTTCATGCCCCTGAGTCTTTGAGAAGTCTGTCCTGCCCTGACACTGTCCCTGGTGTGCAATGGCTGTGTAGGCTCAAAGCAGCATTAAAAGGCTTGAAGTAAGCTGGAAACTGTGCTCCCTTGTCCTGAGGCCCCCAGCAAGAGAACGGTGTGACTGGGCTGTGCTCTGAGGTGAGGCACCATTAATAATTCAGAGCAGCAGAGACTTTTATTCTGCCTTGCCATTGTGACTTTCCAGTACAAATCTCTCACCTCTGTCACTTGGTGGGAGCTGCTAATCCAAGTGAAATATTAGGAGTTATTCTCATCTTGGTGTCAGAAGTAGGTAACAGCACATTTTGGAGAGGGAAAGGGAAAAATTCTTCTTGTCAGCCTTTGTGAGAAGTTTGAGAAATACACTGTGAATTGCAGGTTGGAAATAGGTAATTGGGTTATTTGGAAGGTATTTTCTGAGCGTTTAATGTGCCTCTTTTTCTTCCCTCCACACAAGTTCAGAGGAAGCCTTTCGCTTCATTCTTCTTTTACTGCATCCTGTGTTTTCTATTCAGAAGAGGCTTGTCTGGATGTGGAATAAAAGCCTCCAGAAGCCTTGTCAGGCTGCGTATCTTACATATGGAGCATCATATGTTTATACAAAAATGACAGGAACACAATTATAAAAAACTACTCTAGTGGAAAACCCTTCATTTATTTAAGTCAGGGCCATGTTTCTAGTTATAAGGGAAAGTATCAACACCTTCAGTTAGACAAGGTCATACAACTCAACTACCACAAACCCTTCCTGACATCTCACTGAACACTGTGTGAAGAAACTCTTTTTAAGAAACAAATGCTCTTCCCCAGTGGGTCTTACAGCTTTTCTTACAACAACTGCAATGGGGAGTGGTTGCTCTGAGCATTGGGGTAAGGAAGGAAAAATGGCAGAGGGAGCAATGGGGGGGTGGGAATGGTGGAATGCAATTGTGGGAGTAGTTCAGTTTCTTTCTTGATGCTTGACTACAGAGTTCTTTAGTAAAATCAATGAAGCAGTTATATAAGTGATTGGGAAGCTAAATAGCTTGGTAGAGTGTCTGCCAGTGGGCTGGGCCACTGGTTTGCAACGTCTTCAGTGCATTCACAAAGGCAGACATATAACAAATTATGTTTTTTCAGGCTCTGAATCAATGCATGAAATGGAAAAGGTTTGCCTTCCTTATCTTCAGTCAGTATTTCTTCTGCAGTGCTAGCAAGAGCTGTGGAACATCCTCAGGACTGAAGATTTAGCCTGTTTCTCTTTTGGTTGTTTATCTCAGTGGTGAAGAGATAATGCCAAATTTATGAATATAGAAAAAAGAAACTTGAAATATCCAGCCTGTCTGTTGGGATATCACAGATTGTAGAAAACACATTGTTCCCCATCAGCGGACTCAGGAACTTGTATTTGAATAAAGCATAATTTTCACAAAGGTCTCCATAATCTTGTTTTCAACTCTTCAGGAGATAACAGATCCATTGTTTTTCATTGTGTCCTGTTCCAGTGCTTAGGCATGTTTGCTGTCACATGTATGTGCTTTATTTCCAATTTGATCTTGTTTAGCTTCTCATCATAACTTTTGTTCTGCTTTTCTTCACTAAATTAAAGAGGTGACAAGAAACTACTAGTTTTGGCGCATGAAAATATTCATACATTGGAATTAAATTAATTACCTCCAGAAATGCCTTCATTTCCATAAGCTCTAAGTTTGACTTAATTCTGGCACTGACCTAAAACAGAATTTTAATGAATATATTTTTGACAGTCTTAGGGATCACAAGGTCATAGAATCATAGAATTATTTAGGTTGGAAAAGACCTCCAAGATCAACAAGTCCAATCACTAATGCACCACTGCCCACTCCACCATTAAACAATACCCCAAGTTCCATGTCTACACATCTTTTAAATAACCCAGAGATAGTGACTTCACCACTTCCCCAGACAGCTTGTTCCAATGCCTGACAATGCTTTAGGTGAAGAATTTTATTCCCAATATCTAATCTTAACCTCTCCTGGAGCAAGATGAGGCCATTTCCTCTTGTTCTGCAACTTGATAGCTGGGAGAAGAGACCGACCCCCACCTGGCTCCAGCCTCCTGTCAGGGAGTTGTAGAGAGTCATAAGGTTACCCCTGAGCCTCCTTTTCTCCAGTCTGAACACCCCCAGCTCCCCCAGCTGCTCCTCACCAGACTTGTGCTCCAGACCCTTCACCAGCTCCATTGCCCTTCTCTGGACACTCTCCAGCCCCTCAGTGTCTTTCTTGTAGTGAGAGACCCAGAACTGGACACAGAGTTGGAAATGAAGGCTCACCAGTCCTGAGTACAGGGGGAATGGTCACTGCTGGAGTAGCAAAGATTGTTACAAAATAGTCTCTGCGAGGAATGATGACTAGGAAGAGGTTGTTGTATTTTTTATTATTTTAAGTAATTGATGAGTTAACTAAAATTGCATTTAATATCCTGTAGCTGTAATAAAAGCCCCTTGGCATACCCATGTCACTGCTGCTGGGAGTGGGTTTTGCAATCAAAAATCATTTCACATATGTCATTTGTTTTAGAACCTTAGATTTTCAGCAAACCAGCTGAAATTGCTTCTTCTTTGTATGGCAACAGTGGTGTTTGTTTTTTTTTAGATTAATATTGCAAAGCTGAGGGAGGCACTGATTTCAGGACCCTCAAAAGGTACATGGACTGTGAAACAGAGAGATGTTCAATATATCAATATTAACATAATATCCTGTGATTCTGTGATCTGGAAATATTTCACAGCAAGGAAAAAAAAAAAAAACAAAAAACACCTTCAGCTGAGGGAGATCTGGGTCAGGGGAAGTAGCATGATGTGGCTTTTTACAGGAGATGCTGTTTAACCAGCTCTGCACATAGGTGTTGTTTTCACATGAAAGAGCTGAATGAATCAGTCTCTGGGTGGCTCTGTGACTCTGACAGTTATCACATATATATAACAGCTTAGGGGGAATGTTGGAACCCTTTGCAGAAAGGAGAAAAAACAGGGGAAATGGACAGCAAAAAAGAAAATTTGCAGAAAAAAATTGGGCCTTATCTACTAAAATTATGTAAATAATGAAAATTTTTTGTTCTTCTGGAAGAGCTAATGGGAGCATTCCTTAAAAACTGCAGTAAGCCTCAAGTGCCTGGAGATATGCATATTGAGCTTTTACCTCTTCCCTCCCATCTGCCAACTGCTCCGCTGTCATGTTTTTTTTCCCTCCTCCAGCAAAGCACAGAGCTGGGGAAACCACAAACCCTGAATTGTGTCACTGCACAGAAGAAGATTGATGGGGAGGTTAATAAGTTGACTGTGCAATTATAATGCTCACCATGTACCACCGACAATGGTTAATGTGGTTATTTCCTGCTCCTCTGATTATTTTGCTGCCTGTTTGTCAAGTCAGCTGTGGAGCCAGGCTCTGCTCCCTGCGTTGCTGCTCCACTGTGGGCAGCCCCAGGACACTTGGCTATCAGGCATTTGCTGTGCTGGGTGTTTGTATAAACTCCTTGACTCCCAGTGCACTTAAGAAAGGCAACTGTAGTTCTGCTAATGAGAAAAGGATTAGATGAGTTGGTTTGTTTGTTTTTTTTTTTTTTTATTGCTGTGCTTTTCAAAATGTGAAAACAACTGTGAAATAATCAGGAATGGATTAAAGCCGAGGACAGTGAGTGATTTTTTTTCCCCTGTTTTTAAAGGTATTTTTTGAATAGCTGTTTTTGTTAGCACACAGTCCTAAATGATATCACACCAATCACATTGTTCTTAGTAGAGTTAAACTCAATGGTTTGAGTCTTAATGTGAGCCAAGAGTAGATACCTTGACTGGTATCAGTACCTAATTGTGAATTTCTGAAAAGATATTATAAAAATCAGTCAGTGGCATAAATTAACACAAAAACCCCTTCACTGCCCTTCAAACAAACACTCTTGGTCAAGTATATATTTTTGCTAGAATATAGGCGTGATGGTTACAATAATGCACTTGGAGCACTACAGAGTAAGGATTTTGGTACAGAACTGTTGTCCAGATTGTCAATATTCCATCTGCTTTAATGATTGAGTACTTCAAAGCATAAGATGCCCTTGATGCAGTTGATTGTATGTTGCTTTTCAGAGAAGAAAGCTGCAGGTTTCAGCCTGTTTGTTTAGAAATCATTTAAGAACTCATGGCATGGAGCTTGTTGGAGAAACTGAGGTACAAATTTCTGAGGAAGCAGCTGGCTGCTGTTTGTTTCTGTAGAGCATATTTGTAGAAGGTAATAAGGTGACATCAAAGAGTATAGTCAAATTTTGCCAAGGTTTCTTCTAATGGGGAAAATCTATGAAAGACCTCAATATCTGCTAGCTGCTTTGGCTGAAGAGTTATGATATCAAGGCAATTTGCTTTTATTAACCCAGGCATGAATGTTTCAAGGGATAATTACTAGGTATTTGGCTTTATAGGTTCTTCTTGTACGAGCAATTCTATCCTTTATGAACAAGAAACCCTGAAGATGGTTGTGAGGGAGAATACTCTAATGGTTCCATAAAGACATGGAGTACAGCTGGCAGACAGAGCATAAATAATGGCTCATACAGCCAGAAAACAGATACTACAGTGAGAAATAACATTGCTGAACCTATAAAGTCACCACATTGGAAAAGGAAGAAACAGTGCAATTGCTGGGATGACAAATAGCCAGCAAGTGTAGAAAAATAGTCTCATGCAGGGATTTACCTGCTGCAGTAACAGGTGAAATTCATCCCTCACTAAAGAATTGCTCATGGCAATGAGCCGATTTAGCAAACTCTTTATCTGGTCAACACGGACTCAGGCTTCACTAGCCAGCAATTTTTCCTGGGAATGCAGTTATGCTAATGGAGATTTTGAGAGGGATAACAGAGAAAGCCATCTGGGTCTATGATAAGAAGCAGGAGATTTGGGCCTGTGCTAAGGAGCAGTGAAGTTGCCCTCATAGCTCCAGTCTCCAAGCCTGTTATCCAGTTAATACCTTCCACTCACTGCTAATTGTCATTACAGAGGTGATGAGAATTAGAAAATCAGTTCAGCTGGGCTATTAGCAAGAATTAAATATTTAGAGGACCAGGAGAAGTGAACCTATCTAGCAGAGAAATAAGCTGTTAAGGAGAGGACAGAGTTAATGAGCAGTTTAAACCAGCCAGAGCTTCCTAATTTAGTGCCTGAAGTATCACTGTAAACATGAAATTAACTTAAATGCTTCAGATGTCATCACTTCCATGTCTTCATCTCCTAGAGTATCAGCACTTGCCTAGGTGAGCTGAGGGGCTTGGCTTTCTATGCATGGCATAAAAGTGATATTTGTGGGGACTAAAAGGACTAATACATTTGGAATGAGAGCTCAGTTACTGGTAGAAACATCACTGGGTATAACGTTTCAGACTGCTCATTGCTTTCTCTGTTCAGACCCACTGTTCAGTGATACAACTTTCTGTGGAATTTACTTGTGTTTTTGGAATATGGCACTTTACTGATAAAACATTGCCCTACAAACACATTCATTGGGTCACTTTACAATGAAAAGCATTATTTTTTATCTCATCACAGTTAAACACTTTCATGTTTTGGTACCTCTTTTGTTAGTAAACAGTAGTGTCTCTTAGAATGTATTAGTCAGAATGTCCTAGCCAAATTTGCCACCTTCTAAAAATGAGGCTAATCCAGTGGCGGTGCTCCTAAGAATCCCCAGTTTTCATTAAGGGCCAGGTAACAACAGCCTGCAAAAAGCAAGTCCGTATTTACAAAGAATCTGTATGTTGCACGGTACTGTTTGAGTGTGGTTCATCTGGGGATTGCTGTGTGATTACAGGTTCTGCTCTTCCATCTGTGATTTAAAGATAATATTTACTGAAACAACCCCAGCTCCTTTTAGAACAGACTTGATGAGAGGTTCATTCGTGCACTTTACAGCCTGGTATGAATCATGGCACCAGTGCATATACAAACCTGGGTTATGTATTTACTCTTTCCAAGGTGAAGTTGATTCGCCAATCCCCAAAAAGTTAAGCTCCTTTTGATGCAGGGCTTGTAGCACTGAGCTGTGCCCTTGTATCATCCCACTAGGACTGTCTGTGTTGGCACACAAATAATCTAGGGTATTCTTAGTCTTGGCTTCCCCTCCTCTTGGGGCAGTTGAGTGGGAGCTTAGCTGTGAGTTTTGTCTCCTGCTGTACTTCAGCATGCACTCATTTTACAGTCTCAGAAAACCCTTGTTTTGGTGACAATTCAAGACTGGTGACAGGATTAAGAGCTAAGCTCTGGAAAACACCACCAGAGAATTTGATTAGTTCCTTGACTGTACAATTGATTCAGCTGTAGGCTCCAGACATGTCATCCAAGGTCTGTTCATAAGTGTCCTGTGCCAGACAAGATACCACAGTGTGTTTGAGCCCTCCAAACAATTCTGATGTCATTGTGCCTGCAGGAGAGCCTTGACCTCCTGCCTCGGGTGCAAGAAGTCAGGTGTACACCAACACACAGTTTACCTACAGTGTAGTCACCCACCTGTGAGGAGGACACCTTAGTCTATTTTAAGAATGAACTCAATGGAATCACTGAGTTTAGGACAAGATTTGTCTCTTCTGTCTTCCAGATCCTCATATCTGGGCAGATGACACACCTTAAAACCTTTTGATACTGTTTTGTCTAGATTTTCCCTGTGGTTACGGGGACAACGAAGCTACCTTAGATTGTATAAATCTACTTGAAGGCAATTAAAGGTGAGAAGAACTTAATCTCCTTTTGCTTTGCTTTCCTCTGAAAAATGTGGACAGTATTCCCTCCTTTTGCCATTATTAACTCCCTACACAATTCATGTTCTAAATCCCTCCAATCAGGGGTTTATTCTTGCCCCTTTCTGCAGGTAGATGACACAGTGGAGTGGTGGCCTACACCTACTGTGTCTGGACATTCAGAGGTTAACCACAGCCAGCTGGGGCTAGATGCTGGCACCATTTGTTAAAATATAGGAATTTGAATCTCATTAAAATATCACACCAGTAAAAAAAAAAAAATCACACTTCTTGTAAAAAAAATTAAACCCTTTTTATTTGTATATTTATTTTTATATATAAAAGAAATACAAAAAACAACCCCACAAACAATGCTGATTATGGCAATTCAGTTTTGTCAGCCCCCTCTGCCTGGGCTGCTGCCTCAGATCCACCGGGAGTGAGCAAAGTCCTCCGGTTGTAATGTCCTTTTATGATTCCAGAGTTATTGTTCTCATTAAGAATTTGTTTCTGTTTTTGCCTGTTAAGAGACTGTACAAGTCCTAATACAACAGCTGCTAATGAATACTGTCCAGTCAGTTTTCTTGGTTGTAAGATTAGAGGATTTGGTTGAACTCTTCCTAGAAGAAAATATGTTTTGATTTTTCCTTCCTGTTCACTGATACCTTTGACATAAATCTCTCCCCGGTAGTCGAAGGCAAATCCCCGGTCCTTCAGGATCAGATACGTTTCTTCAGGCACTTGTATTCTGTCACTTAGACCTGTGCTGTCCATTCGACTTGCTAAATTCACTGTTTTGCCCCAGATATCGTACTGGGGTTTCTTAGCACCGATAACTCCCGCTACGACAGAACCATGGCTAATCCCTAATTAAAAAAAAGGAAAAAAAGAAAAAAAAAAAAAAAGAGAAGTTAAACTGTTATGCAATAATGACTAAAACCTGTATTTGCACTTAAGAATCAGAGGAAGCCTGGTTCAGATACACTTGTCTCTAAGCTTAAGAAAGAGGTGTATATATAAAGAAATTAAGCAAAAACAAAATCTGGAAAAGCTAGAAAACTTGAAAAGTGATATCAACAGTGTTTTTTATGGGACATCCATGTCAGTGGAATCACAATATTTATGTGTCATCTGTATTCTGCGTTCTATTACCAAAGCTCCTGAAAACTTATTCTCAGCTAGTAGGAAAGATTTCTGGAACTGCACTTGTCGAAGGCGACCTTGTTAGTGTTATACAGTCAAGAAATTACATTCTTATGTTCCATGAAGTAAAAATATTAAAGCGCTCTGTGAAGTGATTGAAAGACTGTATTTTGTAAGATTGTTGCATAAAAAGAAAAGTAATAGCTATTTTTTTTTCTATAACAGTGATTTAATAATACACTTGGTAGAGTGTAAGATATCTTTTGGAAAAGGATTTTAGCTTTTTAGTTTGTTTTTTTTTCTTAAAGATTTTTTTTTAAATGGTGATAGAAATATTATCAAATACTCTTGCATTCATGCTCTATGAAATCTTTGCATGTGATCCACACTTACTAAATGTGGATGCCTGTTCCCTGAGAAATCTTGGGAACTAGGAGTTTTGCTTTCAAAACTGGTAGGAAGTGCAGATCAGATAGTGATGCTGTGACCCTCCATGCTGTGACTGATGAAAATACTTCAGCTTTTCTATGGCAGGGTTTTCTATAAAAGACATGTCTCTTCCAGGAGTTTTTTTTTTGTTTTGGCCAGCGATCCAGTCAGCATGAGAAGTCATCAAATTTACTCCTGCTATGTGCCATATATTCAGGCTGTTTTTCTCATGTCCTATTCCACCAGAGATGTAGGATATTCCATCCAGAATAATAGCTTACCCATCACAGCAATTCGGAGCTGCTGCCCCTGATCAGGTCACAGATGGAACTCAGTTTTTGTGTGAAACTGAAGCACTACTCACAGGGTTTAGGAGAAATGACTTCTACCCCTTTACTGAAGAAGAATCTTATACAGGGAGATTAGTTAGAGACTGTGTGCGTATCAGTCTTGGGGTTGGATCTAGGCTGTCCTGTTCACTTTCTGTGTTATATCTATGGATTCTTAGTACCAGACTTGATAAAGACAGTAAATTAATTATGTTCCCCATTCACAATTCACTGAAACTTTGAACTCCTGCAATCCCCAAATCAGGGCCTATATTCTTCAAATGGAGTATATCACATTTCTGACTCTGCCTGGGATGAAGTCAATTTGAAAACAGAAAGTACAGTATTTGGACTCTCCTAAATTGTGTATGCCCTGGCAATGTTCCTGGAGTGCACTTAGTGGAGTCAGATTCTTGCAGACAAAACCCCATCTTAACTCTCATGTTTGAACCATGCTTACCAATACGGAGTTCAAAGTTGTTGAATGAATGCTTGTTGATCTCCTGTATGCTTTCATTCAGAGCTATGGAGAAGTCGGCCAGGGCACACAAATGTCCCCATTTGTCTTCACATTGCTGAGGAAAAAGTTATACAACAATTTGTTAATATAGTTTTGCATTTTCCTAGCTGCCACCCATCCCTACCAAGTGCCAATTATTTGAATTTGGAATCTATAACAGCCTCAGCATTCTAGATGCAAGAGAGGTACATTGCTATTAATGGTAATGGTAATATTAATGGTAATAACATGATGTTACACTTGCATAACTGGATAGAGAGCACTTTAGTGTAAAGTGCCAGAGAAAGTATCTTTCTGTCAACAATCTGGCAGGCAATCATGAGAATTAACAAGGCATGTGAAACATGCCTAAGGCTGAGAAAGAAAGTATAGAGAGGACTGAGATTGCTCAGAAGCAAGGATCAAAATCTAGTGAGAGCAAGGGATGACCCACGTGAGGAAGGAGTGAAAGAGGTGAAGGATGTGTAATTCTCCTGTGCTGAAACTGTCACCCAGGAAAAGCACCAATTCAAGTGCTCTCAGGGATGTAATGACGACAGGAAAAACAGGACAAGCCAGGCAATTTGGGACTGGTTAATGGAGAGAGAGAAGGCTCTTCTGTAGCTCATTAATTGCCTTTACTTAGGGCAGGCAAGTCACTCCCTGCTCCTTGCCTTCCATTTCCAGTCCTACAAAGCAGCTGATATACATATGGGGACCAGTAGTAGGTTTTATTCTTCCCAGAACACCAACAGAACAGATGACGGGGCAGGGACTCTAAAGGGAGGCAGTGGAGGAAGGAACAACTGTGAGTTTGGCCCAGTGATTGTATGACATCTTCTCATCTGTCCTGAAGCAAGGTAATTCTTTCTTCAAATTTCCACTTCAGAAGACAAAGGATTGTAAATCTCTCCCTGGGTCATGCAGTCCAGCCCTTTGCAGTTTTCATCATCCTGTGTGTTTAATACTGAATATGAACATCTCCTTGGCATCACCCTGTTCTGTTCACACCATGCTTGGTCCTTGTCCTTAACTCACTCTGTTCACAGCATGCCAACCTCCCTCAGCAGCCTGCACCTCTTAGGTGCTGACAAGGTGACAGACGTGTACATATGACAAGTATATTTTAAACATCCATTAAAATTCCATTAAGTTATTATAGTTCAAGAAAAGAGATGAGTTAATCAGTCTTGAAAACACAGTGAAGCTTTTCTCCCTTTGAGTTTTTACCCCCATCAAGAGTCAAAGGCAGTGGTTAGGAGCTGTGTAGCTATAACCAACTATCTCCCTGGTGTTCAGTCCTTCTTTGCTCATGTCTACACAGAAGCATTTTGACAATCAAAAATCCCATGCATGTCTAGTTTTGTGGATTTCTAGCTGTCAGCATCACTTATTACTCTGTGGGCGGGAGATGCTCAGCTAGTTACACTCCATGTGTTTTATAATGTATTCTAAACAAACAATGGACATTTTCTGGTTTATAAAGCTCAAGATAATCTGGCTTCTGCTTTTCAGGAGTTGTGATCAACGTGGGCAAATCTGATTCCCAGCCTGTGACTGATCAGGGGCAGCACACCCCTTTTGTGCTGCTCTTCCTGGGGACAGGCACCAGTTGCCAAAAAAATCAGATTTCAGCAACAGATGACTTCTCGTAGGATGTATTTTAGAGCCTCATCTAACTCCTTTGGACACCCTATTTCCAGGCAAATTCTAGGTGGAATTATGAATGGATTTCTCTCATCTGACTTATGTGAGGTTTATGGCTGTGACTGTGCATGTGTCCTCTGTGACTTTTTATCCCCTCAGCTTGGTTTGCTTGTTCTTCAGCTGAACTGATGGTCTGCTTTCTTTTTGATGTCTAGTTATCATGCTGTCTGTAGATATGCAGTATCAAAAGAGTATAAATGCAGCATTTTGCTTGTATTAGTATGCTGACAGTTAATAGATCCTCTCTCTTCGATTATTGGAGGTTGTCAGTCATGTTCCTGTCTGAGTTACTGTGGTGACTTCAGACTATGTCTGAAGATATAGATAGACCTGATCTAGATTCACATTGGTGTGATTGAAAGGAATTTTTTTTTCTCCTATAAACCTAAATTTGAGGAAAGAATCCATATGGTTCTTGTTCCAAGCACAAGATGGCATTTCAATTCATCAAGAAGTGCAACTGCTGTCTGCCAGAAGCCCCAAACGTCTAATTTATTTTAGAAAAACCAGTTTTATGAACAACATGAAGATAACACTTATATTTCCTAATATGAATGGTCAGAATAATCACAAGATTTTCTTCTTAAAGAAGACTATTCTCTTACCTGTTTTTCAGGTGATAATCCTGACACGGCCATGTACGTGCTGCCAATTGTTTTAATTTTTTCAATATCTTGAAATCTCTCTTCGCCTAGCAACTAATACATGTGCAAAAAGAAAAATACTGTTACTTCTGTAATTCCTAATGCAAAATGATTTTACAGGTGTGAGAATGTATCTTTACACTTGTCATATCTTCCAATCAGTCGGAGCAAGATAATCTTCCAACACAAATCATTCTATAATTCTGTGATCTTACACAGTCAATGGATGGAGGTAGATGCCTTCAGAGAAATTCTGTAAGAGACCAAGTCCTCATATATCCCCTGCTTCCCTCTCCTTACTGTCAGACTGGACACCAGCCTGTCCATTGGGTCATTCATTCAATATATTTGTTATGTATTTTCCTGTTCTACAAAAAATTCCGAGAACCAATGGGAAATGGTAAATCCCTGTATCTATTTGGGATTTGCTATATCTCTGGGTGTTAAGTAGGTATAAAGAACTTGTCAGATTGAGAATCTGGAAGAGAAAGAATAAATTTAGCACTGAATTAAGTGGGAGTGAAAGTTTGGTCCCTATTCCAATTCCGTATTTATGGTTTAACTTAGGACTTTCCATGAAATAGAAACCAGACCCTTACATTCCTTGAAAGACCAAAGCAGAGTTCAGGATGTGGATTCTATCAGTGACAACAGAGTGTGGGATATGGGCATTAATCACCTCGTCACAGGCTTTTAAAATGTTTGTTGACGATTTTAATGCCAAATACCCTGTGAAACTTTATGATAAGCTGTATTGTATCTAATAAATTTAGGTATTAACATAGTTAGGAAGTCATGGGGGAAAAAAGCACTTCACCACGAAAAGGAATTTCAAACTTTGAATTCTAAAGGCTCAATTTAGTTGGGGTTTAAATGGAAAAAAGTCTTTCTGTGGTCACGCAAAAATGTACCAAAATATTTTCCCCTTTCTTTTTCTACACTGTTGCGCATTCTTTTTCCATCTTGTGGGTTGGAATTTCCTGTCCACTAGAGGGATTATTTCATTCAAAGGCAGAAACATACCAAAGGCATAACGTGACATATCCCCTGCCACTGAAGTAACCGCAGCGCACGTCAGCCGGGGCGCCGGGGCCTTGGGAGCTTTGCTGCTGGTGTGCAGATATGGCACCATCTGTCTCTAATGGGAGGCTGCGCAGCGTCGCACGTAGGGAGTACAAAGCCATATGGTTAATGGCTCCTGTCCAAGTCAGGAAAGTCCAAAGACTTGACCTGCTTCTCATTTTTCTTCAGACTGCCAGAACGGCCCATTGTGTACCTTTCCCTCGTACAAGGGCAGCTCTCCCGACTGTTCTCTTAAAGAAAAAGATCATTTCCTGTAGCTCTGCCTCTGTGAGCAGTCTGAGAGCACCATGTGTGTGGGCAAGGGGAGAAAATGGTCTGGCTTGAAAACAGTCCATATTTTCATTTCCAGATGGTTGCTAGAAGCAGCAGCAAGCAGCACACTAATTTAAAATTTATAATAAATATCTAAAATTACTCTTTTTACGAAAGAAAGAAATCATTGGCTGTGACATAATTTAGAAAAATGATCCCAAGTTATGGGTTTTTTCCTCATTCATTATTGTTCCAAATCTCCTGTTTGTTTCTTTATTTCCTGCTTTATTTGACCTGTTCAGTAGCTTCTTTTCTTCTTCAAATAATGCTCTATTTACTAATTACTTTCTTCACAGTATGACAGGATGATGGATTTTGATATTGGGGAAAGGTATTCCAACTCAGTCCTAAATCAGCTGCT
Organism: Dicrurus megarhynchus; assembly: GCA_013399195.1. Lineage (NCBI taxonomy): Eukaryota > Metazoa > Chordata > Aves > Passeriformes > Dicruridae > Dicrurus > Dicrurus megarhynchus. The sequence goes on from VXAD01000580.1 coordinate 771,015, forward strand.
GTTTGCTAAAACATTTTAAATAGGCTGCTAATTTAACGTGATAGTCCAGGGACACTAGAATGTGGTTTGTATCTAAAAAGCAACTAATCGTTTGATGCTGCAATTCTTGCAAAGCCAAGGTTGGGTGGAGGTCATACCCTGGGATCACATGCACAAAATAGTACAAAAAAGAATATTGCAGGACGTGGGACACAGCTGCAAAGTAATCAAAGAATCTGAAAGCAGGGTCCAGTGTTCTGTTGAAGCCTCTGCTTGTGACAACATAATATATTAATATCTGTTGTGATATACACTATGTAAATCACTGCAGGATAAAGAAAATGCAAGAAAATGAAACAATCTGTGAACAAGAAAGCTCTTATAAAAACATAAATCCCAACTGTAACATTAAGGTACATAAATGATAGATTTAAAAGACTAGAAAGAATAATGCATTAAAACTAAAATTCCTTCAAGACTCATAACATCAGCAGAAGTGTTTCAATGTTAATTTTTTGTTCTAATGTCTCTAAGAATGGGAGTTGCCCTGCATGTGTCTCAGAATTACAGTCATATAAAAAATAGGTAATTATAAAAGTAGATTTTCAATGTTCATGTTTGTTTCTTTTTGTCAGTTCAGAAACCAGCACCTGCTATTCTGCCTCAGCTGGCAGAAAGACTGGATAACTTGGAAATCAGAAAATTATGAACCATGAGGAAAAAAGAACAGCTGAGTGAAGGCTATATTTTGACAATAGTCAACCACCTATTCTGCAAAGCTGACTTTTGGACCTCCTTCTCCCACTCCTTAAGAAAGACCCAGTCACAGTCTAACTCCTCTCTGGGCACCTACCCCATGCAGTTGTCAGTGACAGGTTCTGTTCCAACATTCACTATTTATTCATTAATTTTTTTTAACTGGCTTTGTCTCCCTAGATCTATTACATGGAAAGAAAAGTAACAGATCCAGACCGTAACCTTGCTGTGTTGCATTAACAAGGAAAACACTCTAAAAAGAAGAAATAATCCAGATTTCCTTCTTGTGTACTTATCACATTTCCAAACCAGGTCAATTTGTACTTTTACCACAGATTCTATTCAGAAACATCATTTTGGCCCTGTGAACACATCATCCCTAATATTATTATCCCTGTAAGGAAAAGAGGAAATTCGCAGTGTAGAATCTGACCTGAGCTTAGGAACTCAATTCAGTTGTCTAAACATATGTTTAGTGTGATCTAGAGCACTCTTCCCTCGAAATGGCATCCCGTGTGGGTATCCCAAATCACCTAGGATATATCAAATGGCATCAGGTGCCTATGTCTTACACTCCACTGCTAAGATTTCTGCATTAGGGTATCTCTCCAGAGGTGTTCACTTGATGCTGAGAAGCACAGTTTCCCCATGGATAACAGAGCTGTTCTGCTCTCAAGCTGCACATCTGCATTTTGCTTTCGGGGCTGTATTGGAACAGCAGGAAATCTTGGCAAGAAACAGTGAAAAAAAAGAAACAGTGACATTGTATTGTGTCAGTCAATAGTTACATGGAAACATTTCTAGCCCTGAAACATTGCACCTGGAATGATTTCTGGTTCCTTTTCCATGGATAGGATTACTCCTTTCAGTTGTTCTGTCTGGCATATCACCTTTCAGATTGCTCAGACAGAGTAAACTAATGACACGATCATGCTGCAAGTAGGTTAGCAGTCAGCAGGGCATCACATAATTTCATTTGCTACCTGTACCAAGAACATATCTCTTCTTCAACTAAACATGTCTGGGACATAATACAGTCCCTAATTAGGTCCTTTATTAATTACAGAGCAGGTGTTAGGGGCCTGAAAGTAATATTGTGCTAGGGCTTTGATTAAACCCTTGTCTTCAGTAATTGCCACAGCAGCACAGGAATTTTGTTGTGAAGATTACATCAATGTGCGTGACAAAATATCTTAATGCAAAGACTATTTTTTATGAATTAATTTGAGTGGTAATCATCTTAATCAGATCTGGAAATAAAAACAGAACTATTAATCAAGAAGCCTGCTGACTGCTGTGCTAGATCTCGGAGGTAAGAAGCAGGCTTTTGTACCCATAGAGAAAGCAATACAGGAGCTTAGCAAGTGACAGAGTTCTTCTTGTGAGGGAATAATTTTGTTCTCTGTTAAAATGCACAGGGAACCATTCCCTGTGAATTCTTCTGTTTCTCACTTGTAGTTTTAGTATCTTGCCAACTATATGGATAAACTCTCAATTTCAGTGTCAGTAAACTTAGCCCTGGTCCAGCCTTTATGAGCAACCATTCATTCCCCACGCAGGTGCCCAGGATGGAAGTCACAGGCCAATGATACCATATTTTCCCCTTCCCTTTTCTGTCTGGACTATTGCAGTCTGGTGAATAGATCCAATCTTGTTGATAAATAGAGATGATTCCAGTTTTATTTCTGCCACTCAGGGAGCTCAGGAGGGCTGCACACTCCTGAAAACTGCCTGCAGTATATAGGTTAAAATTCTCTCTGCTAGGTAATTTTGAAAGTACTTTTTCATCCATTCCGGTTTTGAATTTTTTTTTAAAGCTCTTCATTGGTCTATGCTTTGTCTCCTTTTTTAGTTCCTCTTGGGCTCATTGCAGGACAGGATGCCACCTGCCAGAGCTTCCTTACAAACTACTTAGCAGAATATGCAAATTTCTCCTCACTTTCTCTTTGCTTACCATGTTTTCTTTGCCTCCACCTAGTAATAGCTACATTGGGGATCTGACTTTTCTTCTCCTTTTTATCTTGTCCCCTCCTCAGCTCCTTTTCTGAAATTAACTGGACAGAATACTTAAATAAATTCTTTTTCCTTCCATTAAAAACAACAACAAAAAAATCCCTTCACCTCTGAATTCCCCAGTAAAACAAGCAGCTGAACTTCATTTATCTCTCTATAAAATCCCTAACCAGACAAGTCTCCTCAGTTAATATGTCACCACCACCTTTCGTTCTCTATCCAACATTTGCTTCTGAGCCTTGTGCTTCACATTTAACTGGACACTGTTTTGTCCTTCAATACTTATTGAGTCCATTCAACCAACACCTTTAAAGCAACACCTTTATCTGTTTGTATTTAGACCACTATTTTCCAGAACACTTGCAGATATGTTCATACGTCTTTCTTCTACAGAACCAAAGCATTTTCTACTTTCAAATACACCGGTTCAGGTTTGTGCTTTTTTGGAGGTTTATTCTTGAGTATTGCTTTCAGTCTCTATCTCACTAGATCATTCAGACCAATCTTTGGCAAGATGGAGGTCAAGAAAGCAAACCAGACAATTGTAATATGAGCAAAAAAGACAAAAATAAGAGAACTACTGGAAGCAAAATAATTACTGATTTTGATAATTTAGGATGACATATTTTCCATTTGGAAACAGATAATTTAAACATTTTGAGGTTTTCTCTAGTAGATGCTATTACCTCATCAAAGTCTGCAATGATTTCATTCAGCAAGCGCAGACATTCTACTCCTTGGTTATTCATCTCAGTCTGGGAATAAAAGTCAGCAAATCCAGGAATAGAAGCAAACATCACACCAACAGCATCATAGGACTGAGAGTATAATTCCTAAAAAAACAATGAGGAAAAATGAATTGAAATGGCAACATAAGGGGGAAAATGTAATTGGCAGCAATTAGAATAGTTTTCTTACTTTTCCCATGCATAATACCTTAATATCTGATGTTGGCATTAGTATAGTAAGGGTTAGCCAGGTTCAATAGGAGGAGGCTGACAGGTCTTAAAGTTTTTATTGCAGATTATATGCAGGGTTTTCCCACTCTTTGAAAGCCTGCTCTTTCTGCTTCTCAAGTCAAGGAGCTACACCAGCAAGAGTGAAATAGAAATTTTCCTTTTGATTTCTCTGGGGAATGACTTGAAGAAATGCAGGATTCATTGCCAAGTACGAATACCAGTTATGACATTTTCTGGTGGATAATTTGGACTCCACACTACTGCAGCTCTTTACAAGTCTGTTTATTCACAAGTTTTCAGAAAACCTTTAGTCTCTGGTAAACCCTGGTTCTCCTAAGGTGGCTGTGGAGCTCTTTGGTTACCTGGCTCTGGGAGATGTTCCTGCTCTTAGGGTTCAAAAGGAAGGAGAAACAGAAGTGGGGTGATAATAGAGTTACTGGGGAGGACAGAAAGCAGCTTAAAGGGATCAGTCACAGGAGGCTATTAGGATAAAGTATGCCCTGGAATAAGCTCCCACTTATATTATTAATATAATTCATTCTGGTACTGAATAACAGACTTATTTATGGAGGGGCTTGCACCATTACATATGTGAAAATGTGGACAGTTCTTCTCTGAACTAAAGCTAATTTTTTAAGAACAAAACTAATTTCAACTTTAAAAACTTCATGGAGTGCTGCCACAACTCCTTGTATACTTTTCTTTTAGCTAATGTACCACCATCATAGGCATTCTCCTTTGATTTTTTTTCCCTAGCTTCAGCTAATGTAGTTTTACCTAATGGTGGACATTTCCATTTCTGTTTATGAACCTTTCTTATGTCATTATGACCTGAAGTACTTTTTGTCAATGTTTTTGTAAATGACTTTAAGAGATTTTAGTGCTTTTGTTTCATGATAAAAACATTTACTGCTGGTTGCCATACACTTGACATGAACACTTCAGGCCCTTCTTCTTTCTTCGTCCTGCTTCTCCCTAGAAAAGCATCCTGAACCTCTGCTCTGCTCTTTGATATGCTGCTAGTGCTTCTACTTATGCAGGCTCTTTAACAATGTGTCTTACAGTAAAAGTGGGGAAATTCTTCTGGTTTCCAAAGCCACTGCAAAACTTTGATTGAGAAAACAAGATTTATTCCCTTGCTGCCCTTACCCTTTCTTTCACTGAAGAACATCTTCAGGGTGATGGAAGCCATACTCTAAGAACACTCTTATTCCTTTTCATGGGTGTGGGAAAGGTAGTACACACATTAGTTTGTGGATGCTTATAAAAGATTTGACAATGTTTGCTAGCAGCACAAACACACAGCCGTACTCTTTCCTTGGATCATGAAGATAGAAAACAACTGACTGAGCCTTCAGTTGCTCCATTTTTCTATTTTTGGTAAGAAGCATCAGGACAGAAATAATACGTCCATGAGAAAACACTACAGCACACATTTGGGGATTCATTTTTTTTTGAGACCAGAGAAATTAACTTAATGGCCAGACATGAACTGCAGGATTGATTGCACTGAAATCTGGTAGACCTTACTGTCTGCCAGCTCATGCATAAATCATCCCCAAGTATAGTTACTCTAGAAATTGCCTTACGAAAAGCAGGGGTGGTGGAATTTAATTCAGTGGCAAATTATTGAAGCATCAGCAGTGATCCATGGGGCATCTGCTTGCTTCTGAAGATTATTATGCATGTGACTGTACGTGAATGAAAGTGTAAGATGGGAAACTTATTCCCTGAAAATCCATAATGCCGATGTGCCGGAACACGCTCTTGGCTGGCATCGAGGTCTGCTCCATTTGCAATGAAACATTTTAACCTGGTTGTTTTCACACTCACATTTTCTCATGTGCGTAGCAGGGTTTCTATGGCACTTTCATACCTGCAGAGTGTAAAATTTCTCAAGAGTGATTTCTAAAGTGCCTTCTCTTGTAGCTTCTTACTGTCATCCTTCCCTAGGTGATGCTTGAAATCAGAACACAATGATTCCTCATTGTGCAGTCTAATTCACCTGGCTACATCCCTTTCCAAAACGTACAACAGAAAGTTGTAGTCTTGCTTCCTTTTTGCTGCATAAAGAGTAGATATGTCAGCGAATGTTGCACGATGAATAGGCATGCAATGTGAATCTTGCAATGTTCCTTCCCATTATAAAAGATAATTCCAACATTACATGAGAAAACTGCAGTTTCATCCTACATTATATACATCATATACATCATTATCTACATATAATATGATAGTATGCATTTACTTTGTTTCAAACAAGGAGTAAGTGACTTACTGCTGCTTTCAGAAATTTCAGAATTTCAGAAATTCTGGACTTTCCTTTATCCCTCTTCAAACTCTGTGTTAGGAATATTCAGAGAATCCATTATCATGTTTTCCTTTGTAAACTGCAAACACATTTTAGGAACATAGCCACAAACTATGTCTCTGAAATGGGTGTTTTGTTATCTGCCACAAACAGGCAATTCAGGGGCAATACGAAACGGAAAAAATGTTCTCTTGAGTCTGAAGATATGAGAGCCTCAGGTCTGTTGCAGCTTGTTCCTGCCATAGTCACTGTCAGGGCTCTAATAATACTTCTGCAACATTGGGTTATCATAATCTTGAACCGACATTCTGTTAAATTCACTTATCTTTTTTATGAATACTAGATTTTCATTGAGTCATAGGTTGGAACAGACTTCTGAATGTAATTTAATACAGTGTGCTTTCAAAGCAGGACCAATTAGATCAAATCTTCCACAGCCTTTTTTCAGTTGAGGTTTGAGCCCTGCTCTGCCTTCACAGAGCCACAGAACCACAGAATCACAGAATTGCTGGGGTTGGAAGGGACCTCTGGAGATCACCCAGTCCAACCCCTCTGCCCAGGCAGGGTCACCTAGTACAGGTAACACAGGAATGCATCCAGGTGGGGTTTGAATGTCTCCTGAGAGGGAGACTCCATGACCTCCATGAGCAGCTGTTCCCCTGCTCTGTCACCCTCAATGTAAAGAAGTGCTTCCTCATGTTGAGGTGGAACATTTTGTGCTTTAATTTATGGCCATTGATCCTTGTCCTGTTCCTGGGCACCACTGAAAAGAGCCTGGAACCATCCTCTTGGTACCTGCCTTGAAGATATTTAAATGCATTAACGTGATCCCTTCTCAGTCTTCTCTTCCCTAGTCTCTCCTCATAACAGAGATCCTCCAGACCCCTAATAATGTTTTCTTTATAAATACTCATTAGGTGCTTGAAGACAACAATGAGATATTTCAGCCTTTTCCTCTTAAAGTTGTATCATCCCAAGTCTCTCAGCCTTTCCTCACACATTATGTACCCCAATCTCCCAATCTTTTTGGTGACTTTCTGCTAGACTTGCTTTATGTGTGTCTCCTACTGGTGAGTCTGAACATGGAAACATCACTCCAGATGTAGTCCCTGAACCTTTATTTTAAAACATGATTATTTTTTGGTGTTGATCAGGTACCAAATATTGGCAGCATTTGTGCAATGAATCCTATCAAGAACCAAGTTTCAACAATTTCCTGCCAGAACTACTTTTCTTTTAGTAATTAGACAAAAAGATCAGAAAACTGACACGTACTTCATTATCCCGATCCTTTTCCAGGAAGTGACGGGCAACATGACTGGGTAAAATATTCCGTAGCATGTTTTCATTGTGCTCCCTTAGCTCCTTCATTTCGTTGATTTCTTCTTTTGCTTGAACACGCCACAGAAAATCCAGCCTTGCTGTGTATTCAAGCTGTAGTTTCAGAAAGAAAAAAGAGGCAAAAATAAAACCTGAGAAGATAAGAGTAGAGATTGTATTGCTATCCTGGCAGGCTGCTCCTGCCATGTAACCACCACAATTTGATTTTCTTGCCAGAAAAAAGAGATTATTTCTTTGCCTTATGTACAGTGAGACTTTCAGACTAATCTTGGGCAAAATAATATTTGTCATATTGCTGCTATGGTCAGTAGATATAAACTGTCACCAAATTATTTTCCCTTTAAACACCTCGTTATTAGTCAGATAATGGAGTCAGACAGGAGATAAGGTATTGGCAGGTATTGATATGAAATAAATGTGTTCCCCTTTTGATAAGTGTTTTCAAATTAAATGAGAAAATAGCACAAGAGTGACTCCAAACTCTTGGCAAGGACATCCTTCTCAAGTATGACCATCTTTCAGCAAACTATATAACAGCCCAATGTACTCCCAAAGAGGACTTCCAAATCTGTGCCACCAAAATGATATAGTTACACTGTTGGAACATGCAGTTATTTGCAACTTTAGTCTTCTAAAAATAGTGGAAAACATGTTATCTGTCATCCCCTAGAATACTCTGTCCCTGATTTTGCAATCAGAGTCTCCATGCAAAATCTCAGTTTAGTACATGCAAAATCTCAGTCCCTGATACCCTCAGCTAAAAACTGAAGTTAAATCATTTCCCGTGCAGTGTGTGTGCAGAACAAAAGCTGTGCACAGCAGAGGTTATACATGCATACAAAAATATGCATTTTTTATATATATAAATTCATATTCATTTAAATATGAATGGCAACTGTGTGCTAGCTGAAGCAGGGAACATGTTGAAGCATCCTGTGGCTTGCCTGAGAGGCACATGTGTGTCAGCACATGGACAAGCCCAATGCTGCCAGAGATTTTGTGTGCATTACATTGAAGAAGAGTTTTAAGCAGATTTTGAGGCAGCTGATACTGTAGCTTGCACAAGGGGTGACTTATTAAGCTACAGCATTATTGAAAATGATGGAAATATATATATAGTCAGTAAACTGAGAGAGAAAATATATTTGTGAGGTCTGAGATGCTCCAACCAGAGATAATAACACCCAGCAGAGAAATATATTATACCAGCAAACAGATGAATTTTACAATTTTGAGAGACATCAAATAGTTTACCAAAAGGTACTGGGATTAAGGAATTTTTTGAAATATAATTCGTACACCAAATTGAAATAAAGGGGCAGCCTGCAGTGGGTGGGAATGACTAAGAGGGGGTTCAGGCATTGTTTAGTGACTCATCTTGGTCATAATTTTAGTCAGCAGCAGTCATGAATGGCAGACTCTTCAGGAGAAAAAAAGCAAAGCACTTTGCAAGAGACCTTGTATGTTGGCTGTGCTCTAGGGAGCTTTCCTTCCTAAAAGCTGAAAGTGACCATGGTTTGGTATAAACTTCCAAAGTCTGCATGCAACTTGGCAGTGCTTTACTTGCCCTCTGGGTGCTGTTCAAATCTTTATAAACAATCTCTTTCCTACTAATATATTCATCTTCTATCTTGTGACCATTAATTCCCTGAATTAATGGCAACAAAAAAAGCCTGTCAGGAAAAAGCATTTAAACACTTTTTTCACCATTTTTCGGCTTCCTTTGCCCTTCCTTTTATGCTAGAAGACAGAGCCCATACCAGATAACTGACTTTCATCCCTATCAACTAACTGAGAAGAAAACATTAACTATAAATTTGCAAGGAGTTCTAAAGGTATTTCAAAGATTGACTTCAAATAGGAGCTGCTGCTGGATTTTGAGTTCTTTGATGCTTCAAGATATTTAATGCTACTACAATAAGAGCTTTGCAAAAAATGGTGGTACAGTTTTTCAAAGCTGATTTTTTATGCTGCTCTACAGGGAAATGTCACATCTCTAAGCCTAGCTCAGAATAGCAGCAGCTAATCTTTACATTTTAGATAAATAATCATTCTGGTTATTTATGATCACATTTTAACATGAAATACTTTTCTTTCATCATCAGTGGACTACAAGATCACACTGTCAACTCAGAAATAAAGGAGTGCTACATATGAGGTTTGAAAATAGAAAATGTTAAGAAGATGCTTTGCTAAGTTCTTATATTTGCTAAAACTAACAAAATTGTAGGGTTGAGTTTTAGGTTTGTTGTTTGATTGTCTAGAGAAATATTCCTGGACATAAATCCCAAAATGTCCATATTTTCCTGCCCTGATATGTAGCTTTAGGGAACACCTCTAATTCCAATAGCTAGCGAAGAAAAGAGAAATGTATTACACAGAAAGCCCAACACTGTGTCCTCTACATGCTGCAGAACCCAACCACTCTGCAGATAATTGCCACATGCAATTAAATTAAATCTAATGACATGGTGTCGCACACCTTTTTCTCAAATTTAATTTTAAATTTTGGGTGCAACACTTGGGATTAACTTTAAATCACAATGGATAAAGAGCTATAGTTAATTATTCAGAAATTGAAAGTCCATACATTTAATCTCACAAAAAGAATATCTTTCAGTCAATCCATCTAGAATGAGGCAAGTTTTAAACTATTCCACTTCAGGATACTTTTGCAGGTTGTGAGATGGGAAGGTGTGCTGGAGGACAGCTTTATTGGACTTAATGTGCTCCTCAATTCACACTGTTGAAGGGGTTATTTTTTTTAATGTGCTCTGAATGAAACTTTTATATATATTATTAAGCTGGCTACCATACAGAGATCTTCAGGTTAGCTCTATAATAGGAAATTAAGCAATACAATGAAATGTTCCTGGACACCACCATTGGATGCTGTTAAATTGATAGAGATTATGAATCATTTGGGAGAATATGCAGGAATTAGCACCATTTCCATAGGGACCATTTCCAAAGGCTGTTTTAGTACAGCCACCCTGTTTTATGGAACAAGAAAGGTTAATAAAATGGAAAACAACTTGTGCTCTGCTTACAGGCTTCTGGGCTGGAAAATACTCTTAAAAACCCCAGATCAGGCTTTTGTAGAAGACAGACATTTACACTCAGGACTGGGATCCTGAAGAGCATTGCCTGGTGTCTGCCTAATTCTTGCTCTCCCTAAACTCCTCCGGTGTTGTTTTTTTTAGTACCTTGGCTAATTTCCAAGACTAAGATTTTTATCTTGGCATATGTTAACAATCATTGGGAATACTGTAAGGCTTATCACAAATTTGGGTTGTTCAGTTCTTATTTGTTCCATATTTTTCCTAAAATATATCTTGATAAAGATGTCACAGTGCATTGCTTTCCATCAAATTTAAACCTGCACATTGTGCAAAATGGATTTCATCCCTTGCTTCCTCTACTCACTCATTCCTCATTCCCTCAAAAAGAAGATAAACAGTAGGAAAATTAATAGAATATTTAGGTGTTGGCTTCTTTTCGCTCTCCTGTGGAAGGAATGGAGGCTGTAACTTCTGGGAAATCTTAGAAAGTTATTGTAATAAGGTGCATAACTCTCTTATTCATCACAGCATCATTCCTCTCTTACTGCCTCTCTCTGGGATGATTGAGAAATGCTGGTGTTCCTCAGCCTAATGGTCTTGAGGGGAAAACTTTTAGGCAAGTCAACAACATCTAAAGGCAACTGTGCTTGGGACTTGCTTTAATAGAGCAGCCTCCTTGCTTTTTGTGATCAGAAACTGCCTCAACTCAGCATGTTTGACACCCAGAGCTTGAGAGCCAGAAATGCTGTGGAGAAAACACCCTGCTTTTGGTGGTTTTTATTTCATGCATTTGTTATTTTAAATCTAAAATTGTCATTGTCCTCTCTCCCTGTGCATTGTGTATGTATTCCTGAGATACCCAGTTTCTCAATTTCTCCTTGAGGATATCAATCCTAAAGCTCTGAGGCCTGGTTAAGATCTAGGTCCATGTGAAAGGATTCTTGTAAGTGGTCCATGACACAGACAAGTTAGTACTGGTGCTTAACCCAAATTTTCCTCCTTTCCTCGAGCCTGTTGTTTTTTCTTTATAAACATAATAAGCTATTTCACTGTAGTTTCATTATTTACTGGGTTTTATTCTCTTTCTGTATTTTGGGTTTATGACTACTTAAGCTCACGGAAGCTGTCAGGTACCTCCAGAACTGCACATGTGTCTAAAATAATGGCATCGTGTTTGTTCCTTCAATTCAAAAATGCAATGTAATTTGAGTACTGCTGAATAGAATGCTCCACATGTTCTTTAAGAGTGCTGGGCAGTGTCAGATGGGGCTTTATTTACCCAGATTCTGCATATGGTTTATCAAATTGTGAAAGGTCATATGCTCAAGAGGGTAAAAAGCCAGTTGGTATTTTAAAAGTAATTGTTGTCACGTCTTGTAATTGCAAGGACAAAGGGAAATGTTGAAGAAAATGTTTACCTGTTGACCATGATAAAATACAGCTAAAAGGAACATTGCCATCAGTAGTAAAGATGCCTCCTTTGTACCCAGGAAGTCTGTGCTGGAAAAAACAAATCCAAAGTAAAATACAGTTATTGATTTGTCAATGTTGTAATTGTTCAGAAGTTTCATTTCATAAGTGGTAGTTTTTGTTGTTCTTTAAAATATCCCGTGTATTTGAAAGTTTAATTTAGCAGTAATTAGCTCAAGAGAACAGGAGTGTAATTAGAGAGCTCCCTGTTTGGAGACACATCTTAAGTAACTAAATTGTAGCCTACAGGAGGTACACAGGAGGTGATGAGCTTTCACTTTCAAGCGTGATATGCAAGCTGTGTGTCAGTCGGTCTCTTCCTGGGAGCTTGGTAAACAGCCCCTGTGGAGTGCAGGAGGTGGCATCCTGGGGGGGAAAGGTTGAGGGAGAGCTCACAAAGGGAAACTTCCAGGCTGTGAAAGTAAAAGCCCAGTGAATAAGGCTAGAGATAAAGGATGAACTCCAAGGCAGGAGCTGAAATTAAACATCCCCATATTGTGAGAAGGGTTTGGAGATGACAGGAACAAAGTGTGGATTAAAAGAGGAACAAAAAAATGGCAAAGAGTAGCTAGGACTGGTTTTACTGAGCTACAAAGTGGAGCCCAGAGAGGCCTGTGACAAGGGAGTAAAGGAAACCCTTGCAGAGTACAGGGAAGCAAAGATCAGCCAAGCAGGTACTGGCTGTATGAAATCACTGAGGTTCTCTGTATGGAGCATGAAGAAAATGTGACAAAATAAGGTGAAAGGGGTTCAAAGGAGTAACAGGGTGTTTCAAATATGAAGAGAAATTACAGTTATGTGAAAAGATGAATAAAAAACTGATGAAAGTATCTTTTTATGCCAGGGGTTTTTTAAAAAGCATGTTTCCCAGGGAGCAGACAAAAGAGGTTGGGGAACTGATAGAGTCAAGCTTATAGTAAAACAAAAAAGAGAAAAAATTAAATCTGGAGATGAATTGAACAGCGATACTTGTCAATTATTTTGTTGAAGGGAGATGACAAAAGGAAGTTGTTATGTGTTGATAAAACCTTGAAAATTTGAAAAAAATAATAAATGAGTAAATGAGGACCAGAAGTTGGAAGAGATTTTGGGACAATCTTTAGTCTACCTTGAGATCTAAGAACAAAGCAAAGCCCAGACACTTGATCTGTTTTCCATAGTAATTTTTAAAGAAGTACTGGATTATATTTGTCAGAGAAGGATTCCTATGACAGAGAAATTAAAGAAAGAAAGAGCAGAACTTGCTGGAGACTAAACCAAAAGGAAACTTTGTTGTGAGAGAGATAACTGAACTGACTTTGTGGTCCTGATGAATTTACTGTGCTGGAAATATGCTGCTATGGGATGAGTCATCAATACAGAGCAAAAGCAAGCAGGAAGCATCCTTGTCATCTGCAAATACGCTGGAATTCAAATGTTTCCTATTTTGAAGTTGCCTGAAATACAATCTCCAAAAGAATGCATTCCAAAAGGACCCCTTGTACACCGGCTAAAGGCAAGAGCCTTAAAGGTCTTAGTTATTAACTCATCTGTTATTGCATATTGTGGTGTATAGCCACCATAGCTGGATGAGTTTTGTAGGGAGTTGCAAACCCTTTTATTCAACTGGTTTATATAGCTAAAACCCCAAAAAATGTCAGGGCACACAGTCTGGAACCTCATTCTCCTTAATATCAGAGCTTAAGTTCATACCCTTGTTGTGAGAGTGGAGCATCTCAGCTGCTTTCCCTATGTCCTGGGCTGTTGGCTACTGCAGAGAATATTCCTGTCTCTTTCTCACTTTTCTGTGATAAGAGTCACAAAAGAGTTTCACTGACATGGGGAATAGAGGCTACTCTGAATTCTTCAAAATTTTCATGCAAAAGAGAATCTTTCTTTGCCATGCCTGTTAGTGACAATTATCATGATTTCTACTTCTAGTTACTTAGTCAAAGTATTGCTTACTGCCATTTGTCAAATTTCCTGGGGTCTGCTCTGAATCTATGATATGTCTGTAGGGTGATAACTAGCACTAGAAAAAGGAATTGCACCCTGAATCTCCGGTACCTTGCTACTGTAGGCAGCAAGTAAGGAAAGATATGCATGCAGAGCCTCACTATGTGTAAAGAAGTGGCTGTTGTGAGAATTAACTGTACTGCAAATCTGTGCTTTTCTCTGACTCTGAACATCTTCATCTGGCACGCACTTACAAGCACAAGCAACTGCAATACCACGTTGGTCAAGTGCCAAGAGGTGTTTTCCTGAATGAGCTAATTTACTGCTCCTCTAGATTCAGTTATTGCAACACTAATTGCACCTCTGATTCTGCAAATTATTGTGGATCCTCTGTCCTTCTCTTCAGTTCCTCTTGCTGGGAAGGAAGCCTGGGAGGAGCAGGAGGAGGAGTGTGTCCTTCAAACACTCTCCTACAAAACAGGATCACTCTCGTGTTTCTTACATCTTTCACAACTGCACATTATTTGTTTGGACTTTATTCTAAAAAATCAATTGTTTACTCCTGTTTTCTGAAATTAGGGGGAATTTTTTAATGGATATCTCTGGAGCTTTCAAGAATAGAAACAACCAAGGTATGTGCATTGCACTGCATATTTTTAGTCAACATTGATAGACTATAGGAGACATAGAAAACAAACCCTGCCCAATATTTAAATGTCCTCACAAAATGAACACTTTAATAAAAAGGCTTGAGAAAGAAACACATTATAAATAATTTTTAATTAGTCATTGCCTGTTGCAACCATCACTCCATATTTAACTATGGTGCTATCCAATACACTCATCCTCTGGCAAGACTTGAATCATCACCTTAAGGAAAAGCAGTTTCTGAAGGGGGCTGTGAACACTTACTCTCCGTTGTGGTTAAAGTTGTCATATTGCAGAAAAAGGGAAGCATAAATGGTCTCAGTCAGCAGAGAGTAGATCGCAATCATGATGAGAAGTACTGCCAGCTTCAGGACAGAGTTGAGACGAAGAAAAACTGCACAAGTCACCATTGCCAGCACACCAGTGAAGACAAAATACTGAACAGAAAACATCACTTGTTAATTTTGGGGATCAGAGATAAGTATCTGTGTAAATAATCAAGTGACCAGAAGTGTAGAAAGAGTGCTTTGGATTTCGATGCTCAGCTAAGTCGTCTTAGGGTCCAGGGCACTTTGAAAATAAGCATTTTGCTAAAATAGAATGTGAAATTACAAATTCTCTATTTTTCATGTCACCTCCACATCAACAGAAATCCTTTTCTGTGCCTTTATGGCATTTTCCTTGCATTGTGAGGGAAAAGGCATCCTCTGTAATTAAAAGAGGAAAGGAAGAGATGCTGCATGCAGTAGTTTGCTAATAAAAAGTCAAGTGGGAGAAAACAATTTATATTCCTTTGGATTCTGAATTTCCACAAGACCCACATTAATCAGGATGGGAGAGTAAGTTTTCTACTTTAATTCTTCCCATGCCATTGAAGAGAGGATAAAGCCACAGGTTTGGGCATTTATTCATTTATTTATTTATTTATTTTAATTTTTAATATTGCAGGTCTAGCTTGGTTACATTACTCTCTTAAAATTTGATGCTTGGAAATTTTATTTGTATCTCATTTTCTAATCTCTTCATTGTCTCATTTTTCTCAATGATTAGTCATCTGCCAAACGCAATCCATGCAGCTGATACTGGATAGAGAGAGACAATCATGGTCATGAGCTGTTCAGTTTTAAAATAGCAACATCAACACCCACAGTCCAAATGTAGTTTAAATTAACTCTGATCACACAGCTTTAAGAGCGATCGTATTCATTTTTCTGAGTACAGTTTTTCTTTAGTACAGTTTCTCTGTAGGAAAGTCTGCATTCCTGCTGTTCAGAGCATACTGCTGGCAGTATCATGACACTGCCATATGACTTTCTAAGCAACATACTTCTCTTACACATGACCAACACATTGATGTTGCCTGCTTGCTCATCTTAGAGAGGGTTTCTATTTTTTTTTTTGCTCCAAAAGCAAACTTAAAATAACCACAGCAACCTAACTGCTGGTTTTGCCATGTAAGAAGTTTTGCTCTCCATTAGATTCATACAAATAAGGTGGTGTGTTTTATTGCACTAGGTTCATTGAATCATTGCTGGCTGTGTTTCCATAAAGGTCCTATACGAAGTTCAAAGGTTCAATCTTGATTGCAATGCCCCATTAGATCATAAGGTTAATTCCTTTTGTAACCAGCCTCTGCTTTTTCTATCAGCCTGTGGTTAGATGAAAATGTTCCCTTCTTCACAATGTCGAGCCCCTGACTCCACCACAAGGTAGTGGTTTCCATACAACCTTTGTGGATCCATGCTTCAGATTCAAAAGTACCCGCAAAAATACCTCAGGACAGGAACAGATGTCCGTAAAAGAAGCAGAGGAATTGAAGGTCTGGTTCTTCAGGGCTATTGGTTTGTCAAAATCACACCACAGCTGTGAAGAAATGAAACAAAATCAGGGCTATATTGTGCACTGGTGACTAATTGCTTGTCTGGTTGGCTGGGTTCAGGGCTGGGACTGGCTGACCTGCTGCTCTCCTTGCCAGCTCCCCAGCTGGCACCAAGGACTGAATAAATGGACAGTAAGAAGACATACTGTGGAGATTGAATGGAAAAGGGAGAGCTATTTGTGCTGCAGACATTCAGCATCTGAACAGCCTCCCTATGCTCTCTTGTCCGAGCTCCTCTGGGATTTCCAGAGAGCTGATGCTGGACTTGTAAGAAATACCTCTTGAAATGCTTAGATTTTGCTACAAAATATAGAGAAAATTATTTAATTGGGAGCATAAAATCAGATTGAATGTGTGCCCTTTCTGCAAGCTGTTTTCATCTGCTATGGATAGTGTTATCCTTCTGGATATGGGACATCCATCCTTCATTTCCATGACATCACACAGAACTGGTTGTACCAAAACATAATGTGGTCCCAGAACAGCAACTGTGGTGCTTAGAATGGAAGGGAATGAAAATTCATTCATGAAACAGTAGTTATGATAATGTAATATTGCCTTTTGCTGTTATGACCTGTATTCATTTTAATGGTATTTCCAACCAAGAATATTAGATATAAAGAAAAAAACAGTGTTGAGTTGCATTATATTATGGTCTTAGAATGCTGGAAAAAAATCATTAATTATTTCATATTTTGACACTTAAAGTAGATGGAATCTCCTGTTGTATATGTTAATTTACTCTGTATGTTTGTAATAAGTCATTTCATCAACCTGATGTGTACAAGCTAGTTACAGGTCTTTTTTTCCAACAGAGTTAGAGAATTTGTTTAATGAGGCCCAATTTGTTATCATTAAATTCTAATTAATTTTGAACTTGGGACTCTTTTGTTTGTTCTTTCAGCAATTCAGCCATCTCTGCAGTGCAGTAGTATTACCTGGCTGGCTGTTCAATCTTCCGTGGCACCAGACAATTAGCGGTACCTTCTGAAATTTTATGAGGTGTACAGCACCTCTCTGCAGGGCAGAATCTCATAAGAACAAGTACAGTGTTTTTTAAAAAGACTTTCAGGATCAGAAACTTAATTTTATAAAAATAAGAATGCACTTAAGACTCATAAAACTCATTTGTCCCCCTGGTGAAACCAAAGCTTTATGGCTTTTCTTAAAAAGCATCTGAGTCTTAGACCCCTCCAACTGGCTGCATTTGAACTCAATGGACACATAAAGCTGTAAGGCTGAGATGCATTCGCTGTTCTTAAATGCATGCAGGTCCCTCCTGAGCAAACTGTTATTATGGGAGAACTTTGACATATAAAATAGTGAGATTATATGAATGTTGTGATTTCCTGTAGAGGCCAGGGCTCAGTGACTCAAATCATTGTCCATCTAAATATATGACAATACTTATAACTATTTACTGCTTTATAGAACACCACTGGCGTGACAGTAAAAAGTAATAATTTTCTTTTGACTGTTTTTGGATTAGCCAACCCAGAAGATTGCAGAAGACACAATCTTAAAAAAAACAATGCAGAAGAAGTCAGAGGAAATAAATTGGACATGGATAGAATGTTAGAGATCTCCTTGTTTCAAGATCAAGACTAATTCTACCAAAATCTTTCCTGAAAGGTATTTGTTAGACATGATTTTAAAACCTCTAAATCCTAAAACACTGCTTAGTGTTTTCTATTGTAATGCACCACTGTCCTTTTCTTCAGGAAGTTTTGCACCCAATTGAACTCCAGACATTTACTGTATTTATATTTTTTCTGTAATGATAGAAATGAGTGGCTGCATTTTTCTTTCTCTGACTTACTCTCCTATCAGTGATACTTTTGATCTACAAGTGAGACATTTACCAAATTCTTCCCTCAGACTTCAGCACCTGTCATGTTGTCTGACATTATAATCTGCCTAATTTATGCAAAGATCTCTCTTGTTGCTGAATACATCAGGATAATCAGGGGTCTACTGGAGTTTTCAAAATTATTATTTTAGTAATTGTTTTTTTTTCTTAGTAATTTAAATAATAGTAGAATTGTAAGATGATCTGAGAATTTATGAGAGGAAGAATTTAATATCCATAAGCATTTTTTGGATTGACAGTCTTTAAGAAAGTATTTCAGATGTCAGAAAACTACAAATGATCCTCAAAGGGCGGATATGTTGAGCAGAAAGCAGGAAAAAGGTTTTAAAAATAGACGATACTCATGAGGGAGAGATAATTAGATATTTCAGAAATACATAGATTAAGCAATGGATTGAATTTCCTGAAGCTGTGATGCTTTGTCTTTTTTGTTATCTAAATCACAGCTGGCTTATAGACACAGTTAGCAAGTCCTGTAGCAAGATTAATAACTCATAAATCATCTTTTCCTGTGTAATGTTCCTTGGTTCCCTGTAAGCTTACAATATTGATGATGGCTCCAAGAAAATTAATCAGAATGGATGCAAATATAATGACATTCCTTGCCAGGTAGGTCTCATTAATCCAGCAGCAAGTTTTCCGGAGCATTAAGGGTAAACATTTGTAATCCTCTGCTGTAGTGATCAGCACAAGAGCGGAGTGCAGCATAATCAGGATAGAAAACTGAATGACCATTGGTATCACTCTGGGGAAAAAAAAAAAAAGAGGATCCAGCATTAAACACAATGCCACAGCTAACAAAAATAAATGTGTAAACAGATAAGGGTAGGAAAAATTGGTTGTCATAAATCTGAGACAATTAGTCTTAGATAAAAGCCCAGAGAGAGCAAAGTTTTGCCCCTGTCCCATAGGTCTGCCATTGCTTCCCATGGTTCCTTGCTGGGAAACTGAAAAAAGCCAGGGAAATAAATAATTGCCAGTGCCTCTGTTTGTCTATGTAGAGTCCAAGTGGCAGGAATGTCCCTTTTTTTGTGACTCAGTCATCCCTTAAGTTTTTTTCAGAGCAATTCTGTTGAACCTGTAGGATCCTGATGCCATGTGTACATGAATTGGTTCCCACTCAGAGTGGTTTGGAGGTGGTTTAGTAGAGTATTGTTTTGTATACATCATCTCACAGGTGTCAAACTCATATTATACTGAGGCTTATGGACTCTAAAGTGAGTACAATAATGCAGCCTGTTTCCTGGAGTAAGTCAGGATATAATAACTACAGAAATGCAGGATTCCCCTCATTTTAGTTACTAGTGCGACAACTACAGCTAAGAATCTAATTGTTTTCTAAAAAAGCAAAAGAACTGACCTACTGTTTTCATGGAAGTCTTTTTAAAAAAACATATGAAAAAGTGTTCCATAACCTAAATGTTTAAATGAAAATTTGTCTGGTGTACCCCATAAACTTTTTCCTTGCAAGTGTGATCTTTAGTCAAATATTGATAAGTGCATACACAGAATAAGTAGTTCAATTTCTTTGACCATACCATTAAACTCCATAATTTCTTTTAGCCTAATTTTAATATCATATTGTTTAAATTTATTCCTTTTTCTTGCTTAAACATGGGACCTGAAGTCAATCAAGTAACCTACATGGTTGGAAAATGCAGTAAATTGGTGAATTTCACTGAGGAGAAAGCATTCAGTACTTCACAAGTTAAGTTTTTCAGGTCCCCATTTGTGCCAGTCATTGTCTTTCTTTGTCTCTTTTTCCAAAGATCATACCCATGCAAAACAAAAGTAACTCCACTGCTTCTGCAAACATCTCCCCTCCTCACTCCATTTCCCCTTGCCTTTTTACTATAAGGAGAACGATTAAACTTGAAGATTTGAATTAAATAATTAAAATTTCCAGTAACCCAGCTTTATAAAATCTCACCATAATGTAATAAGTATGCAGCCAAGGAGAAAAGGAAACTACACTGATGCAATGGCAGGAGAGGATACATGGACATAGTAGGACAAGCTTGAGAATAAGTCTGTGTTGGAGCTGTCATTTCTCAGCTCTGACCATGTTTACAGCTAATGGATAGAGTCCAAAATATTTGCATTAAGGAGACACCAAAGATGCACTGGGTATTTTATGTTAAAACTGAGTATATCTTCCTCACAGTACTGATGTTAGTAGAAATTGCCTTGAGAAAACAGGATGAATCAAACTGCTTATATTCAAAAGAAACAGGGTTTTTTTAAGTAGGCATAAGTCAGAGTGTATGTGGGAAATGTTGGTCATGTTGGGGGAAAAGACATAAAAACATGGGAGGCACATGTGTCAAGATGAAAGAGATTTAGGTGCAGAACTGTTCTCCTGTATGCTTTAGTCTGCTTAATTTTGAACATTGTCTTCACAAGACTGTTTGGAATTTTTATGACCTAATTCAGCTGTTACTATTGAGATTCATATACATTAAATCTGGTGGTGTTTTAAAGACCATATTTGCTTGAAAAATATTCATTTTTGATCATCCAAACACACAATGACTCCTTTAATGTAACAGGACAGAATAACATGCAATTTGCTTCAAACTTGCTTCTCTATCACCTACTAAAATTAATCAAGCTAACACAGAAGAATGATCAAGGTATAAGATTTTTAAAACAAAATTTCAACCTCAGCATAATTTACAGTAATGCAGCTGTGGTTTTTATGTACAGCTGTTACTCTCAGAACCTCAAAATAAATGATATTTGCAATGTAGGAGTCCAGAAAAGAGATTGGGCTACAAAGATAGCAAACAGGAAACAATTTTGTCACTAACAGAGTTTTACTTTTGGAACATGTCTGACCTGCTGTAAGTAAGATATATATACATAAGAAGATTTTTTTTTCGTAGCACTAGACTATATTTTAAAACATGTTGGAATGAAATGTGAAAAATATGAAAATGGAAGTTCTGTTCCCAAATTAACTGAATTAAGAAGAAGTACACATTAACTTCCATTGATAGCTTCTGTGTAGCAATAGCTTTGACACTGTTCTGATGATATACCATTGGTATGAAAATTTATCTTCACTTGGGTCAGCATTTCACTCCAACAAGGTTTGGATCTTCCCCAAAAAAGCCCCGTGCTCTCCAGCAGCTTACCCAGAAGTAAAGCTTGCTTTTGAAAGAAGGAACAACATAGCCAGTAAAAACAAACTGTATTACGAAGGGAAGAGTGAATAACAAAGAAACAAAGTTTGGAGCAGGAGAAGTATATTTCATCCTGTGTAACTGAAAGTTTTGTGGGAAGTCTCTCTGGACCTGCTGGAAGTCCCAATGCTAAGAAGAGACATGATCCAATGATGTCTTGAGAGTTTCTTCTGACTATGAAAATACAAAGGAATCATAGATTGGTTGGGTTGAAAGGGACCTTCAAGATCATCTAGTTCCAACACCCCTGGCATGGGCAAAGACATCTTCCGCTAGATCAGATTGCTAAAAGCCTCGTAAAACCTGGCCTTGAACATTTCCAGGGACAGGGCATCCACAACCTTTCTAGGAAACGTGCTTCAGTGCCTCATCACAGTAAAGAATTTCTTCCTAATATCTAATCTCAACCTACTCTTTTTCAGTTTGACCGCGTTCCGCCTTGTCTTATCACTACATGGCCTTGTAAAAAGTCCCTCTCCACCTCTCTTGTAAGTGCTGGAAGGTCCTATTACATCTCTCAGGAATCTACTCTGGGCTGAAGAACCCCAAATCTCTCAGCCTGTCTTCATAGGAGAGATGCTGGAGCCCTCTGAAAGATGAGGGAGAGACAGTCAATAAGTCAAGGGACAAGCTGCACAACATGTCCGTGGAAAACTACTCAAGGGAGTGAGGAGAGATCATCACCTGTGTAGTTTTGGATACAATTCATCTCACTGAATAGCAGTCTCCTAGATTTATACAGATAGAAGGCCCCTTGAGATTCAGATTGACCCATTCTCCAGTGCCTATACATTGATCCCAGGTTCTGGACTCTGACAGAGAGTCATGTAAGATTAACTCCTTCAGTTTCCCACAGTACAGCAGTATTCTGCAACAGCCTTCTTGCTTTGCAAAGCCAAGTGGCTGCGATCGGGTTTGGAACTGATAGTTTCTATCTATATCTCAGATATATATATAGATAGTCTATCTATGCAGATGTAGCCTACCAGTTCTGCTGACCTAGCCTGACCCAGCTCTGAACAAAACCAAATTAAGGCCTTCAGAAAGATTAGGATCAAGCCTCAAGAGGTCATGCCTGAGGACACTAAACATTAGTTCTTATTTTGGACTGCCAAACTTTACATGTAAGACCCATGCTATTGAATTAAGGTACTATAAAGTACCATCTACAGACCTAAGTCTGGGATATGAATCCAAAACTGCAGCATAATCTGCTTAGGTGCCTGAGAAACTGAGACCTTGCATTTGTTCACAACAAATTTATAGGCAACAAAAATTCTTCCACTGTAGCTGTTCAATTGAAGATTGATGTGCATGTCTCTTGCCTAAGCCTGCTTGATCATAAACAAAACTGAAGTTGTCACAGTATGACCTCTCAGATGAACAATCCAATATATGTGCTAAGATTTTGATGGGAGTATGCTGATGGGATCAAGTACAGTAAAATAGACAAGGTTAGAGGAATAACAACAAAAAACCATAATAATTTTCTCTCCATGAACTTCTCTCAGAACTAGGACAACTGGCTGGGATCACCCCTTCATTCAAGAAAAGGTTCAAGACTAATTTATTTTCTTTTTAGGGATTCTCTTACTGCCAAAATCAAGTGAAGTTTAAAAAGAGTTTTTGCCTTCCCTCTTCCTCATGTATAGTCCCAAATCAACTCACTTGAGCCAAAAGGAAAACTTATGTAAAACAGAAGATGCAGATGTTTAAATTAACAACAACTTGAAATCTGCTTTTCTCCCTCACAAGAACAACCCAGTGAAAAATGGGCAGAAATGAGAGTAGTTCAGACGTCTACTCTAGTATGACCTACTGTCCATGTGAGCATATAAAAAGTCCATTGCAGGAAATTAATGAAACTCCCAGGTCTCTCAGATGGAGACGATGAATTACTGTAAGGTTGGCAGTGTAATATAATGGACTCATAGAGGATAATTATGGTAAAAATATGGCATTAATTTATGTCACTTAGAGTAATTTCCTCTACTCCATATTTCAAAGAAAGAAAATTATTGCAAAGATTTTTAAATTCAGTGGTGCATCTGCCATGTCAGGAAAAAAAATATGAATGGATCAAATGTTTATCCTTAGGGAGATAGATATAAACAGATAAAATTCTGAAACTTCCATACACATTAGGCTTGAAGTATGATTCCCTTCTTTACACACAGACTAAGGTAAACTCTCTGGGAAACTCCCCAAAGAACCTTAGTAATATATGTTCTATGACAATTTAAATAGCATTTTCACCAAATTTTTAGAAATCACCAAAACACTCAGCTCAAAAAGTATTCACACATCTACTTAAGCAAATAAAAAATTTCATCCTTGTTCAATAGAAATAGGAAGCATTCATGGAAAACCTCTTATATGTGTTTTTAGGAAGCGGGTAAGTTACCATGAGGACTGAATTATAGTTTGTTAGTGGTTTCGTGGAAATTATTTCCGTGGTTTTCCACTCTACAATTTTACTTCTCTGATATTTACCAGAGGTGTAACAAATATGCAGTTATCTCAAAGATTCTTTGAATCCAAATCCTGTCTAACTTTGTGATAGTTGGTTCAATTGCTTATGCCTTTAATTGCTTTTAGAACTGGAACCTAGGAAATTTGAACTTCCAGATTATTTTCTCATTCAATATGTTTAAGCATATTGAAACCTTCTCACTCAAAACCTCTATCCTGTTAATTTAGGGTTGCTCATCTGTTGACAGGCATGCTTTTTTAAAAACTGAAACACATTTTTTGAAGCAGAGTATCAGAACTTGAAAAAACAAGACCAAAATTTGTCTCCTTGAGCCTTGACAGTGATCTGCCACTCCTGACAGAACATAAGAACTACCATAAAACACCCATGTGTCTCCGAAAGGGGTAGTGGTAAATATCCTTTCCCTAAATATCTCCCCAGGTTCCAGCAATTAACCTTTCAGGGCACTCTTGAAGCCAAGGCCATATTTTTTAAAAAAACCTCTGCCGATCTTTTCTTGCAGGAATTTATCTAATCTTCATTTCATCCTATTTGTATTTTCAGCCTCTTTAACATTCAGTGACTAAAAGGTCCTCAGGGAAAAACACAAGACTACCGGCAAGACGAGAAACTAGGAGGTGAGACAGCTGCAGGCAATGTGTTTGTGTGACTCCTTCCCCCTCATTCCAATGGCACTAGACACCCTCACAAGAGTTAACAGAGATGAATCTGTGCAGATAGAAAAAAAAATGTTGGTGGTTTTTTTTTTCCTTTTTTTTTTTTTACTGGTATGGCAGTGATTGATATGGCAGCAGAAATCTTTTTGGAAAACAGGTTCTCTTAATAAGATCCATAAATCTTCTTGTACATATTGAGGAAAAAAATAACAAACACACAAACAAACAAAAACATCTACCAGAAGTGAAGAACTTTAAATGTGTATTGGGAGAAGAACTTCTAAAAAGCAATTAAACTTACTAGGTGCACAACTAGCACAAAAGGAACAACAGAATGTCACGTAATACTCTGGGAAATTTCTCAGATGAGAATTACAAAACATATGAGACACCACTGCAACAGAATGTAGTTGTCTTCCTGTACCTAACTACCACAATGGTGTTCCTAGACATCAACGTGGTAACTCATGTCTTCCAGAGATGATCCAAGAAATCTTGCTGCACTACTGTAACAAAATAAATGTCTTATTTCTTGTAGAAATAATGTTATTTTCAAAGTTACTCTACAGTCAGCCATAATTCAAGGTTCATCAGAGTGTTAGAAACTACTGAAAAATATGTTCATCTCTAGGCTTTTCTGTTTTAACACTTGCTCTGTCAAAGACCAAACGGGACAAGAGGCTTGTAATAGTGGCAGTCCTGTTTTAGAAAACTGACCTCAGTCCTTGCACACACTCTTGTGACCTCGTTATTAAATTGTAGACAAAAATGCCAAATAATAGGTATGAGTCTGTGAAATGTGGACACCGAGGTTTCATCTGTGTCACACTGTCATTACCTTGATAGGAATATATTGCTTGGTCAGCCCCAAAGAAGAGCAGAAGTGAAAACAGATCTACCAGATCACCTCTGTGCTTATTAATGGCCTGAGACTACTTTTCCCAGCTGGGCAAATCACACTGTCAGCAGCAAAGCCAACAGTACAATTCTCTTACAAAGCATCTATGAAACAAAACTGAGAGAATCACTGATACCCAAGGTGATTACCAAAGAGGCACAGCTATTGTTCTGGATCATGTTCAGGACACACTGTGGCAAATTTTTGTAACACAAAATTTCCACTTAACTCAGTGGTAGTTCTACTTGAAAACATAACAACACAACATCAGTACATGCTGCTGTCTCACTTGAAAACATGTAGCTGCAGACAATGGGGTACAAAAGTAGTTAATATTGCAAAAAAAGTGAACAAATATTTTCAAACACTTCTGGGGAACAAGCAGATCTTATTGGTTCATTGCTCATCAATCCTAGAAATGTTATTCCACTGTGTCCCCAAGAGTGCAGAGATATATTTCTGTAGGGATATATTTCTGTATTTACCTGGAAGAAGGGAGCAAGCTTTGGATAGCGGTGATAAATACAAGAACAATAAATGCACACACCAAGTTTGATTTGAATACTTCATCCCGCATTTGAGAATACTAGAATAAAAAAAACACACACAGAAAAGTAAATTAGCTCTTAACACATGCAGTAGTTTCATTAAGGCTGATGTACATAGGAGACATGGGGAAAATTAGCACAGTTATCAATTTATATAGATTTATAAATCAATAAACCTTAATTTCTGTTTTAAAATCAAACACAACAAATAAAATAATAATAACATGGTAAAATATTTTAACCAAGAGAGCAAAGCTCTGTGATTTGCAATACAAAGTTGTTCTGCTTAGTTCAAAATTATTTGCTTTAAAAATCCTGAGGTAGGTACCAGGAGCTTGTGCTGCTGAGTAGAATATCAAACACTTAATTGTTTAATAAAATATCTAATAACCAGAGGAACCATGAGTTTCCTCACATGAAGACAAGCACTGGATTAATCTGTGACTCTGCATTCATAATGGCACAGATGTGTCTCCATGATGGCTAAATTGAGGCCCCTGTTATTTTTTCTATTTTTCTTTTTTTAAAATTACATAGTCAGAACATTCTGTGACTATTTGGGATGCTGGGATGCTGGAACTCTGTATCCTAACTTATTCAGAGGCTGTGCAGAACCTTGGTGATATGGGCATTCTCCAAATGTGAAGGACTATTTGAGGTGTATTATTATAAGGATTTATTGAGAAAATATTTTTCTCCAGCATATCAAAACACTGAGAAAGCTTTCAGGTTCCCTTTCTACGGGAATTGCCAAGAAAAGGAGTAACAGATACGTCGATAGACCATGGGGGATCAGTTAAAGCGGAAACATTAACCAAGTCCTCAGCTAGTATCTATTATTGCTAATTCAATTAAACTGCAGCTGTTTACAGCAGAAGATTAGTCCATAGGAATACTTTTTATAATTCTCTATATCCTATATGGCTACCACCAAATTTTCTTTGTCTTATAAGAAATACTGCAGAGGCTTGCCCCAGTCATTTTTCTTCCTCTGAGCAATAACTGCCTTTTGTTTAAAATTTTGCCGTTTTAAAGGGCCTGAACAAAAGGACAACAGAATCAAAGCAGTATGAAATATCAGAACGTCTCTCCAGAAATTTGGAAATAGGGAAAAGGGCTATTATAAATGCCTAGAAAGCACTATAACAGAAAAAGTTATTAAGAAATATGTCAAGAACATACACTGAGAAAGTTCAGCTATGAACTGGATTTCATTGCTAATTTGGTCTCGAAGAGAGACACTATCTTGACTTGGCCTACATTCCCTACATGGACCTTTGTTTGGGACATCATCTCGGCTATAAACATCTGGTCAAAACAGTCTCAAGCTCCCAGATGGAAAAAAAGGTTTCTCACTTTCCTGCTCCTGTTTGTTATGAGTAAGAGATAGGGTTTATTTGTTGGTATCCCTCATTTTGACTCCTCCTCTGCTGCAATTATACCTTGTGTCTGCTGTTGGCAGTATTACTTTGGCATGATTTCTGATAGTGCTCACAGGCAATTCCACTTCATTTTGCTGCTGGAAACCCAGAGGCACTGACCCTGATTTCACGTGCAAGGAAACAGAACTGCATCAGTCTGCATAAATAATGGACCAGGGTTTTTTTCAAATAGGGAAAAAGAAAGGTATGTTCCCTAAAATATAACAAGAAATCCCAACTGTTCCATAGGGAAATTAAGGCAAACTAGATAAATGAAACACAAACATAGAAAGGCCTGCTGTGTTGAGCATTATGTCAAAAGGATGGATGCTGTGTTCTAATCAGTAACAATATTGTGATGAGGAATTGTTGACATCCCTAGGCAGCACTGACATAAATGATAAACGTAGCAGTTCTGTAGCAGTCTACCCCTTAATGACTTGGAGAAGTAATTGAAGGACTGACTAAGCCTCAAGGCCCTTCAAAAAGCATGGGGAGGCATGTAGCCAACCAGAGCTGTGTAAAGTGGTTGGAAGAATCTTGATGTGACCTTGTCCGCAGTGCAAACCTTCATTGCAGCATCCCCACAGACCCACCTGTGCTGGTGTGACCTGCTCATGGCACACTGAAGGCTCCCGTGGGGCTTGGGCCATTTGCCTGCACTGCTGGGAAGGAACTGTTTATCTGTGTGCTCGCCCAGCCAGCTGGCTGAAACAAAGAAAGGCCAGGTTTCTTCTGTTGAGTAGTGCTGCTTATTCCTCACCTCTCTTTTCCAAGGCCTCTTTGAAAGGGGAGGACTAGGAATATGACAGTCTTCACATGTTCCCCTAAAGAAAATATTTGTGCACTGGGGAGGAAGGTTTTTGGTCTTATCCTCACTGCTGCTCTTTGACTCAGATGGGACCTTATGGATGAAAAGGGAGACCAGGCTTTTTCTTCTTCAGAGAAATGGTGGAAAAGCTTCTGCAGTACAGGAGAGGGACAGAAGAAGGTGTATCAAGAAGTCTAAGAGAGGAGAAGAAATGAACTCCGAAGACCAAAGAGTAGACAGAGATCCAGTTGCTGACCAATGATAGAAAAGTTGCTGAACAGGCATGGAGTTTGCCCAGCATCTCTTGCAGACCTCCTTGCAACTGGAAGTTTCTGGGTTGAAGGAAGGAGGTGACGCCTGTGTCTGCTGGGATACGGCATGCAGGAAGAGCAAAACTGTTTTCCTACTCATTTAATTTCTATTTATCTTACCCATCAGAAATTCTGAAACAGAGAAACTCAGATATTTAGGTCTAATATTTGAACTAAGAAAATGTGTACTTTGAAACTCAAAGCTCTTTTGATATTTCCAGTGTGCTTAGCTGACAGAAAATATGTAAATGCTTCACTTCTAAGCCCAGCCTGATTTCTAATCCAAGTACAAATATGCAAGAAGACTTTGAATATCTTTATACAAACCTTTACATTGGAAACTTTCTTTAATAAAACCGTATCAGCATGTAAAATGCCCTGCCCTGCACCTATGCTTTACCCTGTATAAAATTACATGGTATGGATATTATCAAGTCACTGATATTTAGGTAGATCATCATGATGATATCTTTTAATTATTGGAATAATCTGAAGTAGTATCAGATTTTCCTATCCTCTAGCAAAATTGAGGGTGAATTGTCTCTGATATATCAAGTGTTAATGAGTGAAATACAGGTTAGCAATGACTAGTCCATTCGGGTAAAGAATTGATGAAATATACCAGGTGGGGATCCTGCACAAATCCTATGGAAAAATGAAGTATTGCCAAATTCATATGGAAATACACATACTGCCTCAGAGTGAAAACCCATTCTCTAACGTAACTGCTACTGCTTGCTGTGGAACACACATTTATTCTATCACTGTAGATGGATGAAGAGTAATGAGATAAGAGAGGAGTGGGAAGATGTTCCAGTGGCTTAAACTGCAGTAATATAGCAGCCATTTGCACCAGTGTAAACCAGGATCTGTGCTAGATCCATGGTAGTTTTGTTCATGTTGATTCCAGAATGGGTTTTTATTTTTTTTTCTAATCTTTTGAAATCTTAAAGGAAGAAAAACAGAAATTTCATTGCCAGTGTAAACCTGATGTCTGGAATTGTTTTATAGTGAAAAAATTCAAACCAACCCAGACTGTTTAAACAGAAGTCCACTATGACATTTCAGATCCATTCATGTCACCCCATGGTCCCACATCATGGTAGTCCTGTTATTAATGCAGGAGGAAAAAATATAATTTGTTGTTCATATGATTACTCCTCTGTCATTTAAGGTACAGAACATTAACAGAATTCTCACTGAACAAGGTAAAGGTAACACTTCTTGGCCAGGATCTCAGCTATGGGTGCTGTTTTTTCTGCCTCCTGTAAAGCCTGGGGTGAGAGGCTCTTACAGATGACAGAAATGAGTATTTAGCAGATGCCAGTGCTGCCAGAAAATGTGATGGCTAAATGGGAGGGCACAGGATTTTACATGGGGGAGGTTGCTTCAGAGCTCCCTCGGGCTGGAAGCAGTCACTGTGCTGAGCAGGAGAGTGTCAGCCAAGGGGAACAGCAGTGGGAGAGGGAAGGCCCACAGACATTGACTGTCAGCCATACCACAGGGAGCAGCTCAAGGTGTAGGTGTAGAAGGTCATGTAAGCAGTTGCAAAATGTTAATGGCTAGGAAAAAAGCCCATAATTCCAGACTGAAAGGTTGGGGGTGGGGGCAGCAGAGGGAAAAGGCTGCTGAAAGAGCTTTGTGATTCTCCAGTTTAAACCTGAGTTTGGTTTGTTTCCCAAATGGACAGGAAGAAGAGAGAAAGTGGTAGTAACATAAGATAGCATGGAGGAAATAACTACTTTCTGCAGGAAAATGATTAAAATATTACTTTTTTCATGACTTCCTGTAGCCTATGGTTAAACACTAAGGTTATAAGGACAAACCTCTAATTACTGCACAGGCATGCAGGAGGTAAGGGACATTTCCCATCCTATCCTACAAGAAAATTGCTCCTGTCTACAAAAAAGAATACACTATGATTCATCTTTCCTTAATCCACATCATTCCTTTGTATCCTGGTACATTCCCCATCACTATCTGAGCACACTCATGATGTCCCAGCACCCTGAACAGAAGCAAGGAAGTTGCTGACCAGAGGCTGTCCAGCTGTTGGAAGTGGATGTGCCAGAACAAATAAAGCAGTGGTGATATTTTTTAAAATGTTACTCCTGGATAATATGAGAAAACAGATTAATTTATGGAACAGAAGGAAGATTCAGTCAACTTTACTGACCGGATTTTGTGTTCCTATTTCTTATTTTGTGTGCCTACTGGTTGGGACTAACACCTAAGGAAATATTGAATGAAAGCATCATTCTCCAAACACTGCAGCCCATTGCAAATGTCCTACTGGGAAGAAAATGTATAAAACCTGCTGAAATGTTAACTTTGAAATAGACTTTTTGTCATCCGGATGCAATTAAAAACTTTATTAATATTTTAAATCTGACCTATGTAACGTGATGGATTAGAGCATGGTTCATTTTTTAGTTCCTTAAATTGTATTTAAAATGAATTCCACACTTCCCTTATAGTTTTTCTTGTGGCAGATAATTGTGGAATCTAAAATAATAAGAACATTTGTATTCTGGATAGGGGATCGGATTCTGGGCAGTGTCCCTTTACACCAGCCCATGCTCAGGCCTCGTGTGATTAAATAGCAAAGTAAGGTGAGGTGAACCATTGACAAGTTTGTTCATTCAGCAAGTTGTGACCAGGCTGTTTCCTCCTTTGAACAAAATTTTTTTTTCTTGTGTCTTGAAAAGATTAAAGATTATTAATGACTTTTAGGACTTTATGTAGTAATTCACATGATATTGGAGATCTTGAATTTCACATCCTCTGGTTACCTGTCAGCTTTGCACGATGACTGCACTGAAAGAAATATCTTAATATTTTCTGTTTCAGCAGATAATTATTTGTGGATAATTTGGTTTTGGGGGTTCTAACTTGCGTGCCAGTGTGAATATCCTCATGAGGAAATAGAATCTTGTACTTTTGTTTTAAGAAACATTTCTTATTTCTTCTACAAGATTAGTAGTGCAATAAGGGCTTAGATATACTTCAAGCAGAATTTTTCTTTTCCAGTTGTCTTGATAAAACTCTCACCAATGAGCCTTCCTGATGACTAGTCTCCCATAAGTCAAGTAAAAATGTCTGTCTTCCAATGGAAGTTAGATTGATGATGAAGTGAGCCTTCATGCTTCTAATTCCCCATTATTTTTATTTCCTTTCAGTCAAGTGCACACAGTATTGCAGAACTGCTGTTGCTGCACTGTAGTAGCATATGAAATTATCAATGAAAGTCAATGAAATTATTTGAGATCTGTGCAACCTCACTCCGTTCCATCAGCTTTCCACGGCTGTTCTCCCATTACCTTATCTTTTAAAACTTATAACTTACATCTGGATGTAGACTGAAATAGAAGTTAATGAGATCATTTTGCTGTTGAGAAGCAGCAAAGACACGAACAATATTTAGCTCTTAGAAACAGATTTTTTAAGAAGGATGTTTAAAACAGAGGGTTGAAAAATTACTATTGACTTGAAATAAACATTGCAGCTGCATAGAGGACATCAGAGGGATTCTATGACTAAATGGAAGGAACATATCTACATAAATATAGATATATATTTTTTGAATAGAAATGTCAGTTTATTAATATGCTCAATCATCGTTAGTGCCATCTGACAGAAAACTGCTTGTGCTCAATACCAAGTTCAACCCGGCCAGTGGCTGTTGTTTTCAGAAACTGAGTTTGCTCAATGTACATATTTTCCAACCACGAAATGCAATCATTTTAGCATTATAACACCTGCATCATGTCACTGTGTATTATGAACTCTAGCTCAGCCCCGCCTTCTGAAAACTGAAACAAAATGAAAAAGAAGAAAAAAGCAAGAACAAAAACCAACACAAGCCAGAACCTACAGCTTGTCTACTTCAGTGAACATTTATTACAGTTTGAGTTGTGAATAATGCAGCTACCAAGCCCCAGCTACCTTATGCTCCAGGCTGGAGTCTTTAAACATCAGTGAAAAAGGCTTGATATGCTCTCTTCTCAATTTATCGCCACTCCGTAAGTCGATGGTGTGCTCTATTCGCTTGTTAATTTCCTCAGGCCCAGACTGGACATGCAAAGCTTGTGCAAGATGGTTTGGAAGCAGATTTATTGAATTTCTTGTTAGGGCAGCCAGAGTCTAGGGGAAAGCACATGCAAACAGAATAAACCTGCTGGTCCCCTTGGGTTAAAAATGCAATGTTTTAGTTCATGTTGCATTGCAAACCATTACAGCATTCCATGCAATTCATTCAATGAAATCTATAGAAGTGTAAAATCGTAAGTCTGTTCCACTAAACACATACAGTACATTTAGGGGAGCACTTTAATGCCTTCTTTTTTATAGACTAGGAGGTTTGTTGCTGCACTGAGAATTAGGACTATATTCCCCTTTTCAAACTTGATATTTAATTATTAAAGTATGCATGAGGGGAGTACACATACTAAAATCACAGCAGGATATCTAAGTCAATGGTGTGTTTTAATAAATAAGAATGAAAGCCTTTTAAAACAAATCCCACAAAACAGGAGGAATGAAGTTTTTCTTATCTTAAAGTTACTGGATGTGTGTAGTTAAGGAACAGATCAGTTAGTCAGGAGTGAAGAAGGTGACATTTCTGATTACTTCAGCATGGGTTTTCAGATAATATGTTCTTCTTCACTACTGGTATATTTCAGCCAATCTAGATTACAGTTAGGCTATATGATTTAATTTAACTGTAATTCATATTATTATTTAAAATATTGTCTCAAATGCATTATTCCTTTGGTATTTCAATAACTAATAAAGGAAAAAAATGAAAATACTTTTGCTTCACAAAGGAATTCTAGCAGAGATAGTATGAAGAGTGTTTCATCTTCAGCAGAGAGTTAGAGTTTGCTTTCATAAAGAGAATAACTCATTCCCATTTCATGGTGTCATTTCATGACACATACCACAGTGAAGCAGCTCTTTCCCACTTGAATGGGAAAATAAACTCTACTACTGTAATATTCCCAAGGGTTAAGAAATGTTGATGAATGGAAAGGATGTAAAACTTCATACATCATAGCATGAGACATTTCAGCATCATTATGTATGGGAAATAAAATTCTGCCTGAGAAAAGTTATTCCATAGGTCCTTACTGGAAAGATCTTCAGCTATATCTCCAATGGGGCATGTTGAAACAGGAGCTTAGGGTGTTCTTTCACCAGATACCCCTGGAAAGCCAATTCTTTTGTATGATGGGATTACATAGGACAAATGCTGTAGGGAGGTTTCCCTTGTTCATATTCAAACTATAATCAACAAACATATTCTAATGAATCTTGGACATTAAAACATGGGAAGGATCTCAGGTACCCACTGCCAAAGCTCAACTGACAACTTTCTGTAAAATCCTAAAATCAAGTCTGTGGACTCTGTAGTCACAGATAGTCTCTCATATTCCATCTTATTTTTGGTAATTTAAGATCCAAAAATACAGTATATCAGGATTGAAATCTTGTCTCTGTTTAAGTGAAAAGCAATTTTCCTGTTTGTTTAGTAGAAAAAGGACTTCAATAGAGAAGGTTTGGGAAAACACTCTACTCAAATCCTCCCATCTTCTGTCTAGCAAATCAGTATCATCAACATTAGGAGAAAAAAACCACTATCAAAGAAACTTTTCTCACACTAAAGTGTCAGATATGACTGAATTCATATCTTGGCCTTGGAGAAAACAATCAAGGTAAGTGGATAAATGCTATATTGCTACATGATGTGACACTACTTTAGTTTAAGTACTTCTGCCTCTTTTAAACTGAGCTAGGAAGAAAATCTTTCATCAATTTTTGGTGGCCGAAAGGGCACAAGTGTGTCTGAAGTCCCTGTTAAAGCATGAGATCACATCAGATGGTGATGTGTAAATTGATTCCTCAGAATTAGCTTGTATTTCTAATTCTCCACTGGAAACAGGGGTGGAGAAAGTCCCTAATGTTTCTCATGAGCATTTTGTTTTATTTATACGAGAAAAGTAATCTCAATTCATCCTAGTAAGATACTATATTTTGGTAAAAATTCTATTTTAAGCTGTGATTGATATGAAGGCTTGTCTTCTTGCTGAGTGCATGAAGTGTTTTACAACTCATGGTAGATGAACATGATGTAGTATCACCACTATGGCCATGGTGTATGTAGTATTGGTGCAGAAATAGACTCTGAATTTGCAGTTATATTCAGGATATAACAAGGAAATTCATATTTGTGTTTCATAGAGTTTTCTCTCCCTCATGTACATACACATAATTAAAAAACTGCTTCCCTGTATTTAGAAATAACAATGAAAATATATGCAAATTATTGTCTCAAGAATATGTTCTAAGCACATTTTGTCTCTTATCCCCCTCTTTGCTCCGCATCTTTTAAGACTTCTTTATGCAAACACAAAAAAATATTGATTTTTCCTATTATGTCTCCTAAACTTTTGTGAGCAGTTCTATGGAAGACACAGTTGTGAATTCTACAGTGAGCTTTTGAAGTTTTCTGATGCTGACAATAACCATTCATCTTATAGGAACAAACACAAGGCTCTATTAAAAAAAAAAAAAAAAAGCCTAGCCAAACTTGCATCTGAAACTGAAAGAAGATGAATTAAAACAAACAAATAATAAAACTCCAGCTTTAGACACATTTTATAGAGACTTTAAAAGGTAGCTTAGATTAGATTTTACTTCCTTCCTGCAAAGTTTTCCTGCAACAACTCCAAGCATCAAAAAGAAGGGAAATTTTTAATCAATGCCATTTAGAAAACCCTAGGAAGGTTTCAAATTTTTTTTTGTACTGCAAGCATCAGGTTTTGGAAGGAGTTGGGAAAAGAAAAGGTCACATCCTTAAAGAGACAGACTGCAGGTAGGATTCAGTTCAAGAGGAAGACACCTAAATGAGGGTGTCTATGTGTTTGGTGTCTACGTGCCCAGTGTCTAAACTTCTATTTTTCCAATACACACTCCAGATGCTTTCAGTTGCCCAATCATACATAGCTGTGGTCAGCTGAGATGCCTTAGGGAACTGGACAATAGTCAGGAGCCAGGAGATGTGGCACAAGACACAGGGACATCACGTGCCACTGGTCAGTGGTGAGGACCAGGTGGGGTGTGCTGGGGCATCTCAGGGTACAAATACCAACAATAACAATGGGGTAGCTGCAACAGGCAGGTGCCTTGGTTTTGAACTGAATTCCACCCTTTTGTTTAGACTTCTCTGTCATCTTGGGAGTCTTTTAATGTAATTTCTGTGCTCAATGTTAAACCTCACTGCAACCACTACTAAGGTGCACCTGTAGCAGACGGACAGTTTAATTTGTTGTGTTTCCTAATTCACATCCTGACAGGCCCATCAGGTGCCTCCAGCAGCACACACAGTGACCATGTCATGCTTTCAGCTACTCCTTTTGTAAGGTACATGGAAGAAATTCAACTTTATCTGCTGTTATTTCATTCTAGAGGAGGAGGCCTTCACTGTCTTGATATAAAATAACTTCTGTCCAACTTTCTTTGCTTTAAGAAAGAAGCCTAGACACTAGTTTCAATAAAAGAAACCTCCATCCGTATTGAGCATGTCTGAATTTCAGACAGGAACTTGCACCCTTTGCTTACCTCACGATCAGAGCAAGGGTACATAGTGATAATTGGGCAGTAGACAGGTGTAGTTTTTGATAATATCTGTGACTGTGTACATAAAAAGTGGTAATTTGTTCCTTACTTATATAAACACATCTACAATTTACTGATTTAGGCTGCCCATAGAACATGAGTTTGAGGTAATGAGTATGGATTAGAGTTTGGCATAAGAACTCACCAGAGACTTCTTTTCACATGCTTCCTAACACAACTAGAGTTGAAAGTAAGATACATGTGATCAGTTGCTCAGATTTTGTTGTAAATTACATTGGGTAAAAAATAATTTAAATTCTAATGGCAAATATTCAAACATAGAGAATGATTCATTGTTGGGTTGCTGCTACTAGGATTCTCAAAGCCTGCTGCTTACAGTGACCTTTAAGCTGCTTAATTAGTGTTATTAAATGCTTATTCTGTCCAAGACTGACACACCTCTGGAAAAAGCTACTATATCCTAGTATAATTTAAATCTATCATCTGAATTTTTTAGCTAAAATATATTATTTATGAGAAGTACTGCCTATTGTCTCAATTGTAAATTAAAAATTACATAATAATTGAATCATACATGGAACAGCAGATTTTCAAAATCTTTTCTCCACCAAAAGGCTTATTGCAAAACTATGTAATGTAAAATTACAGCTTTTCCCAACACCACTCCAAATTCTTAAAAAACCAGCAGGCAATTATTCTAAAGTAGATTGTTTATTGCCATAAGGAAAAAAAAAAATTTAAAGCAACTGTTAAGATATGTCTATTTTGTTTATTTTCAAGGCCTTTTTGCTAGTATTGGGCAGGAGTTGATCAATAATAGAATAAACCCACTAATCCTTTATTCCATCCATTGTCTTTGTCAGCATCAAGGTCAGGTTTAGCTAGAAAAGGACCAATAAAATGATAGCCTAATCTGCATAGATTTTTTTTGACTACAGAAATCGAAATGCCTTAAAGGGAAAGAAAAAGAAATAGAGAGAGATCAGAAGATATTCACAGCAGCATGCACCCATACCTCTATTCCTAATGAAATGACAATAGAGAGACAGGTCAACAAAATACAGAGAATACTATAAGGCAGTGTACATGCAGATACACAGATGTACAGGACACATATAAAACAGTGTTTTATATAACAGCAAACTGAGCCATGCTCCAATTCAGTTTGAAGAGATGAAGACACTGCTGTGGGCTGATTGATTGTGAAATTTTATCACTTCTGAGCACATTTGTAAGAAGCAGAAGACGGTTGACAAAAGCAAGACCTCCACACAACAATGCTTAAGGTTCAACAGACAGCTCAGACAAGTAGGAATAAAGATGTGCAGCAGAAGAAAGGATATATCATGTTGTTACAGATCCCTCAAAGAAAATGAAGAAAACTTCAGCTTCATAAAGACCCATCAATCTTTTAAGTGCAGTGAAAAGAGTGGAATCTGAGGCCATTTTAACCTTTCCATCTTTAATTCCTCTAAACAAGCAGACTTCACAAAACGATTTTTTTTACCCTGCAATTGTTGGTTCCCGGGTTGCTGACAATCAGCCACGCAGTGCTTTTGGAAAACATCTGATCAGGAGAAGGTGCTATTATCTTATATTTCTATTGAGATACAGATGTCTTTAGAATCTAACTCATCTACTAGTGAACCTTAATTATGTCTTAGAGTATGAGGTTTTAATATTTTTTTGTTAAAAAAAGTGAAAAATGCACAACCTTATTTCACAAGGTGCTTATTTTTTCTTCCTTGCCTTGTTTATCAATAAACTACTTTATGCTTTTTCCTCTGGCAAAATGTCCTTTCTCTCATCCCTTTAATTTGATGGCACTGCTGTAAAGCTATTCAATGAGATAAACTCTCTGACTAGAATGTTCCAGTTAGTTTAGTAACATTAGATTATTTTTAATTACTTCTTCATGGAGTGGTTTAATTAAAACTAAGCCATGCGGTATTTAATTTCAGTTGGGAAAAAGAAAGAAAAAAAAAAAAAACAATGAACTGAAAATCTCTGGTTCACTGGCATTTTCCCATTTTGGATACAGGATTTCTTTGCCTTGAAAAAAATTTTTCAATCCTCTACTGTTACAGTACATGTTAGAATAAAGGTTAAAGATGAATCTGTCTCCTCTGAGGCCTCCATTATTGAAGTGCACTCAATCATGCATTCATACTCAATGACATTAAAGGAAGTTTGACTTACGTTTTGTTTTCCCACTATGTTATCAAATGGAAGTTCAGGGCTCCAGGATCCTTCGGTAAACGTAGCTCCACTGTTTCTCCTGTCAGAGGAGCTGACAGCCTCTTTCACAATATCTTCAGGTAAAGTCAACAGACTCTCCTCAGGTTGTTTAATTAAATAAGTCTCAATGTTATGTTTCCTCAGGAATTCATTGCGCTCTTTGCCATGCCCTTCTTCAACTTTATAATCCCCATTCAGGCAGTCCAGAGTGGCTTTGGAGATGTGAATCCTCCTGCATAAGTGAAATAAGTAGTAGTAAATACTGATTGTGCTCGAGTATGCATAGCTTAGAAGGAGGTTTTGAACTCTGCATATTGTTTAACATCATGGATAAATAGAAGGTTTTCTACTGCAAATGATGAAAATTAAATAGTGTATTCAAAAACATGAGCTTTATTTGTGGTCAAGTACTCTCAGAATATGTTTACATCAATGAGATGTCATTAAAGCACAAAGTCCTGTCACAGGAAAAGTACTTTGACATTCACATCTGAAACCTTTGCTCATAGTTAATAGTTTAATGGGAGACCTTCCTGAGTAAAATGCTATTCTGAGTGAAAGAAAATTGTACTTCGGGGAAATATGTTAAGAGAAAAAATAAATGGTGGGCATTAGAGTAGTTTATGTGAAGGCTTCAATTTCCCCCAGTTTCCTGAGGTAGCTTAGACTTTTGAAATTAATGGTCTGCTTGCACCTGAAGTAGGGAAGTAGGGGAACTGTGCAAAGGCAAGTGAGGTAATAATTTCTATTAAGACTAAGCAACGAGTTCAGTAAGCTTTGGCCGAAGTTGAATTTAAGAGATTACACACAAAAGAGCTAAAATTTTGAAACGGTATGATAGGAATTTGGTTGTCTTCCAACTAAACTAATTTTAAGAAATCTTCAAGTTCCTACATGTATGGTAAATTGCAGACACCTCTAGAACACATCAGCATGGTCAGCCATGCTATACTGTACAATGCAGCATCATGAACGCAGTAAGAGTTGTTCATTAGGCATTTATCTAACTCAAGCAAATAGTTGTAGCAACCCTTTAAACCAGCTTGTTTTCTAAACTTTGGGTGTTTTTCTGAAAGACAGACTTGCATACAGATTCCTAAAATTCAGAGTGAGCTAAAATTCTTGATCCTTTCTTGATGACACATGCTGAGGTGCCTTTCTCAGGGACCACAATTCGGCTTCCTCCTGTGAAGGAAATGGTCCTTGCATAGCCCTTTGGGAACTTCCTTCTGGAACTCAAAGGATGCCAATAGAGAGTTGAATTGCATAATATTTTGATGGAATAAAAGACTGTAAGTGCATATATGATGTGTATGCTTTGCCAGAAAATAAAATGCTAGTTGCATTTAAGCAGTGTGAAGTGCCCAGGAGTATCAGAACTTGGCACAAACTGTCTATGTGGAACATTAAATATCAGCATCTAATTAAAAGATCAAAAAATTGTATCTGAGCCGTTTTTAAGCTGTCTCAGCTTTCCTGCTTTTTCCCAGGTTTTGTACAACTTTCTCTTTCTGAAGTCATGCTGGTATAATGATCGCAGAGATTAGTAGTATTTTGTAGTCAAAAACCAGTAAAACTCATTATAAAACCCAGTAAAAATGTTTCTCAAATATAAGCAATTTTGGCCTGGACTTAAACAGCAAAGCATGTGACCTCTCAGAAAGACAATGCATTTCCTAGCTCAAAGAAATCCAAATAAGCTAAAGTGATTTAAGTAAAGTACTAACCTAAAACTAAAGGAAAAAAAAAAAAGAAAGAAAGAAAGAAAGAAAGAAAGAGAAAGTGATACACCAGTTTCCAGGGTGACTATCTCTGTGTTTAGATTCAACTAGTATAATTTGGGAAGGTTGTGTAATAAAGCCCTGACATATGGATTTTATGATGGATATGATAACAGCTTCAAGTAGAGTATGGAGAAAGCTGTTAATGTAATATCCTTAAATGGGCCAAATATTAATAAATAATTGGCAGATTAAAAGTATTTTCTGGCTTCACCTTTTGTACAGCTTGCTTAAAAAACCTTAAAATGTGGAGAGATATATTTTAATTTTATACAAATACAGTACCTTGGGAACCTGAGTATTGAAACCAAAAATGTGTTGCCTGACCTACTCTTGAAAGCATATCAGGCCCACAGTGTTAGATGATAGCTGTCATTGAGACATCATTGAAAATTAATTATTACCTAGGTTTTATGCAATGCAGTACTGGAGATTAATACCTACATACACTAAGTAAAGACTATTAGAAAATGGGACCATGGCAGAAGAATGCCACTGAGATAACACTGTAGGGTCTTACATGGTTTCCTTCTCAGGTGTTGTGGACACATATTTACTCTCAGAAAATCAGAAATTTCCATTTTTTTCTCAGTTCTCCTAATTGCCTTCTCTCATGGCAGCTGCACCACCCATGCTCGTGGGGCCTCAGGGGGATGTGCAGGCATCAAGTGGAAGAGCTGAGCCCCTTCTTTGCTGCTCTCAGACTGGGTGAAAGGATGTTCCCCATCCTCAGCTGCCTCCCTCCACTACGCCCTCAGGAAAATGTTGCAGTTCGTCTTTGCTCTTGTTTCACACCTTGAGAGCAGGACTTCTCACAACCCCAGGGCAGCTTTCCTGATGAAGCTGCTCTAGGGATGGGAACGACCTTGGTCTTACAACAAGTAGGGGGATTTGAATGCTGGTGGCAGGGAGAAGTAAGGAGAGGCTGAAACGGATTTAATGGCTCGATTAAATCTGCTCTGCACACTAGGAAACTCTGATGTAAATCACTATTCTGAGGGACTTGGTTCATTGCTGTCACATACAGGCTTTGTTCTGCTGGCACACTGATATCCAGGAAATCACTCAGCTCTGACAGACTGAAAAGCTGCCAGGCATTTCATCTACAGCAAGGCTGTGCATTTTCTGGGTTATTCTGTACGACTAATAGCTGTACGACTTGCACACATTAACAGCAATAGACTCTGCTTTTTGCAGGTGTGGATGGGGAGACTTAGATGATCAATTTGCTCATGTTAACAAAGCATCATCTTAGTCATCTGGGGCTATCACGTGGGTAAGCAGCAGGCAATGAAATTTTATACACGGGTGACATATGCAGAGTACAGAAGTTGTTCTCAGAGCATGCAGAGTTTCATTTTCTGCTAATTCCAAGAATACATATTAGAATAAGGGTTTACTATGTAGAACTGTGGAAGGGGCCTGCATTTGCAATAGATGAGGCACATTTCCTTCCAACTTCCTGGGAACATGACAGCTCTGACAGATCCTGATGTGTGTGTAGGGAATACAGCACATGACTCAGTTTTGATGACTTAAAATCTCTGTCATTCAAGGTGACAGCACCACTTAGACTTTTTTCCACATAAAGATGTCTGCTGCTATTGCTTCTAAATCCCATGGCTAAAAATGGAATTGTATAGGTGATCTTTCCTACATATTCTGTCAATGGAAGGGGGAACTGAAAGTGAACAGAAGATTCCTGCAATCACTACTGCTGATTCAAATTTAGGATTTGCAGCTTCCAAACTAGCATGATATATAAGTCATAACAGACAGAAATAACATTGAACTTTCAGGTGAATCAGCCACATCAGATACTCAGACACATTAAAAACACTAGGCAGCTTAGTGGAAAACCATACATTTTCACATATAGACAGGTTGAGATAAATACCTCAAAACATCTACTGAAGCATCAAATTATTTAAAAGGCTTCCTAGAGAGCCTGCTGTTCATAACAACTTGTTATTAGCATATTGACCTATGAACACATAACTCTTCTCACATTTTGTGCATTAGGAAATAAAAGAAATTAGAGCTTTGTACCTCATAAGAACATTTGAATGGAATGTAGCCTGGAAAATCTCATGAATTGTAAACAGCTAACTGGGAAATTTGAGCTACCTCTGAGGACTATATGGACTGAAAACGAAAATTGAACTTTCTCAGAAAATCAAGGCTGACAAAGAAAAATAAATATTTTTGTCTTGTCTTTTCAAATGTCTCTGCAAGCTGACCATTTCTACCCTTTTTGACCATAGCCTCACTAATCCTTGCCAACTGCAAAATAGCAGAAAAAAAGGTCACAGTCGATGAAATAACGTAAGACAGTTAATCTGTTGGCAAGGTTAACAGTCTAACGTGCTGGCAATGTTTTCTGACTGTGGGAAATACACATTGCCTTACCCAGGAATTCCACCTGACTCGAGTTTGTTTGCAATATCCACGTCCCATGACCAGACATCAAACTGCCACTTCCGCAGGCCCAGCACTCCGCACAGAACCGAGCCGGAATGGATCCCTATCCTCATGTCAATGTCGTGCTTCGTTCTTGATCTGACGTATCTGTTCAACGAAAGGCACAAAGA
Source organism: Dicrurus megarhynchus (assembly GCA_013399195.1). Classification (NCBI taxonomy): domain Eukaryota; kingdom Metazoa; phylum Chordata; class Aves; order Passeriformes; family Dicruridae; genus Dicrurus; species Dicrurus megarhynchus. The sequence continues at coordinate 813,810 of VXAD01000580.1, forward strand.
AAGAAAAAAGAGCAGTCTTATGAAAATATATATAATGCTTTTCCATATCTTTTTGAAAAGGGTATGATGTAAAACATGATGCCAATTAACTGTAAAGTGCAATCTAGCATGTAAAATGAAGAGAGAACTTCCTAAGTATCAAAGGTACAGGTAGTGATAAAATTGCTCTAAAAGCCAGGCTATCATTAAGCACTTAATTGCATGCATGGCTCAGTGGCACACTTATTATTCCAATCAGATAGAAAGAGAAAGAGAGGAGAAAAGGTGTCTGAATGAAAGTATTTTGTTGGTTATTGAGTGCTTTAGTTTGTAATTATAAAATACGGTTCAGGAACAGTATGGAACTGTTAGAACAGTATGGAACAATCAGGAACTGCATGGGCAGTTCAGAAGCAGGAACTATTTTCATCAAATCTGTGTTCTTTTATATTCTACTGCATTTTATGAATATTTTTAAGTTTTTCAAAAATTTTTATTTTATTGACTGGGATTTTCCAGAGTTACTTTTTGTCAAATGATTAATTATTTTCATTAGATTTGGCCAGAACAGCGATTACTGTGTTATGACAAATAACAAACTCCGTGTGAGTTTAAAATCAGTTTTGTCCATTCTATGTAATGGTGAAGACCATTTCACCTGTCAAAAATAAACACAGTTGAGCATATTTGTTAAGAGACTGCTTTTCCAGTTCTGTTTGTGTGACAATAACTGTTTGCTCCAGAAATAGTATTAGAGCTTGTGTTCATTAATCTTTAAACTGTGTGCTCAGGATAGGAAAAGCAGATTGCTACTGCTGCTCTACAAACCTGCTGTGTCTCTGCAAAGGGCTTCAACTCTACAGTCACTGAAGTCAATAGAAGCACAGCAAGATCACACCGCAGAGCAGGCAAAGAATAAACAGCTCTATTTCACAACTCTGAAGTTAACTACCTTTGCCTCAGATGCCTCAGTAATGACCTTGACAGATACTCTCTAGAGGACAAAAGGGTAAATTGCTTACTGCATTCAATACTTGAGCTTTCATTGTTGCAACAGAGCATCAGCTCAGTTTGTAAGGCGGAAAGAAAAAGAGTTCTAAAATGGAGAGAAACTAGTTGTATAAAAACGTGAAGAATTGAAAATAAGAAATTAATCTTTATATCCCTTTCCTGCGTATTATGAAAACTTGGAGGAAAGCAGGCATAGGATAAGTCTCAGTGCAGTAGTTTGCCTACAAAACCTGTTTATCACATCAGGAAACCAACATAATTCAGATCTTTAAGAGAAAGAGGCTTTAAATAGTTAATCATAAAATAATAAAAAAAAAAGCTTTGAGAATGCATTTATCTGTGTTCTTATACTTAGAGTTTACAGTTTTCATTTACAAATTTCTTCATTGCTTTTCAAGCAAGAAGGCTTGAAATACCAAAATTAAACAATCACCTGTCTCTGGAAGATGGGATATGCAACAACTCCTCAATACTGAAGTACTTTAAGTGCTGTGGGAGCAGATAATAGAAGCGAGACCAGCGTGATTTTAATCTATTTTGAATAATTTTTATATGCTACAAAAAAATCTAAACTGACACTCATAACTGTCAGAGGAATTGTCACACAACTCCTCAGGATTGTTTCCCCAGTCTGCCTTTTTCTTTTGTTCAGATAATTATTTCTCATTTTACGTCTGATTTCCTTATCTCGAAATACAAGATAATTGTATCTAGAAGAATAATTGAGTAAAAAGCTTTTCATTGAAAAATGCACTCAATAAGAGGACCTTGAGTTTAATAAAATGTTTTAATAACCTATATTTATGTAATCTTTTTATATATAATATACATATATAGATGCAAATGCTATTTTTCCAATTTCATTTCTATTTGACCAACTGTCACGTCCTGTGGCAAGCAGCTGAAGGCTCTAGGTTTGTCTAGTTTAGAGAAGAGCAGGCTGAGGTGCGACCTGGTTGCTCTCTTAACAGCTTCCTGAGGAGTGGAAGGGGAGAGGGAGGTGCTGAGCTGTTCTCCCTGAGATCCGGTGACAGGATGCATGGGAATAACTCAAAGCTACATCAGTGAAGGTTCAGCTTGGACATAAGGGAACATTTCTTTACCAAGACTGTGGCTAAACAATGAAGCAGGGTCTCTAGAGAGGTGGCTGATGCTCCAAGCCCATGATCAAGAGGCATTTGGACAATGCCCTTAACATGCTGTAACTTTTGGTGACCCTTGAATCAGCAGGCAGTTGGACTAGATGGTCACTGTAGGCCCCTTCCAAATAGAATAGTCTATTATTCTACTCTATTCTATTCTATTCTATTCTATTCTAAATTCTATTCCATTCTAAATTTTAAATACTGTAAATTGTGGTCTTTGTACCTGATATGAGAACTAACACACACAGGTGTCACTGGAGAGACCAGGTACAAATGATGGTGCAACTGAGCAACTGTGCCCCTCTATTTCCAGAGTGTTCACTAAGGATTGCTGGATTTAACTTTTCCTTTGTGATAAAAATTTGCTGATGGCCTGAGAAGGCTTTGGCATCCTGAATCAGCCACATAGGACTTCTGCATTTGTCCAAAACCTCACACAGCTGTGCTGTCCACACCACCTCCTGCAGTGTGCTGCAGACACTAGTCAAGGTCCTATCCCCCTTGCCTTATCTGCTCTCTTTCACAGTCTCCCAGCAACTCTTTATGTGCTGCTCAGGTGATATTTGATCTCAGCTCTTCATCAGCAGACAGAGTGGCTTTGGCTTCCTGCCCACACCCTTTGGCTGAGGGACATTGTGTTTCTCTGTCTGCTGCAGTGCTGGTGCACATGCAGGGCTCTGTCTTTGCATCCTCCCCTTGTCATGCACAGCAGTGTGCTCCTATGTTGATAGAGGGGAAGGTAATTGCAGAAGGGGACCTGATTGCATGAAGTCACAGACAGTCTGAGATATATTTAAACAGCCCTGTCCAGGACATGAATCAAAGCACAAAAGTGATCTAGTCTCATTCAAATTACTTTATTATTTGCAACACAAGATTGAAAGCAGAAGTGTTGAGAACCTGTTATGGAAACATTAGTTTTCACAAAATTTCAGTTGTAAGATACTAAATTGAACAAAAATAAAATAGTTTAATTTATTTACAAATTTCTTTGCAACGACTAAAAAGTTTAAAAGTGAAGTGATTTGTTAGTATGTAAAAAGCCATGGAATTATACTTATTTTTTTTTCTTTAAAACTGGGAGTGATGCAGGATGAAAAAGATTTCTGAATTATGTAAAGAAGGGGACCTAATCATGGTCAAATCCAACTCCCTAGCAGCCAGACTACCACATACTTTAGGAGGTCATGTTTATATACAGGTATAGGAAAAACAAAGCCTGAAATAACAAAGACTGGATCACTTTCATCAATAGTGTTAGTTCTAACTTATTCAGAAAAAATCTTCTGTTAAACAATAGCATGTATTATATAAAAAATGTAGAGATAAAAAAATTAAGAGAGTCCATTTTGCATAAGCTAGGTTTTCCACATCTTTTAATTCTTCTCTCTCTCAAATTAATTCAACTATCAGTGAAACTTCTAATTAGAAAATTTATTTTCTTCAAGTACTCTACAGGTTCTCTGAAGGTACACTGACAAAGTGCATTTACAAAGATGCATTATTGATGATCTATAAAGCAGCCCTCTTTACCTCACAAGTGCTTTGATATCTTATCCAGGATGAGGTAACTGTGACTGATGCTATTCTTGCCATTCATCTTATTTCAGTCTAGCCAGAGATAAAAAAATTCAATTATTTTAATTGGATCTTGGCATTTCCTTCTGGTCAGCATTCCTTGATGGGTGTTTGATTTTTGTGGTGTTAATTGAAACCTTTCCTATTTGCATGAAGAAGGTGAGCTAAAAGCCAGAAATTTGCTTTTCAACCTTTTCTATATCTGTCAAAAATCTGAATGCCTTGGAATTCAGGCCTTGCAGATTGAGTGACACATTGTCTGCTTCTGTGCTGACTAGTTCAACTGTGCAAGGTTCTGTCTATGCTTCGAGATACTCAAAACAACCCCAGAATATTTTTTCATTCTCAACAAGCCCTCTCACAACCTATTCCTAGGTTCAGCAGTTTGCATGTGATGAAGACCATTTCTAGTAGGTAATTTGAATGCTACTGCCTGGTTTTGGAAGCAAAAAGACTTCAGAAGAATGGAGTTGACCAGCCTGTTCCACTTTTAGTGACAGCTAAAATTCTCTGGGGTTGTTCAATTTACCCATCAAGACATAGTCATTATCATCCTCATGCAGGTGAATTAGGAAATTCTATGTATTCTGGTGGAAGTAAGTAAGGGTCTTAGCTGACTCTGCTGTGAGCAGGAGGATGGACAAGTGATCCTGGTGTCCTCTGCTAACTGAACTGTCCTTTGATTGTAAGGTTCAGTCATATAGAGAATGTTTTGATTGGACTCAACAAAATTATGGAATTTTCCTAAAGGAATGCAAATCCTTTTTGATGCTGTCATGAGAGCATAGTAGATGAAGTGAGGTAAGTGACCTTTTCAGTGTGACTCTGGGAACTGTCATCCTTATGAAGGACATATTTATTATTTTAAAAAAACTAGGTAACAGGATACACTAAACTACTGAACAGTTTGAATAATACAGCACAGGTAATGTGACTTATGAGCTGGAACACTTCATAGATGAACTTTGCACAGGTTGAATTTACAATTTAACATAGATATTTTCCCAAGGATCCTGTTTAAAATAGCACCAGGATGAGTTTACCTTGGAGTTAGAACTGGAATCTAATGTCAGCAGAAGCTATTATCTGGAGCAGTTTCATATTGTCAGTCCTATCACTAATATAACTGACTTGCTGTGAATTCAGACAGATACTGTAGCTACATGGGCAGAGTTAATACTGCTGCATTCCTGTTTCTTATGTCAATCTGCTCTGAGAGGCAGGAAAATAATCTAGTACAAGGAACTACGCACAATATTATTAGAAGTCTGCTTTTTCATTTGAAAATTGTATTATAAAAATCTATATAATTATATACATATATATATATATATATATATATATACACTCCTATGCCATTTTTCCAATATGGCCTTGATTGTGTTTGGTGGTGCATTTAAAGGAATGAGGTCTCAGAAGTGCATGAACCTATTCATCTCTACCTGGTTTAGTTCATATCATCATCCAACAGCAAAACCAGGGAAAGACAAACTGTCCTGATGCTCCATCCATTCACTGTCAGTGGCTCAAATGGACTTGTGGAGGTGAGGATACGATCAAGTCTCAGTGTGAAACCTAATTAATCTTAGAACTGCCTAAAATGTGCTGGCTGAACTTGTGAATATGTCACAATATCCCTTTCCACCACCACACAGAAACGAAGGTAAGCCTTCGTTTTTGGGTTTGTGACAACATTCTCTCTTCTGTGAATCAGAGCTCCTTGCATCATAGGCAGAGACTTGTACATCATAGGAGAAATAATCTGTGGAAGGAATTCAGAACTGGATGAATGATATCATTATATAATTATATAGTTGAATAATTTATTAATAATGGATAATAATAATAATAATAATAATAATAATAATAATAATAATATTAAAGCAATTCCTGTCTCTTTTACTGCCTGAGTAACTTCTTTAACAAGCACTGATCACTTCATGATTTTTGTTAATAATCAACAGATGATGTTAAAAGCAGTTTTTCGTGCTAAAAGCAGGAAACCTGCCAGGGCAATCAGGTATTTTGGTTGTGGGTTTTGTTTGCGTTTTTTTAGTTTTCCTTTTTTTCTCTCTCTCATGAATTAGCCTTAATATTAGTACTTAATTACAGACTTTTAATGAAGACAAGCTGTTATCTAATTTCTGGAGTTTAGCCTATACTCCATGCTGGAACCATTTATTCTGTCATAACAGTTACTCTTTCAGATGGTATTTTAGTGGGAAATGATCCAACAAATGAAACGACTCAGGACTCCTTGATTTACCATACAAATATACCAGCGCAAAGGTTTGTTTGAATTTCCACTGTTAGATATAGTGTGCCATTTCCATCGGTACACCATGAAGGTGAGTCCTTGAGGAGCTGAGTCTCACACAATCTCCCTTTGCCTCTCCTACCAGCCACAGAGATTTTAGCAATAAGGACATTTGAGAAGGTGGTGTTATCCCTGACAGCCACTTAGCTTGGGTGATAATGTTAAAATGAAACTTTATCATCTGATGATGAAACACTCCACTGGTATCCCATTTCCATCAAAAGTCAGTACAGACAGCATTGATACAATAAAATTAAACACAATGAGAGTTATGTTGCATGTGAAAAGATAGGAAAACCAGCTGAATTAAATAACTCCTCATGAAGAGCTTGTCCTTTTTACTTTAATTCATATTTCCAGCTGCAGCTAAACAGAATTTACAGGTTCTTGGGTTTTGCAGCACAGATGGAGTAAGGATTTTTTCTCATGCCCAAATGTGGTGGAGTAAAACTGCCTTACTTTGGAGTAAATATCAGATTCCATGGAACCTTCCTGTGGTTAAAAGTTTCCCATCAACTGTTCTCAACATTTAAGGGAGTGAAGTACAAGAAAGCAGATTGGAATAACAATAATAGTGCTTCCTTTATGAGATTTTTAACAAGGCATGGTGATATAAAAAAAATATGGAAAAAATAATGGTCTTTCTTGGATAATTTTGTCGAGTTCTGAACAGTTCCTTTCATCTGCAAAAAGAGTAGTGGAGCTGCAAGACTCAAGCTTAAAATCAAGTTGAAGAGACTCAATTAACAATAAATTAACAATTCAGCTGTATGGATATGAGCTGGATGAAAACACTTAGAAGTCCCTTGTGAGAAAATCTCTCCATGTAGATTTATTTTACACGTTGTGTAATGAATGGATTTGACCTTGTTCTATTCCCTCTGACCATGCAGTCATCAAGGACAATAGAAGGAATGTTCAGCAATTGTTTCCTGAGGTCGTAGGGGTTTTTGGGCGCTGCCTCACTAGAAGGGTTGTGCTGATCAGTGCAACGTTACCAACCACCTGTTCTCTCTTGTCCGTGGAGAGAAATGCTTTGCTGTATAACTTCAATGCAGCTGTCAAATCTGAATGATGGTTTCTCATATCTTGAATCATCTCCCTATTATTTTAGACATAAAAAATATTTATTTTCTGAAATCTTTGGATGAAGATGAAAAATTTTCTAATCATCAAAATATCATTTCCGTCACATTTTAAATATGGTAAAATTCTGTGGGGACCAATGTGATAAAAAACTCACTTTTTTAAGAGAGAATTTTTTTTCATCTTAACTGTGAGAGATATCTACTTCTTTAATTTAATTAATAGACTGTAGATAACTCCGAACTCTCTCAGAAATGTGGGCAGAAGTATTTCTAATATTCCATGGCAGGATTGGTACTCCCTGTCAACTGTATAAGCACACTTTAAGATAAGCAACATAAGGCTCCTATACTCTGAACAGAAAAGCCTGGGGGAAGAATCATCACCATTGCATAGACAGAAAATCAGATACTGGGATTATCAAATAAATTGGAGGTAATCTGAACTGAATTTATCTGCAATGGAGGACCCAAGTCCTGATGGACTTTGGTGTCACGGCTCCAACCGACAGTAGCTGTTATTTAAGACACTAAAAATAGAGCACCATTTCTACTGGATTACTGCCTTCAAGACCCTGTTCATAGAAGGCCATGGGGTGTTACAGACTTCCACATGTGTAAGGAGATGGAGAGAAATTTACTCTCTTAGCAGAAATAGGACTTACAGTGGGTTGGCTGCAGGTGGTGTTACCAAGGAAATGCAAAAGATTTGATGTGTGTACCCAAAAAATTTTAACAATGCTGGTAGATTTTTTTTATCTCTGTATTCTCTAATTCATGTTTCACTTTCACTGTGGGGGTTCCAGAAGCAAAATATTGATTGCTTTGTTCAACATTTAGCCTGTGATAATTGAATCCAGCCTTCTTAGATATCACTGTTGCATAATCATTATTCAGTTACATTTTCCATTAATTAATTTTAGTCAAATTCTTTCTCTATTAAGAGCTCAGTAATACAGCTGCAGTGTGCATTAACTGACTGATGTATGTCATGAGACAGACCCGGATAAAAGGTGCAAAGAGGTCTGGAAAAGAAACAGACAAAGTGATTGGGCAGCAAAATATCCAGGGAAAGAGGAGAATGCTCGTGTTAGGCAACACTGTTTTAGGGAAAACAGCAACAGAGAAAGAATTTGGATATGAGAAATTCAGTAATTTTTTTATTGATATATCAGTAACCCCTAAGTATCAAAAAGATGGACAAAACCTCTCTTGGACTATTTAATGTCAATCAGTGTCCTGGTAACTCATTGGACAAGCTCTACCCACAGGCTGCTGAAACCTGATTATTATTAATTGTAATTGCATCAAAATACAATAATCTATCAGCAACATAATTATATTTACATGATGGGAACACATTCCTTCATTAAAACACTTCCATTGCTTGTGGATTTAAGCAACAACCTAATTTAGCAGGTAAAATTAGTTCATCTGGCAAATCTCAGTACTCATGAGTTTGTCTGTGAGGTAGTTTCCAAGCTAAAGGATAGCCAAAGCTGTCTATTTCGTGTTTATGTTGTTATTTAATTTTATTAAAGGGATTATAGGAAGCAATTCAGACTCCTCCTCTTCAATCTCCTCTTGAAAATGACAACAGTGTGCAGTGAGAACTGCCAAGAACTGTGAAACCTCTCAGTTGCACACACAGCTGTTGTGTTACATATCTGCAGTAGCACAGGTTAACAAAATCATTGTAGTAACTGCTCCCATGCATTACATGGATCAAAAAAGTCCTGTTCTTTTCACAGTGGTAATGCTGAGATTTCTGAACCAACATAAGAATTACTTGTCTAGTAATAGCATTCTCTGGTAAGAAGTTCAGGACACTGGCAGAAACAGTGAATCAGGGGGAAAAAAGGCGTTACCTGATAGTTTTGATCATGCTGAGTCCCATTTCAACACAGCAGTGTGCGTGGTCCTGGCGAGGTTCTGGGAGCCCCGACACACAGTAGTAACAATCTCCCAGGATCTTTATTCTGAGACAATGATGTTCCTACACACAAATGTATCAAAGAGAAAGAAAATATTTGCATTATTTTTTCATAATTTTAAGGTGAAAGTAAAAATGGTTGAAAAATTACTGTAAAAAGAAAAAACAACCAATCCCCCAACCTTGTTTCTGGATGTTTCCTTCTTGACATTAGTACAATTGTGATTTATATCACTTTTGAAATAAAGTACCTTTACTTTTGCAACAAAAAAAAGGTATAGTGATTTTTCTTTTATGGTAATCAGAGATGTCCTTGTTGATGGGAAGAAAGGTTTCATCAGAGCTAGGTGAAGCATAGGCCAAGGATTCAGAAACGCCAGCTGAGATAATGAATAACCCAATTTAGGCTATGTTCCTCCAGGGCATCCTTTCCTGCCCCATTTTTACACTGGAAATAAATGAAAAACCTCTTTCCTCCCACTGATAATTCCTTCCCACCTAAAGTTTCCACAGTCACACTCAGGTATTCCCAACAGCTATAGGAACTGATCAGGTATCTGCATGTCAAGGATGTCAAAGCAGGTGTCTTGCATCAGGCTCATGCTGGGGGTAAGGATGTTTGGCATCCAGCTAGAGACATCCTTTACCTTAAGAGCAAATAGGGAGTTTAATTTAAAAATACATAATAACAGTGTCATTACCTACTGAAACAGAATATTATTTTGTGACTTGATCATTATTTTAGAAGTTCCTTTTCTCGTGAGAAGAAATACCTGAGTTGCTGAAACTTTTGCAGTTCCCAGCCCAGCATGTGAGACCAGGAATACCTATAAATTTGCCCCATTTTCTGCTGGTTGGGCCCTCACAGGAGGCAATCAATGCACAGGAACAGAGAATATTACAAGTTGTGTCAAGGAAGTGTTGTTATGATGGAGAGTAATAGAAATACTGAGTGTAGTGTTAATAATCAATCAGCACGGGCTCCAGTAACAGACCATTAAAAAGAAAAATTTAAGTAGGATGTAGGAGCAAATGTGAATGCTGTTTCTCCCAGGGATTGAATATGGGTCCCATTCAAAATTTTGCTCAGGAAGAATGAAGCTTTATAGTCAATGTCAGACAAGCCTTTCACAATCCTGGAGTGGCACAGGGAACTCACACACGTGTACCCAAATCTTTTTGTGAAGTCAGCTGAAGCCTTAAGCATACCAGTGAGGGTAAAATCTGCTGTGGGCACGTGGCCAAAGTAAGCTGATTGACCCTGAAATCCCCTTAAACCATCAGTAGGAACTGACTGTGTGTGAAGCTTTGGTTTAAGTCTCCAGCTAATAGCAGTACTGCCTTTCAGAGTGCTATACCTTTCTCTCCAAGTTTCACACAAAATTCCAGACCGAACTCAAGCTTCTCAAATGTCAAAATTCATATGTAATTCTCCTGTTTCCTCACTCCCTTCTTTTCAGCCCCTCTTCAGACCCACACAAGAACACTGGGCATTTTTCATATGGCTTCAAATGAAATTGTACATCCTAAACCCCTCCAAAACATTTTTTTTTAACACAGCTTCCCCATCAATGGAAAGAATTAGAGATTTGATTTTAACACGCTTTCCACCTATGTTTTTACTATAGAGTGAAACTATGAAACATAAAAGTTAATTGACAGGTATGTAGGACCCCAATGGCACAAATCAGTGCACATCAAACAGTAGGTGGGCTTCCTTAAGCTTCTCTCTGTGTTCCTCGTTTAGACAAAATGCAAAAATATGAAGATATAAACCACAGATTCTAGAATTCTTTGGTTTTTCTAAAGGTCCCATTCAATTGTTTATTACTCTAAGTGATGTCTGCTTTTACATCTACACAGTAAAAGGATTGTGTATAATGTCATATTTGTTTGACTGAGGTGGAATAAATCAAAAGGCTGCACTTTAACTCTTCAGAGCCACTACGAATATTTTACAAATAATAATCTCATAGTAGAATAGAGGAAAAAAAAAAAAGGGAAAACCAGTCAATTTCTAGGAAAGAAAGAAAGAATGGAAGAAAGGAAAGAAAAAAGATATATCTCAAGTATTATTATATTTTAGTTTTTAATTGCATTTTTACCTTCAACATTTATTATACCTTTCTGATGATATGGAAAACCCCTATTAAGTGAGAATTTCAGCACAGTTAAAGACCATAGTCTACAGCAGGACAAGAGTGTTGTCTGGTTTGTAACACCTCACTTAAACTGGTTAAGTGCTGATTTCAGTTAATTCAGATGAGACTTACATCACCTTGCTGTATGTCTGAAATTCAGAACAAAGCAAACAACTTCAGAGGGATTCCATTTTCTAATGCATGACAAGGCCTGCTAATGAGGGTGTGATATATGCAAATGTGAGTGCATGTGTGTGACACAGGAAATCCATTCAATTAGTCATGAATGTTTTCTTTTTCTTGTCATGTGATGTCACCTGACTCATTTGCCAAAGCTCAGGAAGTCATCCACGGAGTGCGATCTCCAAATGGAGATGACTGTGTCAGGTGTCCCTATGCCAGCTACAAGTGGAGCTTGCCATTGCAGCCCAGGGAGAGCCAGGCAATGCAGTCAGGGGGGCCTGGGGACAAATCTGGCTCACAGATAAAGGAGTTGGCTGGGCTTCAGTTCAGCTGTCTGTACCTAAACTCACCACGTATCTGTAAGACACCTGGGTGTGTGAAACACCCACACAGGACTAACAAACATGACATAAGATTTATGTCCTGTGGAACATTGCAGGGGTCAGGCAAGGTGTCTCTACTGGCACAAGAAGCCACAGGGAGCTTTTAAATCACTCTTTGTCTTCCTATTTTTTTTCCTGTTAATCAAATTATGACTGTTAAATGTGATCTGTGTTACGGCCTGACTACATTGCTTTTACATTTTTTGTTCTTCCCTAATTATTCCCATCATACTAATTTCAAAAGTAAACTGTGGGCTTTTTATCACTGGAAATATTTCATCTAGAGGAAGATAAAATTCAACGACTCTCAGGAAGGAGAGAGGGGTAATGGAATCTGCCTTTGGCAGAGGAGAACTGCCTGGTCTCATGAGATTCCCTCAGATAACTTCATAGTTTAATTACATCTACAGTTTAGACTGGAGGCTTTGTCAGACTGGTTGTATGAGAGCATTAAGGTTAGATTCATGAATAATGTGGGCAGCCATGCTCCAGTTTTAAATCAGAGACTGAGTTTTGTAAGGGCCTGCCCACTTTTCAGTGGTATAAAATAATATTAGTAGCAATCAAGATTTTCCTCACTCTGTAGAGCTCAAGTCCACTTCCTAAAATCATCTCACTACAATGGTATCTAAGAGTAGTAAGTTGATATTAAATGAAAATGAATGATAAATCTAAATATGTATGAAGAATCTGTAAAATGAGTAAATTATTTAAATCAGAGAAAATTGTCATACAGGAACTTTGATACAGGAAATATTTTTCACCACAGTGTTAAATCCTTACACTGTTGTGACACTATTATCATCTCCTCTTTAATTTATTCTATTCCTCTTTCTTTTTTCATATGCAATTCTTATACAGACATTCACATCAGTATCCATCAGCCTTACGTCCCTTCCAATACTCATTCATTAATAGCATTTACTGAAGGGATCAATTAAATTCTCAGCATGTCACAAACAGGAGCTTTTTTCTCCCCTTATTTGCAGCTTTTCATTTGCTGCAAGTGGAAGATTAAAGGGCCTGATTCTGCCAAGATCAATTTAAATCACAATTTTTGCCTGGGGATATTGAGCAGACACAAACACCCAACTATTTTTAATAATAATTCTAGATTAATTCAGTGGCAATTGACAAGAAAACTTTTTCCAATTCACCTAAATCCAGAGAAAAAGAAAATACGCAGATTTTTCATAAATAATTACCTCGTATGTGGTGAATGATTTATGTTTGAGCTTATTAAACATACCCCTAGTGACTGGAAAGGAAGCAAAGCAAATTGGCATAAGGTGGAGCTGCAGAAATGAGTTGCTCAAATATCAAGTTACTGAAAGACACAGTCATAGACTTCATTAATATTTCTTGTTTCCTTCGGCTAAATTTCTGACAAGGGGAAAAAAGTGATTTTGTTTTATAAACTACGCCACTTTTTCAATTCTGCCTGTGGTGAATTAATCATTTCACCCAGTTTTGAAGGGAACCCTACAGGCTAGCAAACAGACCACAGAAAAGTCAAATTTTTTTGCAGCTTTTATAATTTCGAGCTAAAAGTTTAGAACATTGGGGATGAAAAATTACTGCAACTGAACTACATAACAAAGAGAAATCATTGTCATACATGTAAGTCTTCTTTTAAAAGGCAGCTGGAGTGGGAGGAGGCAGGGACTTGGCCTTTGTGTACAATAGCTCAGTTCCTGAAACATGTGCCAAAGGTGGAGGAAACCTGGATAAACCTCATTTCTCAGCATGAACCGGGTCTAGGCCAAAGCTCTTAATCAGCAGTCTGTTTTAGGGTGGGTTCGTGAGAGAGATCCATCCAAATTTCTTCTACTGCAGCTCTGTCACTTTGGAAAAGAGAGCTGGGACCTTGAGAGAGCCAGATGGAGGGGAGTTCTTAAGCCTGGTCATGTAGGCAAAAAGGAGGACCAGATATGGGACAGAGTTACAAGGATTGTTTCTAATTTTTATACGTAAAATAAAATAAATTTTTACTTTTTTATAAAGGGGAAAATGTGGCAGTCTTTCATTTACCTGAACCAGGGTATACATAAATATGGCCCTACAGTAAACACTTTTTTAGCACACCATATAAAGAATATTTTTTTTCTTTAGAAAAATCTATAAGGGGTTGGTTAGAATTTCTCTGTGCTGTCAGAAAAAATGGGTTTGGGGTCTCTCATGCTGCAGAAGGAATTGAGGTACATTGCTGAGTGAGTTTTGTAATATATCAACAGATTTGTTCCTTCACGTACTGTAGAAGAAAACTGCTCTGACTATTGTGTCTGATGAGCAATTTGCCTTGCCAGCTCATGTTAATTAGAAAATTATGCTTTAAGTGATTTCAGAGACAGAAATCCCCATTGGAAAGATCCAAGGTGTTTCTTTCCAGCTCAGGCAGGAACAATTCTGCACGGAAATTCTGCTCTTAGGAGTTTCTAGAACTTAATTGCTTCAGGTACATGGGACACTGGTTGACAACATTAGAACATGAGTCAGCACGTGCCCAGGTGGCCAAGAAGGAGGCTGTAGTCAGGTGGGGATTGCTCTCTTCTCCCAAGTAACGAGAGACAGGACAAGAGGAAGTGGCCTTAAGTTGCACCAGGGGAGATTTAGATTGGATGTTAGATAAAATTTTTTCATCTAAAGGGTTGTCAAGCCTTGGAACAGGCTGCACAAGAAAGTGGATGAGTTGTCAACCCTGAAAGTATTTAGAAGACATGTGGGTGTGGTGCTTAGGGACATGGTTTAGTAGAGGCCCTGGAAATGTTAGGTAAATGCCTGAACTCAATAATCTTAGAGGTCTTTTCCAACCTTAATTATTCTATGATTCTATTAAGGATGAGTTGGAGAATCCCAAGAATATACTTGTGAAGCCTAAATGTAACTCAAATCCCAACTTAGTCACAAAGTGGGGCTTCTTTTTGGCGGAGGTTGAATGTGTGTAATTCTTAGTCTATAAATCACCGGGAAATTTAAAAACAAATTTTATTTAGTCTGTCATTTTCATCTGACTTTTTTTCATAAAAAGCCTGTATACTACCACTTCTAAAAGTGTTTTGTGGACTGGGGTTTTATTTGACTGTTTAGGTCTTTTGATGGGCTCTTTACTATCTAAAAAACTGTAAATGTAGGGGGAACATTGTGAACAGGGTCATTTATTCATTATTATTAGACAATTAATTATTCACACTGGTTAGGAGGAAAAACACCTCAGAATTTAGCACTGCAAAAAGAGCATTCACTCCATCCCTTTACTATAAATTCATACGTCTTTATAATGAGCTAAATATTATATATCCATTTTCATAATCCAGAAACTCTGCTTCTTGATACTGTACCCCAAACATATACAAATGAAAAAATTCACACCTGGCATATATGTTTAAACAGGGTTTTTTAGGAAGTCTCTGGAACCCTGTGGGTTGCATGCTTGGAGATTATTTCACCACAGAATAAAAAGCTGCCAGCTCAGAGCTGAAATGTGGCCTGGGACAGTAAAGCTCTGCAATGGGAGTGTCTTTATCAAGGAAACCAAAGAGCCTTCAACACCCTCTAGTCTTCCCTTCCTGATACCAGCTGGTGCAGGTATTGTACTGGGGCTATGATGTGGTGTTCTTGTGGAGCCTGGCAGTCAGATTGGTTTCCATCCCTGGAAAAGTGTCGCAAATAAGATTGGTAATATGCTGCTGGAGGAATTTTTGGCAGCTTGTCCGCAACATCACAGGAGAAAATTTAACCAAGGTTACAGAAGAAGATTATTTCCTTAGAAAAAAAATAAAAAAAAACCTGTCAGTCCTTTAATAAGCTCCTTTATTTAGGGTTTTACTCTTTCATCTTTGTCGTATCTGAAACTGAATCTAAAAACATTGTAGATGAATTTAGAAATATGATAATTTAAATCATAGTACTGGCTGACATCTAGCACTGCAGAGAAGGCAGAGGAAAAACAAACATCAAAAATAACTACTATTTCACCAATGCAGGACTTTTTTTAGACTTAAGTATCTTGCTGAATGTCATCTTATTTCCCTTCTCTCCTCAAAATTTCTGCCTGAGGAAAATATTAATATTAATTAAGTTTCTGTTTAGGCCTCTCAGTAGATGAAGTAGATATAAGGAAATGTTTTCTTCAGTTCTGTTTTATGCCAACTTATTTTTCTTCCTTTGTAAATGTCACTTTTCTCTTTAATAACTATAAATCTTTTGCAAACATCACAGAGTGATTAGAAATGGGAAGTAGCTGTACATAACATACTATTACAATTTTTTCCTAGAAGAAATATTGAATTGAGTTCTAATTTTCATTCAAAGTGTTCTGTGGTAATGATACAGATATTACGGACTTTTTGTTATTAATTATATGCATCAACATATGCCATAAGACTTGATGTAACCTAGGGAAGATTAAAAAAAAATCTCAGAGTTCTTATTACTTCTGTTTTTCTTAATAAAGCTTAATAAGAGAAAAAAGAAACTAAGCCAAATTACATTTTTCAGTATGCTGTAAAAATGTCTTCTTTAATATTATATGATTTATATAAGATGTTAGAGCAGATCCAGCAATCCTTTATATGGGATTATAAAGTAATACTTTTATTTAGAAGTAAATAAGGATTTATAAGGATTTTCCTTAAAATCTAAAGGAACTGCCTCGAGCTTTCTGCAATTGACCTCTTTGCTTTGATGGTAATTCTTAGCAAACTCCAAGAGTCTGAGTAACAATGACTATTTTAAAGAGTTATGATAACTCTAGTTAAGCTGATTACGAACCAGTTAGGTGACAGATCTGAAACCTAGATGTGATTGTGTAATCCTCCTTAGTGGAAGATCCTTCTAGGGAGGCCTTGAAAGGACCACTTTCAAAAAGTCCTGTTGAGGATTTACAGGCAAGTAGGAAACTATTGCTGATAACATTTGCAAAAGGACTCAGACTAGTAAAATGAACGAGTACCATGCAGACATGGTGGCCACAACATGACAGCAAGACAATAAAAACACAAAATAATATTTTTCAGTACAATAATGTTATCACTGTATGGTCAGAAACATGACATTCGGACAGTGATCGAGGAAAGTGATAATAGGAGGAATGGTGATGGTCTGCCTCCACCACACTAATGGAGGTTAGTCCAGGAATACTGGTTTTTGTGCTTTAAAAGGGATTCTCAAAAACTGGAGGGTGTTCCAGAAGAGTAGTCCCTAAAACTATTTGAAGGAATAAATTTTACAGAGTAAAAACCTTGCCATGACTTTGGTCTGTTTCTTTCATCAAAAGGAAACCTGAGAAGCACCTTGATCAAAGCACCCAGATGCATTCCTGGAGGAATTCAGCAGCTATAAGACAGTTCTTTTTTCTGGGAATGATTGGTCACAGCAAGAATCAATGGATGTAATTCCAAGTCAGAAAAAATCAAATGGGAAACAAGCCATACTGAATAAACAGTGAGAGTGTTAAGGCACTGGAGTATGCTACCAAGATAGACAACTATTTAGACAAGACCATCTCTTGGTGCATTCAGATGAAGACCGGGAATTTTTCCAAAAGATACACCTTTACCAGGTCTGAAAGCTTTATGCAATATCAGTCGGGTATGTTGATAGGTCCATGTAATTGACAACTCCTTAAAATTCAGGACCTGTCAGTATCCATTTCCAAAATTTACCAAAGGCACAGGTTAAGTTCAATACAAGGTTTAGACCATTTTATTTTATGCAGCTGGTCCCCTCCATAAGAGTCCAGTGAGGAGTCTTGGTTTCCTATAAAGTGCAGAGGGACAATTTGTCTCCTTGAGTTGGACAGAAACACCAAACTCTTTCTAGGGAACCAAGAGAGGTCCCTCTCTGCTGGGCATCTCTATTGTCAGAACATCAGACACGTGTCATGACATCCAGGACGCAGAAGCCACAAATAAGGAACACAGTCAAAATGCCTTTCTTTTTACTAAATTTTAACTATTGATGATCATATCACTCTAATCTTTGTAAGCAAATCAGTTCAATTTCTGCAGTGATTCCTCCCTGTGTCTTCCACCTTTCAGAGGATTGTTCTAGATCAGTGGATTAGTCTAACCAATGATGTGCTGAAAAGAAAATCAAATTCCAGGACTAGGGAAAAAAATGCATGATGCCTAGAACCTTGAATTTACTGACTGGGACATTCACTTGAGAGGTGACTGTCCTGATGATCAGGTTTTGCAGACACAGAAGTTCTTTCATCCCAAACCACAAATTTCTGAATAGAAAATTCTTGGTTCTGTAAAAGGGACTGATATATTTATTACTGTTTCTTTAAAATAAATTCACCTACGTTTTTGGGATATCTACTCCTGTGTGGCACATTCACTGTTCTCCATGAAGATTAATGAGTTTAAAACTGCAACAAAAAGATTTTTCGAAGGTCTAACTAGGAGATGTGTGACAAGCCACAGAGAAGGGAGAAATGTCCAGGCATTTAAAGAAGTAAAATTTTCAGTTCTCATAAAATAAAAAAAAACAAGAAGGAAGTTGAATTCAGGATTAAGTGGCAGGTGAGGGAAAAATCAGTGGATTAGACTGTTAAATGTAAATGCCTTCCTTGTTGCTAACTCCTTTATTTGATATAGTCTTTCTGTAAAAAATCAGTATTGGTTAAATATAGCTTATGCAATGATTACAAAAAATGGTTAATGATCATGAATGCTAGCCGAAACTGAAATATAAAGCAAGGCAATAAAGCATTTTGTATACATAGTCTTTCTAAAATATTTCTGTGACATACACACATACATTTAATTTGGTGTAAAATATGTTTCTTCAGTTAAAGTATATATTTTTATCAAGCCATATGAAAACAGACATTACCCCTATAAGCTTTCTAAAAGACAGGACTGAGGTAATTCTTTCACCTGACTTGGTTTACAATGTAGACCAAAGTTGATGAGGGTTTTTTGTTTGCAAAGCAAATATTGTAGCTTGCATTTACTAATTTGCCAGTGCTCAGGCAATGGGTTGTGGCATCACTATGTACATGAGAAAACACATTGCTATTTAAGATAAAAATAGCTGACTCAAAACAAATTTGAATAATTATGGAAGTCTTGTCTTTCTTGGCTTTAATGTGTAAGCTGAGAGAAAACCACAAGGGTCTTACTGATACCATGCAATACATTTACAAATACCCCATAACTCTGAACCAGAAATGTGTAAAACCCAGTGGGGGATGTAAATCTGTACATCAGGCTAAGCCACTTTAGGCTCCCCTTACAGTAAATAGATAGCATGGTCTATGATATTCAGAGTGCAATTAGCATTTTCCTGTAGTAGGTACCTACATTTGGCTGGATAAATGATAAGATAAACTCCATTAAATGTTCTTCATTGCCTCCACTTAGAAGCCTTATTAGTCAGCTCAGATATTGACATGTAAAGATAGTCAAATTAAATTTTGACCAAAGAAACATGAAAAAAATGCAAGCCTAGCAAAACTGAGCATGTGTTCTGTTTGTATTTTTGTGCTTCACTTTTTTTCTGAGCAGTGCTAATTAAGTAGCAACTAATTTTCCTGATATAATAATTTCCTCTGCTGTGTTTAATTAATTTCATTGTTGAGTTAGATAGAATCCAGCTTAAAGAGTGTAAACCTTGCTAGAACTAACAATGGCTGTGGGAACTGATTAGTTGACCTTAAATGAATAGGTCTTTTAACCTTACCCATTTCACAGAAGAAAAGAGAAAATAAAACTATGGCCTTAAAAAAAGAAAAAAAAAAATTCCAGCAAGGACCAGAAGTATAAAACTTTCTTAGAAATTTGGTAGGTGATCTTCTTTCCTACAATTCTCTGTCCAGCACTACAGAAGCCCAAAGTTCTGACGACGACACCCTCAGCTTTCACTTGCTATCAGAACTCATAATATTTCATAAAACTTTATCAGTGTCTTCCAATCTCAATGGCTATATACAATCCCTGTGGGGAAAATCTGCATATTTTTTGTTAAAAGTCCTCAGAGGGTATTACCCAAAGCTCCCAAACATAGAATTGATTTTTTCTTTTTTCAAATAAACTGTGTTTAACTCACATGTGCTAGTCGATCAAATCTGGCAAAGAGTTCATTCAGCATTCGGACCAGCTCCTGGGCTGACAGAGTCGTGGAGAGGTTGGTGAATCCTTTAACATCTGCAAAAAGAATGCTAAAAAAAAAGAAAACACATTAATATTTCAGTCCATTTCCTTTAATTACTGAGTGTCTAAGTAACCTTCTAGCATTTTACTAGTGGTAGGGTCATTTTACTACCTTTGAAGTCATGCTACCTTTGTTCTAGACTTCTGTTCATTCTGGAGTACTGAATATAAATATTGACGGGACTAAAAAGATACTGCTGAGGGTGAGAAAATTTTTTCCAAAAATGGGAGTCATCACTTCTAGATTTTCAAATCACAAAAGACTCAAATCCTAAGACTACAGACAGATTTGTGACAGTCTTGATATATACCAGGCTAAGGCCAGTTTTATTACATCTAATTTTACAGAAGTATCTGAGTTAGAATTATAGTTTTCCCTTTTTGAGGTACAAATCTTTAATTGGTTAATTCCATTTTCATTCTACTGACTTTACAGGGAGCCCAGTGTAGTCATACTTTGAATTTAGGTGTATCAACTTGTGTGCCTGAAGTTGTGATATGATCTCCATTAACAAACTACTTGCATACAGACTTCTAACCTGTGTTTGAACATCCATCTATTTTTCTAGCCTTTTGACTGCTCACTGTGCCTAAAATGACCACATGTGAATATAGAGAAACATAAAAACACACAAAGTCTCTGGTGTGCAAGATACTGCCCAGACCAAAGCATATAATAACTCAGTACTTACTAGATGAAGAAAGTATTGGCTACTTTATAAAGTAGTGATGTTCAAAAAGACACATATCATTCTGGCACAAACCTTATTAGCACTTGAAAGTGAACTAATAACTGGTATTACAGAGTAGCAGAAGATTTTGTTTCACTTTGGGTGATGACTTGTGTTGAACAAGATCACAATTTGACAATGTCTGAGACATTCTAATCTAACCAATAATAAATACAGTAGTAATCAGGTTGTCTACTGATAGTACAACTCATCTTCAAATTTATGGACTGGTAAAGGTTTGGGTGAGGATTAAACACGCTGCTCACAAACTCAGTAAGATTTTTACCGGTGAGAAAATACAAAATTAAACTACCAAGATACTCGAAGAGAAATGAATAATAAAATAGATTAAATTTATAAAGATTAAGATTTTTAAACTACTGATTTCTACACTTTTAATTATCAAACCAAGAAAAATTTCTAACAGGTTATTAATTTTAAGGATTCATATAGCATTGGTTTAG
Organism: Dicrurus megarhynchus; assembly: GCA_013399195.1. NCBI lineage: Eukaryota > Metazoa > Chordata > Aves > Passeriformes > Dicruridae > Dicrurus > Dicrurus megarhynchus. The sequence goes on from VXAD01000580.1 coordinate 834,919, forward strand.
GTAGTGCTCAGTACTCAACATTTAGGGAAAAAAAATAAGGTGAAACCTAGTTTAGAAAAGATATAGTTTCTGGAAGCACTCATAAAAGCTAACCAGTATCTGTATTTTAAAACATGCAGAATCTTAATTTCAAATCTATTTCAAGCATAAAATACGGTTCAACTTCTCAACCTGACTACAACCCTTTTCCATTAAAACAAAAAGGCCATCTTCTCCATGTTTTGATTCTTCTACAGCAACACTTACTCTGAGTATGAAAAAGGTTAATGGAAGAGGTTTTAATTTAGTGCAACCCAAACCTTTATGAGGGTCCTTGATACTTTCAACCAGATTTAATAAAATAATATATCTGAGCTACTGCATGGCCACAGAAGCAGCAGATAATCAATTTACTCTTCTGCAGAAGTGTAAATTATTTTTATTGAACTTGTCCAGACAAAATTATATTTTAGTTTCATCGAAAGGCAAAGTACATGCTTTCCCAGCAAACTATCTACCATCATATCCAAGGATGCTAATTTTTCACTTCCTTCAGTGATGATTTCAATGATGGTCACTCAATATTTTGCCTTTGTGTTTTTGGGAAAGACATATGGAAAACGCTATTGGCTTAAAAAAATATTCTGTTTTTCAGGAACCGCAATAAAATCAAGATTATGTAATGTCATGGAGTGGAAGCTGATCATTCTGGTGTAAGTGTACAATTAGGACTAATTACCTTGAGTAGCAGCTCATAGGATAATTATCACCCTTCTGATAACTAACTTCAGGAAAGACAAAATTTAGAGAGAGGAATAAAGAAAAAAAATGGCATTAAGAAATTAATAATAAGACTGATTAAATGAAAATGGCTACTAAGTGGAGGAACCATGTAACAGGTCACCATCTTTGAGAGCATCTTACAAGTCTCCATCTCATTCTTCAGAGCGTGGGGTGAACCGGCAGGTTGTGGCAGAATATGTGTCCACATGGGTTCCCCTTTCTGTGCAATCCCGACCACTTAATTAAGTGAAAAAAAGACACAATTGGTCCAGGCTCATTGTTTAGTTCAAATGCATCTTGCCATTGCAGTGGCATCCAGCCATCCTGATGAGTACGAGAAGGCACCAAAATGCTTCTCTTCTCAAAGATTAAACAAGGGTTCACTCATTTTCTAATTTATGAATGAATAAAGCAACAGAAGGGAAACCCTCAAACAAGAGTCATTTAGCAGCATCTGAGACCTTAAATATTACAGAGAGGCTACTCCACCCACCTGACATTCTCATAACGATGAATGTAGATCTTATGGAACTGGTGTTGCAAATGTTCATCTTCTACATTGGTCATATCATTTATCATTTCCAGGACTACAAACCGTGGTAACACAGAGAGCACCAGCCGTTCCTAAAACAAACAGGAAACCAAAGTGTCATTATCAATCTGAACTAGTATTTCACAATGCTTTGTTTAAAGATCTGGATAATTGGTTATTTAAGATGTGACCCTCCTCTCTAAAAATTCTAGCTCAGATCATTTGTGATAATTCACCTTTTCAAACTGAGTCCTCCAGCATGCCTCTGGTTTAGGTAAGGAAGAATAAAATGAGCTCACATGAAGCCATTCAAACAGGCCCTCTCAACTTGGAAGACTGGAGAACATATTCAACATTTCTAATTAGTTTTGTCTGTTTCAAGAACACTCAGGAAGGGTAAACATTTGAGACGTGTTTATGTACATACACATTTATAATGTAGATTTTTAATGTAAATTAGTAGAGCATCCATGTATATTAGTTTATTATTAGTGTGTAAACACAGTGTTATCAGAGCATATTAGTCCACATATACTTCTAGTATTAGTGTATTAGGAGATATATACATATACACACGTGCTGTTTCCAACCCTGTCATAATATAATTAACCACAGAATTTTCACAGAATTTCACTGAATATTCTGAGTTGGAAGGGAGCCACAAGGATCACTGAGTCCAGCTCTTATGTGACTGGCCCATTTGGGGATCAAACCTGCAATCATGGTTATTAGCACCATGCTCTAACTAACCATGTCTAAGTACAGCCAGGCAAGACCTCAAAAAGTAATCAAATTCTTTCATGAAAGCCCTAGATCATCCCCTGAGAGATTTTAGAATGTCCCTGCTTCAGTGGCTTATCAGTTTAATAGCTTTGATAGATTTTGCAAGTATCCAACACAAATCTGTTTCTCTGCAAATTAAACCTTCTTTTTATCCTTTCAAATTGGGAATGTATAATTATTGATTGCTCCTTTCTCTGTAATAATCCTTCTGAATTAAAATACTGTTATTGTGTTCTCTTGCCCTCAGTCTCTCTCTTTTTTTTTAGATTAGAAAGCTTTGTCCAGTATTGGAATATATCACTCCCAATCATTCTAATGCAAAGCTATAATTTTTCAATTTTCTTTTGCTTTACAGGATTGCAAATACTGAAATATTCTTGAACTAAAGAAGAGAATGCTAGTTATGTAAGCTACTTGTCACCAAATTTCAGACAACATTTTGGGGAATAGTATATATCTAGGGAAAACCAGATGTGAACTTCCAAATCAGGTGCATATGTGGACTGTAGAACACAGATGAATAAAGTTTCCTCTCCTCTCCTCTCCTCTCCTCTCCTCTCCTGCCTTTTCTGTCAAAGAAACTGATGTTGAATTTGTTTTGAGGCAACTTGATATTAGGAGGATATAAAATAATATCATATTATACATGCTGTGGGTTATGTCCCTTCTTGAGGGTGAAAATTTGTTGAGAGAGAACAAGAAAAACCAAAGAGGGATGATAGGTAGAATGAGAGAGACATGCCATACAATCATGAAAATAATGATTTTTATGCCAGCAGGATTCAATGTCATGGATGAAATGTAGCCATAGAGGAAACATCTGAATAAATGAAGGAATGTCTCCCTAGCTTTCATAGGAGGTGATATCATTACTAACTTACAACTTTCACAGTGTAGATCATGAAGAATTCTCACTCTGAGCAGTCTTAGTCAGTATTTAGTAAAACAATCCTCAGCTCTGATGGAAACACATTGTGGATAAACACCTCCATTTGTCTAGATGGCAGCCCCAGCTGAGTTGAACTGTATGTTTGCTTAAGAGGGGAGAACACAAGCTGCCAAAAGCTGCACTGGGGCACAGGAGGGTTTCACCACTGGAGCACACAGGTTACACTCCACTCTGAGAAGGGGGCTTTCTCCTGTGCTCCTACCTGCATAACATGCTGACAGAAGATGAGAAAACCAAGACTCTCCTAATATGACATCCACCTATTCTACAAACATTTACTAAATCAAGACCTGCCTTTGTGAGGATGAGACAAAAAAATTATGCGAGTGATGGCTGATACAGAGCAGGCTGTGAGCAGTGAGATCATCCTTAATTCTGGGAAATAGCCAAGCTCAGACTTTCTGTTTCCCCATACAGGGTGGTTCTAATTTTAGCACATCTGCTTTGTCTTGACTTTCTTCCACACTTTTCACCTGGGAATTCTGCTATCCTTCATTCTTCTGATGTGTAAACACTGGATGTGATGCTTGTGATAGCAAGAAGCAAACCAGTCCCTCAGGAGGTCCTTTATACTCCTGCAAGCCCAGGTTTTCACAGGAACATCTAGTCCTCAGGTAGCTTCACTCACAAGAGAATGTCCCATGGCTGCTTAAGATGGCATGTTTGCAAAGAGCTGCTGATTGATAGTCTAGGAACCAGAAATATTTTTAACTTTTTGTGCCCTTAAGCCTCCGATAACAGAAGGCACTTAGGCTATATATTCTCTTATTTTTTCACTATTAAGATACATAGCTCAATATAGCCAAAAAATAAAACCACTTTCTGAACAAATCAGATCAGTATTTCAGGGAGTTGTATGATTAAAGTGTTCAATGACTTCTTGTGAAGATACATTCAGAATAATACTAAATTTTTTCACTATAAAAAGAAATATGTTATTTCCTGTCTTATCCATGTAAGATGACAAATTGGAATAGAAATTAAAAAAAAAAAAAAAAAAAGAAGATTAAACAAAAAAGAAAACAAACAGAAATTCTGGTTGTTATTGAGCTGTTTATGAAATCTATGATAAGAGAACATTAAAAAAAGGTCAGTTCCTTCATACATATATGGCTTAAATAGAGATTTTTTTTTTCCCCAATAGGAAAACCTTACATTCCTTATTTACATTCACCTAAGAGGATATCGAGCAATGCCTCTAGAAAGTTTATTTAAAATTAAACATAGTTGACTTGGCACATGTTCATTAAGCCAAGAAAATTGTGCCTAGCACATTTGATATCTTAACCTTCATGCTACTCATTAAGGTAAGTTAAACATTCTTGTCTGCACATAATATCTGGCAATGACCCATAAAACTGAGGTTAATTAGTTTGCCTCTGTAGCAGCCCTCCTCCATTAATGCTGAAGCATGTGACGAGCCTTTGCTGGAATCACAACTGAAGGTTCATATACAGCTCATGTCACTCATTATGATGTATATTGTGCTAAGGAAGAGCACTGCAAGAAAAGCAGCATTTAAGTGTGTATGTGTGTGTCTACATATATATATATATTTTGAGGCACTTCAGCTACCATCAATTCTCTGGTACTGAAACATTCAAAGGACAGAAAATTTTTCCCTCTATGGGCATTAGCTGTCCTTTGCTATGCCAAGCTGCTCTTACATCACGCCACACTAACAAGGTGGTGGGGATGCTGAACCAGGCTCCTTCCCCAAACTGGGAACAGAGAGGTGGGCTCTAGTGTGGATCACTTCCATTCTTTCTTTTCCTACAGCTGATGCTAGTGTTCTCTGGACCAAGATATATCCTTTTTCTGAGGCATTTCACATCACTTTTCTTCAATCCAGCAGTTGAGAAAGATTTTCAGTTATTCAAGAATGAGTGTCAGGTCACTGTTCCCTTGATATAAAGATCTTTGCCGCATAACTCCCCTTTAAGCTAGCTGAATATTATTGCTTTTATCTCACAGATTTAGATACTGTGGTGCAGAAGAGCATGACAAACGTATGGAAGTCATGTAGAAAAGAGCAGTAGCTAATCCTGGAGAAAAAAATTGCCATTTTTTCATAGTCCTCTGTACCTTACTATTTGCATGATCAAAGTCTTCACATTTCTAGTCAGTCTCTCTTGGAAGGCATTTTCAGAGCTGGAGGGGAACACATGAGAAAAAATTCCTTTTCTTACAGAGAAAGGCCTAATAGAGAAGTGTCATGAACTCTAGGGTGAAGGAAACTCCATTACTCAGCTCTCTTGAAAACTTTCTAGTTAAGCAGTGGACTAAGTGGAGACAATTCAAAGGTAAGCAGCAGCAGCGGTAAATGGTTTGAAAAGGAACAGAATTATATTTTTTCAACAGAAAAGACACAGAAGAAAGAAAATAGCAACAAAGGAATGCCAGAAAAGAGCTAGTAAACTATTCTTCTAATAACCATTCATGACATGAATCATCCCTAGCCTTTAAGATGGAGCAGTAGGAGTTTAGAGTAAATAAATAAAAAAAAAAGTACCTTTAACCCAAAGAATAACCATGGTAAAAAAAAAGACCAGTGGAAATCACTAAATGTAACAAACTGATGGTAGAATTCAGGTCTGCACTCAGACACCTGGGTTTTGTGACTACAATGTAGTTATGCCCAAACTTCCATTTCATCCAATGAATCTGGAGAGATACTCAACAGGTCAGATATAAATGACTCCTTTGTTGTCACTATGGGTCTCTCTGGGTTCTGTTGCCTGTATTGACTAGATCTCAGTCAGTGGTAGTAGGAGCCCATAGATGTAAAGAGTGTGCAGTCACCTAGTTTAGGAGGTGTTTAAATATGGAGTTGACTCCTACCCAATCTACTCCTTCAGGAAAATTTAGCAACAGTGAAACAAATCCTGCAAAGATAAGCAAATTAACTTCATGAGTCACACACATCTATTTAAAGTCCCAAGACTGTAATTTAACATTGATACTGCCTCTAAGGCCCATTTACTGTTTTATGCATCTGCAATAGTCATTCTTTGTTGGACAACTTTACTGTGGTCTGCATGCACCAATCCCTTGGGTCACTTGTACTGAAATCAGGGGGTACCAGTGCTTACAACTGCACAAACGTAGCTAGGCACATTCAGAGAGAAGTGGGACATGTCCCTGCTGAATAAATAATGACATTTGCAGCAGTTTTTGAGAAGAGTCAATTAACCAGTGCACAAGGTCTGTCTTGTGAATAAAAACCAGAGGCCTTTCCACTTGGGCTGATCAAACAGAACAAAACACCAACAAGCACAAAATACCAACAAGTGATTTAGGATCTGGAGGAGATTGCTAAGAGGAAGATCAAACTCCCCAAGGTTTCTCTGTAGGTCATGTGAGGGTATCACCCCTGCAGGGTCTGCCATCTGCATAAGCTCCCTGCACCAGCTCCACTTAGATGGCATAGATTTTCCTTTGTTTCACATCACCTTTTTTGGGGATGGCTTTGCCAAGGCATGAAAAGCCCCTCTTGACTGAAGGGTCAGTTCACGTTTTGCTCTTCCGCCTCTACATGTACCACAAAATGGGGGAACCCACATAGATGTCATGGGAGTAAGCCTTTGGACTTGGAATCATGCTGCTTATGGCTGTTCCCAAGACTCTTGTGTAGAACTGGAGTGGGCGTATACCCCAGAAGTGTTTAACAATAGATGCTCTAGAGAAACTGTTACTCATTTTTCATCTTGATTTTTAAGAATCATTTTTCCAGAACCATCACGTTTGTCTTTAACAACATTTCCAATTAATATCAGAGAGGTTTTATTGTCTTAAACACTGAACTTAATAGGATGTGAAAAGGGCCATTCAGAACAGGAGTAGTTTTAGTCATTCTGGAGCACAAGCTTTTATTACATTTACGGGATGTAGATAAAAATGGTATTGTTTTCTACTGAAAATCTGACAATGTTCAGAATAGATGTAATTATTGTAGATGCTACTCTAGAAAATGGAAATTAGCACCTCTCATTATTATGAACTGCTCTGAAGAGAAATTCCTTCATGCTTGCTTAGTGTACAGTGGACAGTCTATTTGCAGCTGTTCTTTCTTGTGTGTCATCGATACAATGGGAGTTAATTAAAAAATATTGAAGGAACTGCAATACCTATTCAGACTTGTGGGGTTATGCCTGTTAGCTTTTACTACTTACTGCTGCAATGTGTGATATGAGCTGTATCCACTTTGTTTTGTTTTAATTCAGTCAATTACTATTCCAAATCATCCCATTATTGGCTGCATGTTCCATTTAAGCATCAGCTGTTTTCAAAGAGAAACAAGGCCAGATCACAGAGGAGGTCTTGGATCCTCCTTTTTTTTAGCTTTTGTCTATGAAACATAGCTAGAGTCTCAACCAAACTGATAACACAGTGTTTGAGAGTCATGACCCTTTATAACAGTGTCTAATCAATTATTAACTGAGAAGTGTTGCAAAGTTTGTGGCAATGAAAGAAGGAAAAAGCTTTTTTCCACACACTTCTCGTAAAAAGGATGTGTTATTCAATTGTTTCCTCAATGCTATTGTCCAGAAGAGCATAAAACAATATACGTAGCACATGATGAAGGGAAGAACTGCAAGGTACTGCTGGTCCTTTGTTTTGGCTGGATGGTGAATGGTTTGATGGTTCAGGTACCTGAAGCCACATTACAAAATCTTGGCAGGGCTTGATGACTAACAGTCTACTGCCAGGTGTAAAAGGAGGTGTCTTTTTTATTGTGCAGTTGGCTGTGTAAGGGGATCACAGTCTTAGTGCCTTAGTCTGCAGTTCCTGAGATGTAGCAGGATGATTCCAGGGCTGCCAGTTTGTGTTTTTATGCCTTCCCAGTATCATTTTGGCTTCACAAATATTTAGCTTGTCCTGTAACATGGTGGGAAGTCATGGAACAATCCGCCCTGTCATTTTTCTTGGCATGATACCTGTTACTGCTGCTGCATGTATATTTAATTAAAAAAAAAAAATTCTCTACAAAATATTTACAAAAATATTTATAAAATTAATTTTAGAAGTAACACAGTTGATCATGAAGCTGACTGCAGGCAGTGATTACATTATGGCACAGGTATGAATCAACTCATCATAAGTCCATGTAAGCACCACTAACTTGCACGGGAATGGGTGGGAGCACATAATGAAATAGTCTCCCGACAGTTCTTTGTTGTTTGAGTTGTCTTTTAGCTTAGGCAGTAGGAACTACAGGTCTCAGATCACGTGCTCTCAAATTAAGTGTCTGTATTGAGTACATGCAATTGCTAATAATTACACATCCTATGAATCCTTATATATGACTTTTTATCTCCTGAATGAAGAGCATGTTAGATTTAAATTTCATTGTGAAGCCCAAACTTGTTAGAAAGATGAGTGGTGAAAAGCAGGAGTTACAAAACTATTTGTATTACCTCCCTGTCTTGTAGGCATGAACATTAATCATAGAATCATAGAACAGTTTGGGTTGGAGGGGATGCTCAAGATCAGTCACCACCTTCCTGCCATGGGCAGGAAAACCTTCCACTAGACCAAGTTGATCAAAGTCCCATCCAACCTGGCCTCAAGCATTTCCAGGCATGGGGCAGCCACAACTTTTGTGGGCAATCTCTTCTGGTGCATTACCACCCTCACAGTCAAGATTTTCTTCCTAATATGTAATCTCAACCTGCTCTCTTTCAGTTTGAAGCCATTCCCCCTTGTCCTACCACTCCATGACCTTATCAAAAGTCCCTATCCATCTGTCTTTTAGCCCTTTTAGGTACTGGAGGGTTCTATAAGGTTTCCCTGGAGGCTTCTCTTCCCCAGACTGAACAATTCCATCTTTTTCAGCCTGTCTTCATAAGAGAGGTGCCCCAGCTCTCTGATCATCTTCATGACTCTCCTCTAGACTTGCTCCAACAGGTCCATGTCCTACTTATGTTGGGAATCCCTGAGCTGGACAAGTGATACTCTCCAGCCCCACAGTAATCCAATAGACTTGTCTAATAATGGAAAGCCACATATTAATAGTTTTTAAATTTGGTTTCTTCCATATATCATGATGATTTTTTCTTAGTTATTCTTTATTAAACAATAGTAGAGAAGACAAATATTCAGAAGAAAAATATTTATATGGAAATAAGACACATATTATGACAAAAAGCTTGGTACTGTCTTCTGGTGTATTGGCTTCCATAAATTTCAATTAGTTTTCAAGGAAAACAGGAGTCAGAGCTAAAGAACAGGAGAAAGGCAAAACTATTGGGGAATGATTCCATAATAGCATCATCTTAAGCTTTTCCTTGTTTTACTGGAATAGAAAATGAGCAAAAAACATCTTCTACAATTCAAATTTGTTCTAAGATATCAGAATGGCACCATCTGACTTCAATGTTTATTGTGCTATGTTTCTCTGGAACAGCTTTGACTTATCTGCTGTTAAATCTTCATTTAATTCTTCTGCACTGTTTCTATTTTTAATTGATTTAGATATCTCTTTTTCCATTTTGTTACTTTTTTTTTGGGCTGTTCTGAAAATCGCTGGACAACTTCAGTAAAATACACATTTTTCAAGAGCATTCGTTATGGCAACTAATGACATGGAAAATATCAGAAAGAAGGCTTTCATGCCTTGTACTGTTCAGCTTTATATGCCTAAATCACTGCAGAACACCAAGATGAATAAGAGCTAAAGGTCATTTATTCTGGTCAAAACAAGGGATCTACTTTGTCAGAGAATTTTAAGACTCCAGTACTAAATAGCACAAGCAGGATAAAACTTCCTTTCAGCAGGTGGGAGCAATAGTCCTCCTGCAAATCAAACCCCTCTGAACAGGCTTGTAGATGGGCACTTGAATACTGATAGTGTGAAAGACCATCAGTTTTTTATAAATATTAATCCAATTGTTTTATTTTACCTTAGATTATCTCAGTAATGGCATCAGTAACTTGACTTTTTCTTGGAATTGGTACTGCTCATGGTCAGATGATTTAAAACCCTTATGTGGACCACAGAGTCTCCCTGTTAATTGAGCATCTTATAAGGACATAAATTTTAGAGTTCCCCTACAGTCCTTTTAGGGCACAAAGGAAAGTTTCTTAGTACCCTAAGAGTTCTGATCCTGAACTAGAAAGAAAGAAGACCTTAAAATTGGTAAGTATATTCAGAGCAGAGGCACTAACTTGTTGAATTTGGAGCTTGGAGTTCTTTATTAAGCAGAGATAACTGTATGGCAGCCCAGCTGGTAGAAGTGTCTCATCACTGTAGGGGGCTGTAACTATTTCATTCCCTTTACTCATTCCCTCTCTGTCCACTTCTCTTACACACCAGCAAGGGTCACTAGTCTGTGGTAGCTCTGAAAAAGGCTTTTTTTTCAGACACCTTTCTCTTTAGCAAAGAGCTGAGAACACAGGAGACACAGGCCATCAAATTCTGGTCAGTCTCATTCACTATTGACCAGCATGACAGTTGAACAATCTAGTTTAGAGATCAAAGTACCACACAGGAGTTTTATCTTTCATGAATCCAAAATCCTTCTGCTAGGAAGGAGGTTTCCTTCTCACTAATTTCTTCTAGGGGAAGCTCTTATGCCTGAAGAGCTGACACTCTTTCCCCTATATGAATTGCAGTTCAGGGTCTGACTCACATGTCTCTGGCATTGGCTGTAAACCTCATTACTCTGTTCGAGTCCATGTGACCACTCCAGATTTGCAAGGAATGGAAGAGAAGGCAGCAGAAAATTCTTATCTTGATTTTATCTTAGACTTCTATTTGAAAGCAAAATGTGGGCGTTATGCTTTGATCACAAGAAACAAAAACCACCAGCGAATGTGAAGGCACAATATCTAAAATCTGACTTTACAATGTTTGGGTTTCTACTGCAAATGTTTTAAGTAATAGGCTGTTTTGAGACAAGATGTAGTAAATGTACATCCTGGTACCTACAAAATCATTAGTGCATGTAAATATTTTTTTCCCCCAACAATAAGGAAGAAAAGTCTGTTATTGGACTTAGAAAACAGGTCACCTACTAAATCAGAATATGGAAATGGATTGTGAAGAACAATAGAAACTTTTCACATTCCTTCATTTGCTAGATTGACGAGTAAGTTATACTTGGAGTTTGATCCTCTAAGTGCTAATGGAGCAATATCAAGAAAAAGTTTTTGTGGGGACCATGGTTTTTTAGATAAAGATACTAAGATAAAAGAAAGTATGGATAAAGGTGAAACTTTTCTTAGAATCTCACAGTTAACAAATTGGTTCCTATAAAGAGGGAAAAAATACTAAAATGTAATATCTAACCAGATATTTACATAGATTTTTTAAATCTGTGAGTTTATTGTTTGCCTTTTAAAAATAAAGCCTCAGTTATTGTGATTGTAATTTTTAAATATGGCGCACTTTAAACTATTTTTATAAAGAAAGACCATGTGCTGTCTAAAATTAAGAGTATTCTTTTATTTTTTAAACTAAATCTGAACTTTATCCTCATACCAATTCAGAGGGATTTTAATAGTCTTACCACCAGTGTATGTATATCTATTTATATATATGTATGTATATACACTACACTTTATGGTGTTTAACCCTCTTAAAGTGTCCTTTCCAATCCCAGTCCAATCTGCTCTTATTTTAGAGGTTGCAAAGTACTGACAGTTGATTAAATTCTAGATTTGTAAGAGCTTGATAAAACCTACATAACATGTAAGCTGCTTTAAAAAATTAAAAAAACCAAAACCAAAACAAACCCCAGAGTTCATCAACCTGCAGAGAGCTTCTTAAAGCCATGGGAAATAGAGATTGTTGCAGGGGAAAGTGTGAAAAAAAATCCTCTGGAAGTAGAGGTAGAAGGAAGCAAATAGTCAAAGAGAACAGATTTTTTTAATGGAAAAAGAGATTAAGGCAGGATTACAGTTTTTCCAAAGATAACAGGCAGAAGAGACTAAATATGCCAACAGCAGATTGTTCTGAAGACTAAGGGCTATCTTCTCATTTTACAGCCCTGATACCCATACTAGAAAGACAGAATGTGTGATCATACCTAGAAAACAAAACCATCCTCTTCTCACCTGGACAAACAGTTCTTTCAGGTGGTGAGCTCTAATCCTTTATGCAAATCAAATGAAACAACATCCAAACTGTTTTGACTTTCAAAATGAACTTTAATTGGATTTGTGGAATCCCCTATGAAAAAGAGATCACCTGGATAATAAGTGTTCAGTAAGCTGGAATTGCCTGTAGGGTATTCTCTTAGGGGACTCTTCTCATTACACCATTTAATGTGGAAAAGTTTTTCTTCTTGCTCCCCACTGATCTGACCAAACCTTAATTAAAACTTGCAGATGCCCATCTTTGTCCCACCTTGATGGGAAGCATCTCTAGAAACCCAGTGGATCAGGTTTGATACCAGCCTGGACCTTCTGGACTGAGTCCTCCTTGCAAGACTGGAGGCAGGCAGTGCTTGTGCCCCACCAACCCTCCTGCCCCCAGCCTTCAGCTCCATTTCTTCTGCTGGTGTTAGACGCCCAAGAATATTTTCATAAGGATTAAGGAAGATATTTAGAAGGGGCTTTATTTCCACATAAGAGGACCTAGAAGGTGGAACTTGAGATTATTTATGCAGAAAAAGATGTTGCTTGCTGAGGACTGTCTTGGAGAGGAATTTAAGCAATACAGCTAAAAAGACTAGTGTGTTGTGGCTCTAGTAACTTCTATCACTAGGTAGCTGTACTGACACTGCACAAATGTGGTGCTGAAATAGAATAATTTCCCCTATTTGGGTTTTCAGAACATAAAACCTGGAGGATTTGTTTCTGATTTGAGTTTACTCCCTCCCAATAGTTCATCACAGTAGGAGCAGAGCAGCCTTGCTGGTGAGCTCTGCACAAGAGGTAGAGAGTTTTTTTTTCATGAATGATGCATAACCTGCTACACCAAGAACAAGAATAAACACTTCTCTGGAGGATGAATGTAAAAATCAGATAGGGACTGTTTTTTCCTCTGATCTCAAACAACTTCTTCATAAAATGTTATTAGGTTCTCTAAAGCTACTAGGAATAATGCAAATAAAATGTTTCAGAGAAGCTATATATTGGGTGTTTCTGAACATTAGTCCAGACTCCAGGTTATTCATGTTAGTAAGATATATTTGAACAACTTTGCTTATCTTGAAAGCAGCCTCCCATCCATATTTTCCTATTGATTTGTCCAGGCTTCATTAGTCTCTTGGTCTAGAGCAGCCTTGGATAGAGAGTTGAAGTGTGGCCATGACACAAGAGAAGTTTCTAATTATAACTAAATGCTTTTTCTATGAATAGCTGTCCTGTAGTGTTGTGATCTTATTACAAGAGAAGGGGTAAGGGCTGGACTGATTTTTATAGTCTTCTAGCTATAATAACTTTACCTATTTAACTTTTGTGATTTTCCCTGTCTAGTCCTTTTAAGACTCCATTTTTAGCTTCAGTTAGTCAAATATTCCTGCACAATTTTTATTGCACAACAGTATTCCTGAAATCCCTACATAATAATTGTTTTCAGGTATGTATAACTTCGCATATGTATGTGTGGTGCAGGAAAAGGCAGCATGGCAAAATTATCTGAGAGACTAGTTATAATTAAATTGTAGTATTTCAGAGTTTAAATTGTTAAAAATATTTCAAGTAAAGATTGGAGAAAGAGCAAGTTAGGACATCTGATATATATATTGAATGCAATTCTTCATAAAGTCATAATTGCATTATGTGTCTGGATTTAATATGTCATTCATTTAAAACTTAGGGATTTTGAATCCCAAGAAATAGAAATGAAAAAGAAACTTAGTTCAGGTTTCTGTTCCTGTGTCACAGCATTTTCACAATGAGGGAAATTACATACTCAGTGGTTTTGAAGGGTTTTCAGTAGCTAATTAAGAAAGTGAGTCAGACTATCTATTTTCATTGCCCAGATATGACGAAAGCAGAATTACCTGCTGAGTCCTTACAACAAAATCAAGGTAAGAACAAAGGCAGTGTCTTTGGTCATTAACAAAGCATAATACTGGTTGTCAAAATTTTTGAAACACGTAGATATAAAATGAAAGTATCAAATTAAAATTCAAACAGGTAGTGGAAAGTTATGATACTGTTGGAATAAAATAGATTTATGAAAACAGAGCGTCTCATGTTTGTTTTTTATTTATAATTGCAATGTTTTGAATAAAAAGGACAATGTTTTGAAAAAGAGGACATTTTGTGGTGGCCATATTTGGTTGGTTGATATAAATACATCTCTTAATAACAGGCCACTAACTACAATTAATTAGAAACTATATAAACTCATTATTTTATCAATAACTGCTAAACTGAGGCTGTTTTTACAACACATTTGTCTGTGCTGCCTCCTGCAGCTTGCTTCTCTGATATTTTCATCTTTTTGTGATAAAGTCTTTCTGGTATACTTGTCAGCAGTGGAGTCTCCATAAACTATGTCAAGATCTGAAATGTTTTAGATTTTCATAAAAGTTCTAATTTTTTAATGAAAATTGGGAAATAAGTAGACACAGATGTTCCCTCAGTTTCACAGGGTGCTGGGATTTCCAAATGGTGTCACACAGATAATACCATACAGGTAAGTGCATAAACATCATTAGCAATGACTGCTGGAGTAATTCTCCTTTGTAGCCACACTACTGTTCATTTTCATAATAGAGTAATTAGAATTAGGAAATTCATTGTAATTGAAAATGCTAATATGTACTTTTAACTACCCTGGGTGCTTAAAATCAAAAGGATAACAACAGAAAAAAATCAGATCCTTGATGATCTGAAAATACAACTGAAATTCCTGACTTTCTGAAATACTTCTGAAAATTTTCTGTACAAGTCTTGTTGAGAGTAAATGGGGATGGGGGAGGCAGTATGAAAAAATATGTAGGAGCTTTATTGTATATACACTTTTTGAAGGAGACACTGGAAACTGAGTCACTTCAAAACTGGAGTCAGGTTACCCTGGACCAGCCAGGCTCCATAAAGTCTTTAGCATCATCCAGGTCTGCACTTCCTTCTCTTCCTTCTTTTGCAGTAACTGAAATAATTGCAATTGGTGTAAAAGCTGAACTTGCACCTGAAAAAAACCCCAGTTTTTTCTATATGAAATGTATCTGGAAATACAGAAAAACCTCTTGTTTATCGCTACAGCAGAAGCTGACATAATAGAAAGTTTATATTTGTATTCCAGAAAATCCACAAATGCTCATTAAAGGGTCCTTAAAAACCTCTGAAAACAAGAGATCCTTCCTTAGCAATATCACTGTTTCCTTGCACATCTCCACATTTCTAATGGTACCTCTTGCTTGTCTCTAAAACACAGATTATAAAATGTTGGCTCACAATTGTGTGACTTTCCACAACTGGCTCTTTTAGGCATTGCACAATACTGCATAATGATAGCAGTAGCATTTATCATTACTAGAATGACAGAAGATTAGAGATTATAAATCTAAGGGATATTAAGAAATTGGAAGGATCATTTTGAGAGAGCAGAAACTTGATTTCTTATTTTTAACAATACACAGTAATGAATAGAAGTACATCTGAAGCATTTATATAACTTCCATGATTATATAAAATTGGAGCCTCATTCTACAATTGCTTATGGACAAGCATACCACTCCTTGTTGCAGGTTAAAACTCGTGTTGTTTCATGAGTTAAAACTCATGAGTTAAATCTCATGTTCTTAGTTTAATTTTACTGGTCTTCTGATTTAAACAAAGTAAAGATAAAACCAGACCTTACAGGACCTTTCTGGCAAGCTGTCACACTTCATATGACATGCCATCCATATGACATGCCAATACACTTTATTTTCTATTTCTTTCACTTTAAGAAGCAGAAGATGTCTGGGGGTGAAAGAAACCTCAAGAGATTTAAATCAAGTAATCTACTATTATAAAAAGTAGCAGTACCACCACTGAAAGCAATAAAAAACTGGACCCTACTATAAGAAACCTCTACTTTAGACAGTTTATGGGAAGTGAAGGGGAAATAAATTGAAGCAGAAAAAAATTTGGAATTCCTGAAATTATTGTCTGGAAGAATTACACAAATAATTATTACTCTATTTTCTCTGAAAATTTTTAGTTCCTCAACCATATTTTTAGAATTTTCAGAAGCTGCGTTTCATCTATTGTCCTGCATTCTCATTTTCCACCTTTTTTCTCTCCTTCATATATTAAAGCTATTTTGTAGAAAGTCATAGAATTAATTTAGTAAACTTTATCAAGATTTAATCCTTACTTTTTAAAATGTGATATGTTTTAACAGGTAGTAAGATTTTTTAGATTCATGTGAACTACAGATTCCATGTATCATGAAATATTTATCTTCAAGACAGAAAAATGCAAGCAGTCACTGAATTACTGCCTGTGTGCTGATTAAGTGCTAAAAAAAGTGGTCACCTAAAATGTGACCCTGTCAGTCTTCTTAAAGCAGATAGGTTTAAAAATTGCTTAAATGAGATGCTACTTCAGAAGCAAGGGGAAAAAATAGAATGCTGAGTGAAAGAACATCTCCATTCTTCAAGATGCTCCAGTATTGGAATATTTTTTGACATTGTTGTCCCCAATACAAATGAAAAGCTGAAAAGTTTATTAAGCATATTTATATATGTAGATGTGCATAAAAAAACAATTTCAAAGTTCCAAGAAAATTAATCAGAGATATTTCAAAATGTCTTGTTCCAAAATTTTGAGTTAGTTTATTATTAAATTAAGTTTTAGAAGAGATCTTTCATTTGGTGTCCTGTTGTCTGTATTTTTCCCCTCTGGGCATTTTCCTTGGCCCAAGGACATTTTCCCTTATGCATTTGCAGTCATATGATGCCTGTGACACACTACTTTGTTTGGTTATAGGTGAATCTCAGCTGCAGTGAGGTAACACTCCAGGAAGTTCTGCCCTCAGAGAACAGCACAGCCCTGAAGACTTGCAAGGCACTGGGCCAAGACAAAATGCACAGTTCAACCTGACTTAATAAAAACAAATATTTCAGATCCAACCACTACTTCCCCAGTCTCAAAAAAAAAAAAAAAAAAACAACCAAAAAAACCCACAAAAAACCCCTGCCCACCCAAATGGAAACAATCTGTTTTCATTTTCCTAATAGTAAATACAAGTTCAGCAAAATTGAATTTCTCAAAATATTTGTCTTTGTACAAACTTCAATTTACATGAGAAGATAAAATAATTCTAATGGGAAAACCTCCTAATAATATGGAACAAGGGAATCTTTTGTAAGTGTTTTATAAAGTTTTTTACAATGAACTCTAGAAAACTATGGTCAAAGTAAAGCTTACAAAATAATAATTTATGAAAGATTAGACAAGAAGAAAAAGGAAAAAAACAAATACTCCAAAATCCCCAAAAGGCATGAAAATATGATCCTGCAGTTAAAAAGAGAACAGAGTATCCTAGATAATATCCCTCAAAGTCTTTACAGTCAGCAATGGCTGCAGAGATGTTCTGGCAGAGATACCTGGCATTACTCAGCACAGTCATGCGTACTGAGTCATTAGTCAATGAAGTCTAGAACAGGACATCTTCCTAGAACTCTGCATAAGAGCATGACTTGCAGGGGGCAAATGAAATAAATTTGAGAAGTAATACATATATTTATGCAGCAGGGCAAAATGAAAGGCTAAATTCATCTGAGAATGGTACAGCAATGTAACATATATGATACAGATGCTGCTCCCTTGGTGCAAAATAATAAGCAACAAATTTCTTTTTATATTATATTTCTTATTTTGGATTGGAATGCTTATCTAGGATCAACTATACCTGTTCAGATCAAAAGTTCCCCTAACCCAGTATGCTAATGTACACAGTGACCAAAAGTTGATTTTTCAAGAAGAGTCTAAGAACAGAGAAACAGAACAGTCATACGTTGCTGCAGTGGCCTCCCAGATACAAAAAAAAATCCAACCTTGAGCCTGAAGTGATGCTTTAGTATTTTCTCTGTCTAGACAGAGTTCACTTCCATTAACTAGCTTAGTTTTCACAGACTCACAGAATCATGCAGGTTGGAAGGGACCACAGTGGGTCATCTGATCCAGCCTCCCTGCTCAGGCAGAGCCATCCCAGAGCACATGGCACAGGATTGTGATGGTTATGGAATATCTTTCACTTGACTAATACAAGTTTTAATATCTACAACACTCTGAAACATGAAGTTCCCCAGCTTAACTCCTCTTGTGTAAAGAACCATTTTTAAACACCTGCCAGATGCTGTTTCATTTGATGGCTTCTTCTGTGGGAAAGGATGATGAACAGCCACTCTATTCATCCTGTTTCCCAGGGGAAATCTTTTAGATGTCATATCAACTCAATACACACCAGCACAGTAACAGCATAAAACTCAACCTCCACAAATCAGGTGGTATCTCACTGGAGTCAAAGCTAGAAAGGCCTGGTCTTGTCCAATTATCAATACCAGTTAATACAAAAATAGGAGTGTTTTTCCAGGTGACCATACCTGTCGCTGGTTTTCTGTCTCTAGTCTCAGTCTGGCTTCCACGCATCTTCTGGTCTCCAGGAAGGCTTGACGTTGTGCTCTGTCTGATAGGTAGCTAATGAAGATTCCTGCAGTGTTCATACACATAAATAACACTGCCTGAGCTGCTATCTGCAATGAAAAACAAATAGGATTTGATTAGACAGGAGAAGCAAAAATATCTGTTTAAAAAAAGAAAGTGAGACAACAACAGCTTTGTAGGCTGCAAAAATAGCAGTTAGGAAAGTTTGCATGTAAGAAGGTCTTGGATCTTAAGTAGAGACATCAAATTTGTAAATTTTCTCTGCCTTGAGGATGAGGTATGAAGTATTCGGGGGTATTAAACTCTGGTTGAACCACAAATTATATTTCCAAAAACTGACTCACAGAGCTCTAGCCAGGAATGATTACAAACATAATTAACAAATTGTTTTTGTACTGCCTCTTCTGCAAGAGCAACTTTGTGATTTGTTCCATGGTTTTAGTTTGGGAAGCAAGCCATATTAAGGAAAACAAAGAATGTCAGTTAGCTAAGAACTAATATCAGTGATAATAGTTATTGTATTATTGTTGACCAAATTAAATACATTTATTTTCAGTTGATGCCAAAGCACAAATTTGCACAATCTGAATTCTGAACCATTCAACAGGGGAAGCTGAAAGGATAACCAAATTCTTGCACAACCAGTGGCTGTGTACACAGACTTTTTCTTTGCTGAAATCTACGTAAGAGCTGAACTGGTTTTCCTTGTAGAAACTGCATCACAGATTCTTCCTTTTCCATATGAGCTCAAGAGAGCCAAATGGGAGTGGATCCTTGGACAGTGTAAATTTCAGTTGCTTATTTGTCTGTCATTGACCTCTCTTTGTGCTCTGCATGTTTGTAAGGCAGGGCACATCAACACCATTGAAGTGAGGATTGTTTGGGAAAACGAGTAAGAAACTGGCGGTATTTGACTGCACCGGAGACAGTAAAAAGTTTTGCAGCCTCAGTACCTTTATTCAATATCTCATCCTTGTTATTAATTGAGATTTCAAAGACCCTGGTAGCTATGGGTGATACCTACAGAATCATAACAACACCAGAACAGCCACACCAAACAGATCAAGTGTTCGTCATTCAGGATACTCTCTCTGGTAGTGGGAAGCAGAGAGTGCTCAGGGAGGAGTAGAAGGACAAAACAGTAGTTAATGTGTACAAAAGTACAGCGAGCATTCAGTGATGTTTTGTCAAACCAGTGTTGAACACTCCAGCAATCTGTGGTTGCAGAATATCACGGGCTACACATTGTATTTTCTTACTGTTATCTAATAATCAGTCTTCCTAAAATCCAAGTGTTGTTTGTCCTAATAGAAGACTCCTTAATCTCATTGGGATGTTTTGACTCTGATCTGCAGGTCTTGCTCCCCATAGCCGTGAGGGTTTGAAGGTGAGATCTGCTATCAGACCAAAAGCATCCAGCAGAAATTTCAGCTTTATATATTCCTGTATTTCTGAATCTGGAGTATTGTTCTACTATAGTACAGGGAATTAATTTGCAATTTATATGCCATGATTAAATAATAATGCATATCCTGGCTCCAGATGAAATTTTGTTTAACCTTTTCCAGCAGTAGATGTCTAGACAAGGCTTGTGAGAAATAGGACATGATTAGCATGATCCTTGCATCTCCCTGGCTTCCAGGATCCTCTGAGCTGGAGGTGGTATACTCAATGCACCTGCACAACTTTTCCTGATGCCTTTCTCAAGTTAATAGTACATTTGGCTCCTATGTTACTCAATAATAAAGATTTTTTTCCAATTTAATTAGGCCCTTTGTGATAAAAATGTTTCTTTTTGTTTGCTTTAATTCACAGCTTTATCACTTCTTCGAGTGCAGCATGTTTATAAACAGTGACTAATCATTTCCAATTCATTTGCTAGTCATTATTTCTGATTATACTGCCTTAAAACATAACCTCTTACTTTTACTTTTTAAAAGAGAGGAATTTGAGACCCTTTCGTCACTCTGTATGTATCGCTATTCTCCTTTTGCACTTACTGCTTTTTTCCTGTTATCTACCATACCCTTTTTTACTGGAGACATGTTGCCCTGGACCAGCCAGCTCCCTCGAGACACTCTCTGCCTTTGCTCCAAGATAAATCAGAGAAGGCAGTAATTTATCTGTGCGGTAACTCCTTTCTGGTGCAGGCTACTAAGAGCTGTATGATGAGCTGACATGAGGTTGAGACTAGCTCAGAACTGCATTGTTCAGCAGGACAACTGAAATCAGCTGTGGGAGGTTGGAGGAGTCAAATTTTCATGCATTTTTAACTGACTGTTAACTTTGACCTGGCCTGTATGTTCACACATAGTAGGAAAGTTAGAGTACAGGGTGAAAAAAAAGAAAAGCCCAGTTCAGTCACCCATCTCTGTTAATGTTCAGGACTTGTTCCACTCACTTCAGCAGATCTCCTTAGAGCAAATGCACTAGAATTTGGCCTTCAATTAGATTTCATGAGTACATAATTTGATTTGGACAGAGGGAATAATGGAAAACATGTTACAGGTAAAACAACAGCTTATGCAGAGGCAGAATCAGCTTTTCTTACACATGGTAGCCTGATTGAAACCATTCCAGAGTAAAGCAATATGACTTGCAAGGCATACTAATCTGGGGCTCTTGCTAATAAAAGAATAAACAAGACATATAAGACTTAAGTCTCTCATTGCTGCTCCTTTTTCCTAGAGCTTATTGGGGCCAATTCCAGAAGTCTCGGAGTATTTTCTACAACCTATCAGGACTCTGTTTTAGAAGATGTACAGAGTTTCATATCTTTTTGACTGACCTGAAAATAATCAGTGTTCACAGTAGGGAAGCTGAGGCATAACGTGAAAAAAGAAAATATTTTCACAACATTTATAAGTCTATTTGTACCTTGCACAGCTCTTCAACAACGAACAGTAGTAAACACAGCAAGTGATCTTAAAAAGCCATGAGTGATATATTTTGATGTTAAATAGGGCTCTGAGGAGGTCTGCTTCTTGAATATTTAAAAAATGCAAAGAAGGTACCCCTCACCTTACTGCTTCCTGTAACAGGAACATCACTGTCCCTGCTGAACCTGCAGTTGCACATAATCACATAATAGGATGAACAGAACTAAAGGAAGTTACTTGACAAGATCACTGAGGCAGTAGAATCCCAGAATCACGGAGTCATCAAGGTTGGAAGAGATCTTCAAGAGTCCAAGCATCAACCCAGCAGTAGCATAATCAGCCCTAAATGATATGCCCAGGTGCCACATCCAGATGCCTCTTGAACATTTCTAGACTCCACCACCTCCTTGGTCAACTTATTCCCATGCCTAACTACTCTCTCAAAGAGAATTTTGTTTCTAGTATCTAAGACTATTTACTTTTGTCCTTTCACTTGAGACATGACAGAAGAGACTGACACCCACCTCACTAAAACCACCCCTCATGTAGTTGTAGAAATCAGTGAGGTACCCCTGAGCCTCCTCTTCTCCAGACGAAGCCCCCACTCTTCTCTCAGCCCCCCCTCACAGGACATGTTTTCCAGACCCTTCAGCACTTTCACATGCTCCAGTGACTCGAAGCCCTTTTGGAATTGAGGAGCCCAGGAAGAAGCAGCCATTACAATTCTTACTCCAAAACTCTGCTCTTCATTTCTTGTAGGAGGTGATTAAGAACTTAATTCACATAGAAATAAATTGTCAAATAAATTGTCATTTATAAAGTGTCCTCCATACATGCACCTCAGAACCCTTTGCAAAATCAATATGAAAACTAGTAAAAACCAAAGGGTATGAAAGGAGAGGATGCAAGCCAGACAAGTAAGTTTAGTTTAAATTTGACAGAACACATTGATTGAAATAATTTCATTTTTATCTGCCACTCATAAAAAAAGGGCTTTGCCAAGAGAGCTGAAACCAAGAAAACATTTTGAGTTGATTTGGGAACCACCAGGTTTCAAAGAAACAATTCAAAGGCACAGGACATGGCTTCTCAAGAAGAAGTTATAATCAAGCAGGTACAGTATAGTGATGCAAGAGAACAGGAAAAGGAAATGTCACTGAAAAGATGGTAAAGTAACTCTCAAGTCTGTTGTGAAGTGGTAGGTGATCAGCCACAGACAGTTTTCAAGGCAGAGTTGAATCTAGTTCAGGAAACAGGAAATTCAGAAGAGTACAAGTGAGATACTGGGCTAAGCATAGCAACAATTTTTAGGCCTTTCTGCTATTAATAGCACCTAATTGAGTTGGCCTTCATTAGGAGTTTACACAGAATCCTGTGAGTTTATGAACGACTGAAAGCAAGTTAAAGAAGGTTTAGCAAATGCTGGAAGTTTCAAAACTTCAAAAATCATAACTGAGCTGTGTTTTAGTTTTATCCCAATATTCTTTTTTGAAATACGCAGTTGTCCATCAGGGAATTCAGAGCCATAAGGCCACCCATTAACAGACGTTTATGGAGTGTATAGTGATGGACTGAGTTCAGCACTTCTGAAGAACACATAATCCAAGGAAAAGTGAGTGTTTATGAACATTCAACAAACCAAATGGATTGGAAATATGTAGATTGATAGATGGCCCTAAAAGATTGTAACTGACACAGCCTATCTTCATCCTCAAGTTGAGACAACAACAGCATATATTCACATGGAAAGCACAGTGGAGGCAGAAGAGAGAAAGCTGATAAAGTTTAGAAATTACTCTGGAATCCAGAAGGACAATGAACTTGTGTGTTACTACCTCAAATGCAGAAAAACACTCTAGAATGTTTAGCAGAAATAAACCTATTATTAACCTCTTCAGCAGGCAGTTTTGTTCTGCTGCATAGAAGCGGAGCAGCGTTGGGGCTGATGTCACCAAAACACATGTGAGAAGTAAAGAAATGGTTTTCAATGTAATCTCCAGCCATTCTTGGGGCTTTAGCAACAGATTAGAATATTTCTTATCTGTTTCGAAAGAACTTGGAAAGTAAACTTGTGCTTCTTATAGAGTGTTTTCAGCATTTACCACATAATGAACTGGTTGCTATGGTAATTATTATTGGATAATTAAGTTTGGAGAGGCATTTTGATTCTTCATTAGTTGTTTAACTAAAAACAGGAGTTCACCACAAGGTTGTTTTTTGTAATTAAAATGACTCAGAAAACGCTCTCTCCCTTCTTGATCACTGTTTTCCTTGGGTTATTTGAGGAAAAATAATATCACCAGGAATGAGCTGAGAGTTGCACAAGAAGACCAAAATGCTCTACTTTCTCTAAAATAGGAACATCTGGCAGCACAGACTCTACCGTTCTCTCACTGCTGGGCTGCAGCAAACCTCTATCTCCAACAGAGAGTATGATTTTATGAATCAAAGCTCTTGGCAGAGAAACTAGTAAGTACCTGTTTCTCTGTACTGCCTCATGCCCACCTTGATCCCTCAGTACAGCTTCCCCTTTGTCGTGCCAGATCAATTATTTGTGGGACCATACTGTGAATTATATCAGGGAATTCAGCCAACTTAAAAAACAAACATTTGGCGTTGGCAGTGATTTTCGTATCTAGAGCAATCGTCTGATTAAGTTCACAGCACAGCCTCCACAGGAAGAGGAAGCATGTGAACATTCATAGCTGGCACTGCTGCCAACTCATTAAACTGAAATCATTGCTGCCTTATTGTTAAATCACCTTGTAAAGAGTGTTTTTATTCCCAAGATTCACTCATTCTGACTTCTCCTGGGTCTAACTGCTAAATTCCCCTAGCCATGATAAGAGGGAGTTTTGTTTGTTTTAGTTTGTGGGTGCTTCTTCACTAACTTTTATTGGAAACCAATCTGGCCCACAGAGGTGCCCAAACTGCTGCCATGATTTTCCAGAAAGCTCACCTGTCTCTGATCCTCTCTATTTTCCAATGCAAAAGTACAACAGCTCTTTAACTCCTAGTCACGGCTGGAGTAAGTGCCATTCTTTTATCTGATCTACATACACATACTTTACTGAAAGACAGAAATATATCATACCCCTAAGAAGACAGGGATGGAGAATAGCATAATGTTTATTTCTGGTAAAGTTAGGCAAGCACAGACTATGATGGCTAAGAACCGCTTTACCCCACCCACCCTTGATTTGCTACATGTGAAAGAAGCCATTTGTACCAGTGTCACCATCTGATTTTATGTTTAGAACTGAATTTTGTGGTTCAGCTGTGCACAGCTCCCATGGGAACATTGGCTGATTCTTCAAACACTCAGATCTTGTTTATGCCTCTAGGAGATTTGAGACCTTTTAAGAAGCCTGGTCTTGCTACTTCCAGAGCTGTCATGAAGACGACTTAGGATGTGTGCTCAGGAACAATCTGATCTTTAAGGTGCATGAAATGTGCAGCCTGCAAGCAGGTTGGCCCTATCAAAACACAGGGTGTACCACAAGAAATTATTAGATTACCTTCAGTGAAAACAATGGGTTTCAGGCAGAGTTTTCTCCATCCTGTTGCAGAATAACCTAACATGAATTTTGCTCTTGTCCTGTTAGTGAATTAGAAAACAAAAACCATTTTCCCTCTGAACAACGACAAGTTTGCATAAAATCAATTGTTCCAGTTCAAGACAGAATTTGAAAATATGAATCTTTAATATTCAGAACAGGAGTCTAATTTGCTATTAGAAAAAATAGCTATATCCTTTTTTGTTCTTCCTCTCATTGAATCCATTTGAAATGTAGAGAATTGAATGTCTGATTAAGTTGCTTATAGATAGCTCAAGCCACACAAATTTGGTAATCCAGCTACCAACTACTGCAAAACTTTTGCATCATGGTGTGGTACAAGAGATCTTTCAAGAAAATCATATCAGTCATATAATATATTATATCAGACACATAAGGACTGACATTACTGAGGGGTGCACAGAGGCAGTCAAGCAAATACTTAACCCTGATAGCGCCATCGAGCAGCCCCAAAGTTGCAGCACATCTCCTCTGACTCCCCTTGAGTTTGTCTAAAATTTAGAGCTCAGGAATAATTCTAATAATAATAAAAAAAATCTCTTCTGGGACTTTGGATAATCTTTCTTTGGTGCTCTTCTTTTTATAGATATTGAAGTGACTAGACATGACTGGGACAATGTCAGTGGCAGGGTCATAGCCCATGCATACAGGGGAATGAACAGGGACGGGAAAATGACCTTCACTTTTTGGTAACTATTTTCCATGGCTATAAGGTATTTGGCTGAACTCTCTGACCCTCACCTAGGAACTGATCCTGAACTATGCAATGAAATCTGGTGATCACATCTGCAGTTCAGTGAGCAGCACAGCACCCTTTTGTCATCATTTTGTATACAGGATGCCACCACCTCCAGATATCTGAAATGTTCCCATTTAGAAAAAACAATATTGTCTTTTTTACATTAATAACCTTCTCCAGTCAGTGTTTTCTGTGAGCTAGTTAGGTACCTTCTCCCTCTACTTTGATACAGCTGTATTGCAGGGTAATTACAAGGAGAAATCTAAAGCCAAACCTTCCAGATGTCATTATTTCATTGTCAAAAACATCACCTCATTTGGTGTGTTTGTAAGTTAACCTAAAAGGCTCAGACAGGAATCTCTTTTCTTCTCCAAATATATGTAACCTTGAAATCACACCACATGTACTACAGAAATACTTTAAATTACTTTAAATTGCTGTCTAACCAGGAGTAGATCCTGCAACAACACACAAAACAACCAGCAAAAACCAAGGCACAGCACAATTTCCTGTGCAATAGAGAACACTGGAAGCAGCCTGTAGCAGTCAGGGAAAATTAGGAAACAGAGATAGTATTTCCCAGTTCATTGCTCAGAAGGGAGTGCAAAGCAGCTGTTTCTCTTCCTGCACTTCCATACTTCAGACTCATGAAGCTCTGTCTGACTTTGAAATTTTCTCTATACTTTTCTATTGCTGATGACAATAAATTGGGAGGAGCTGTGGATCCCTCGAAGGCAGAGAGACCCTGCAAATTGATTTGGACCTATTAAAGAGCTAGGCAATCATCAACTGTATGAAGTTTAACAAAAACAAATACTGGATTCTGCACCTGGGGCAGGGCCATGGAAAAGGACCTGGGGTCCTGGCTGATGGCAAGTTGAACAAGAGTTAGCAGTGCCCTGGCAGCCGGGAGGCCAAACGTGTCCTGAGGGGTATCAGGCACAGCATCACCAGCCAGGCGAGGGAGGGGATTTTCCCACTCTGCTCTGAGCTGGGGCAGCCTCACCTTGAGTCTTGTGTGCTGTTTTGGGCACCAGAAATATAAAAAAATATAAAGCTATTAGAAAAGGGAGGCTATTCAAAGGGTGGCTATGAAGATGGTGAAGGACCTAGAGAGGAACACAAATGAGGGACAGCTGAAGTTACTTGAGGAGATTGAGCGGAGACCTCCTCACAGTCTGCAGTTTCCTCATGAGGGGAAGTGGAGTGTCAGGCATTGATCTCTTCACCTCCTGATCAGTGACAGCACTCAAGGGAATGGCATGAAGTTGTGTCAGGGGAGGTTTAGGTTGAATATTAGGAAAACATTCCTCACCCAGAGGGTGGCTGGGCACTGGAACAGGTTCCCCAGGGAAGTGGTCACAGCATCAAGCCTGACAGAGCTCAATGAGCATTTGAAAAATGATCTCAGGCACACAGTGATTGCTGGAGTTGTCCTGTGCAGGGCAAGGAGCTTCACTTCCGTTGACCTTTTGGGCCCCTTCCAACTAATGCCTGGGGTTTTTTTTGAAGCAACCCTTACAAAATATTAAATTTTCCCTTTGCATTACATGCATGGATATCTGAATTGTAAATAACTGTCTCCCAGTAGAGATGTACCAGTATTTGAGGACCAAGCATTAAACATCATCTCACTGAAAAAATTCCAGCTGACACCTCATCTGGAAAAGTCTGAGAGCATCACTGAGTTTAGGATTAGCCTGGACAACCTAAAACTTGGATGACTAAAGTGAAAGTCACTTTTGGAAATTTTCTTCAAATTATTACAGTAGTTTTACCTAAGTCAGTGTCAGACAGCCAAAGCAGAAGAAATCCTAGTAGTTCCCTTATTAGATTATGTAACTGATTAGGAGTTATGGTAGGAGAAGGAAAAAAAAAAAAACCATAGCTGTTTTACAGCATCGGAAAGAATTTAACTACAATTTAAGGAAAACAACTATGTAGTGTGCATTTCTGCTAAGTGGTTTTGGGGTGTTGTACTGCACAGCCATTTTTATTGCTCTGGATAATGGCTCTTATCCAAAGTAAGATGTCAAAACAGAGTGAGCAATAATTATGTTTGTAGGGCTGACAGCTGTTCATCTCTTCTGACATACCTCATTGCTCTTTTCCTCTGATCAATTGTATTCATGTCCCAGAAATTACCTGCAGGACATAGTCTATGTCTCTTCCCACTGGAACTGGCAATTGTCATGATTTGTGTGCAGGTGACCCTGCCTCAGCACATTCTACAGAGCTCTAACAACTGACTGCAAAAGAGAAGCTTTTCATTATTCTTCCTAGCTATGCTAGGCCAGGTCACATGTATTTTCCTCTGAATTATCAAGCTATGACCATAGGACAAAGAAAGAAGCAAGATTCCACAAAACATTTTTCCCTTTTGATATTACAATGAAAGAAAAGAACGTAATAGCAAAATGTAATGATCTTAAATTACTCCTGAACTCTTTATCAAGAAATAGACAACCTTATGAAAGCCACTCTAGTCTGTGTCAGAGTGAGACTAATACCTATTATAAAGTGAATTGGTTTAACTGAAATAGTACTGAGAATAATGGTAATGAAAAATACATGAGGGATATCGCAGGGCTGAGTGTCCTTTTCCAAACAAGCCTTGTCCTTCAAAGCCTGCTTGTATTCTGATGGGAAGCTCTACTGATCACCTGTGTGTGTTAATCAGTGATACCTGCTGGCAAACAAACTGTTCCCTACAGCTGTTCTTTCTTTAAACTATTCACCTTAAAAAAAAAAAAAAAAAAAAAAGAAACCAAACCAGTGTTGGAAACAAGGCTCTCTACACTTTATTATTAGCATTTTACAGCAGGCCAGTCTCAAGGCTACCTTTTCCCCAGTTACCTGTGTAAGTGGCTGCCATTTTGCATGGGTGTCACTGGTGATGGAGTTTGCCCATTGAATTTACAGCTGATTGATGTGTGAGACAACACGAATAAACTTAGAGTCTCCAGAACAGGCTTTAGGTATTGCTAGCCCAGAAATAATATTTTTTCTCCAAATTTCCCATTATGGATACTCTGCTTCCATTTAAAATTATTTTTGGAAAGTGACCAGAAAATGCCAATAATAGCAACTGATATTCCTGTCTTTATTTTTTTCCCTCCCTGCTTCTGTTGCCAGCTGTGATGTTCTCCTGAAAACCAGGAAAAGACAGAACTCAACAATTCTATTTTTAGACTGCTTTCCTAGCAAACCCTTGAAAAACTCCAAAACAATCAAGAAAACACCCCAAACACCTATTTTCTTAGCTGTCCCTGTTGGGCTGTAAACATGAGACCTACTCTTTGGAAAAATCTTGGGGATAATAAAGGAAGTAGTTGTAGTCTGACTTCAGTGTACACAGAATTTCAGGCATCCTTAACCACACTGAGAACCAGTGCTGATAAGACCTTGGGAGATTTCAGGAAATGGAGAGTCCATGAAGATATGGATGAACTTGCAAGGAAACCTTGAGGATGGCTGGGGATTGGGTAATAGGAGACTTTGTCCTCCAGGGTTGAACTGAACACATCTTAGTCACAGCAGAGGACATGAGTCACTCAAGGTTAAACAGGAATTTTATTGATATCTAATGTCACTCGATATTTTCTTTGAAGTCTGCTTTTTCTCAAATTTTTTAAACTAACATTTAGGTGATATTCTGGACAAAAAATAGGGAAGGGACACGGGAGCAAATGGAAACGTACCAGACAAATGCCATGAGAGGTTACAACATTCCAGGCCAGCCGGATTAAAACTTTATCTCAGAGAGTTAGACGAGGACAAACATTTTCCTTTGTGAAACCTGTGGGTGTTGTTCTGCTATTAGTCATGGTGAATGCTTCAGTGTGGTGAGCTAGAAGAAGTCAAACTGACATCAAAAGTACAGAGAGTGCTGTGGGAAAGAGTTGATTCAGTCCTTGGCTGACAGAATATACCAGAGACAAATAATGAAGGATTAGGCTTCTCCTGACACTTTCTAGCAGAGGAGACATATAGTGCAGGATTCATTTTGCACTGACAGTTGTGTGATCTAGGACTAATTCCTTTGAAGGCAGTGGCTTATTCAGGTTTAAAACAAGGATGGGATTAATATCAAACCCTGATATTTACCATGGGCCAAATTCTTCTTGCCTGATAATACAAGCCATGCCTTTGTTTTCTCTGCTTGTATAAGCACGAGAAAGAGAAACTGGACTGTTCATGGAATATTAAATAAATGACGCAAGGCAAAGCAACTGGTGTCTCTGATGTTGAATAATGAATCCTGCTGATTCAAGGAATACTGCTGGAGACTGTTAAAACTTGATGGAAATAAACTAAGAGAAGCCCCTCAGATGATTTAGATCAGGACAGCTGTGTACAGGGTTTGATACAACGCACAGCCATGAATGATGCAGACATTTTTGCAGTTTGGTTTGTGTAAAGGCACCTACTCAGGAGCAAGCTCAGTCTTTACCTGCTCACACAGAAGCTGACTGCCTTCAAAAGAAAATTTTCTTGGGCAAAGCAGTGTTTGGTCTTAGTGAGTATTTACCTCACAGATTAAATATTTAAGTCAATATCACTACAGTCAGGATACATAAATATTGTGCTCTTAGGAGCACTCAGCAGACCAGTGCTTGAAGAGAAACTGGGTGTGGTTTTGGACATGCTGGCATATGAATACCAAGGCTGATGACACTGTGTTTTGTGGCACAAAAACCATCCCAGAATTTCATCCAAGAATTAGCTGATAAAGTTGATTTCTTACTGGAATTTCAGGCAGTGAAGAGAATATTACTTCTGAGCTTTAAAAAAGAAAACCAAAGACAATCAGTTTATAAACTGATCTTCCTTCTGGTTAATACTTTTTGAAAGGCAGAGAGCTCTAGTAGTTAAATCTATTAAAGGGTTGAAGGAGAAAGGTCACAGGTAATGACAGGGTGAGACACTTCATTGAGTTTAACACTTGATCCAGATCTCTGTCTGTTCAATAGAGATATTCATCCTGGCCCTGATTGTTTTTTAAGCAGTCTCTTCCAACAATATTGATCTGTTAGATATCAGCACATGAGTAAAACAAAGCATTTCAGATACCCTAAGGAATTGCTTATGGCTCTTTCTTGATACCAATTTGAATATTTTGGTTTCCCTACAAGGACAAAATCAGTTCTAACTGCAAAAGTTCTGCCACTGAGACAGTTAGCATTGGTCAAATTGTTTCAAACTGAAAATAAAATGAAATTTTCTGTTCTTAAAGTAAAATAGGGCCCAACTAAGCTCCATTGTTCAAGTTATTTTCTTCTTGTTTAGATAGTGTGATGCTGAAAGCAATTAAAGCTATGTCTGTAGACAGCATTATGAACTCACTAGTTGTTGATATAAAGCAGATATCTCACAGCTGACATTCTACAGTAACTATGTGTGTAACCTATATTAAATTTTAAATAAAAACAACAAGAAGTTCAAATTACTTTTGCATGTTGTCATCTTCATGAATATTCACATCCATTTGTTAAAGTCATCATGATTAATCATTGTATGAGTACAAGCCTAACCTATTTTTCCAACAAATACACTGTATAGTAGTATCATAAATAACTTTTCCCAGGCATTCTGGTCTTCTTTCATACCTTCTGACATGTTCTTATCCAGTATTTTACACAAAGAGTATATAAAAAAAGACAAAAACTCGAAATCGTACCAGTTATTGTTTTTAAGCAGAAAAATATTGATTATAAAAATAAAACACTGTGACTAAATACCTCACAAGATGATGTTAAAAAAAACAAATATTAGAGAACAATGTCTGGAGACAAGCAACACAAATCTAGAGAACCAGAACAGTTTTATCAAGTGCTAATATTTAAAAAAAATATGTGTGTTTCTATGTTAAAAATTTCATTTCTTGGCAGAATTTAAAAAAACCCCAAACACGACCCTCGCATTTTTTATATTTCCCTAGTAAGTAGTAAAGTGGTGCAACAGCTGCATTTCTGAGAAACTCAGACTTTTAGGTGTGCAAATGCCTTTCTTAGGCTGATACATGTCTGGTGGCACCCAGAAGGGAAAATGTGGCTACGCAGAGATATTTAAGAGTCAGAACACGTGGACATGTGGGCAGCATGTGACAGACCCAGTTCAACTGGAAAACTGAAACGGAAGAGTCATTGCCACTCAGAGCTGCAAAATCCCTCCTCTGGGAGATGTCAGCTCCTGCTGACCTCAGTATTCAATAAAAACTCTTTGCTGGATCACAGGACATCACTGATCTGCAGGACTTGTAATTGTGAGGTGGTAGCTCAGGAGCCAGTACAGTCAGGGCTGTCAGGAACACAGGAATACCACTGCTTTTGGATGGGATGATCCAGACATTTCCGGAAAAATGCATCCTAATCCATACACTGTCAATGTGCACATCTTCAAAATTATTACAGTGATAAAAAAACCAGGATGTCCTACTTCTACCTACAACCTGACTTCCATTAAAAAGAACAAGTGTAACTGTATTTTGCGTGTGTGTTTAATACCATCCTCTCCCTTGAACAAAAAATCCAGCATAATTTGCAAAGTATTCATTTTTCAAAGAGATTCCTGTGTCTGGCAGGAGTAGAAACGGTTGTCTGAAAATATTTCATTAAAGTTGTCTGTATAATTACCCTGAATGGCTGCTACTGATTTTGTAGTCTGTAAATGAAAGCATTTTGCTGAAAGACTGAATTGCCCTTCACAGCATGAGAAACTTGAGTAAAATATCCTGCCAAGGTCAGAGTTTATTGCCCTTGAAGAGAACATTAGCCACCAGGTTCCCTGAGTTAAAATTGTGTGCTACTAAGGCCTTTCTCTTTATTGGAGAAGGAAGGAAATATTTTGTGTCTGTTCCAAAGCAGAAGTCCAATTCCCTGTTTCTGTCAAAGTGGGATGCTCAGCCCTAGGGAAGGTGCTCTGTTACTCCAGTGACAGAAAGCAGCCTCCGTCTAATGGACCCGTTATGAGTGTCACCCATGGAGAAACTTGGCAAAAGAGAAACTGTTCCATGAGCTTTCCCAGAGTTTAGGATGGATTTAGATGCAAAGTTAGAGCCAGGACTCTTCCACCTCTTAATGATGCTCCCACTACTCAGCAAGCATGAATTAATCTCTATATTTACTTATGTATTCCTATACTGTTTCCATTATTTTCATGTGTACCACATCTCTAAGAATAGTCCTAAAGTCAGCTGCAGTCACAAAGATTTCTGAGACATATCTTTTAATATACACAATTGCTGGCATATTTGCTTAGAGCAGGAACAACCAGGAAAATTCTTATTCTTTGTAATTAAGTGGTATATGCGCATTTATACAACAGACAGAATCTAAAGTGACACTGGCCCTCTGAATATATTTATGTATATATATACATGAAAATAAATAAACCAGACCAGGTTAATGACATGAGATGGGGCAGATTAAAGGTGAAGTAAAATGAGCTGATTATGACCTGAAAAATACTTTTCACTGGGCAAAAATGGCCCCTATTCGATCAACAGATTCACTCTTCTCTGCTTCTTTGTCTGCAACATGACTTTATTGGCAACACAGTCTCTTCACCAGTTGTTACTCTCTTGGAAGAGACAATCAGATTCTGTCATTTTCTTGCAGCATCAACAATATTATTGGCTAATTTTTGATCCAAAATGTCTGTAGCAAACCACAAATATAAATACCTGAAGCTGTGGCATTTCAGGCTACATAAATGAAAATAATTCAGTCTAATTCATCAGCCTCAGGGCAGCAGTCATTGTATATATGAAATGGTTTACTTCTTTTGAAACTGGGGATGAGAACACTTTGCATCATAGTCAAAATTAGGAGCAAATATCATTTAATTATAGAACGTAGGGCTTGAGAGTACCTTGATAAGTCATTTATCCCATGCTTCAGGGTCCTGGATATTACCCAAATCACTCCTAAAAATTGCCTCTCTAAACTGTTTAATGGTACCTCAGGGTAAAGCCTTGTAAGCAAAATGAGGTTATTTAACATATTGTTATTAGGTGGTTTTTCAAGGTTTCTCCTACTATCTAACGTAACTATTCCTTAAAATAACTTAACCCATCATCTCATGATCGCTATAGATGAAACAAAGAACAATTGATTTCTTCCTCTCCGTAGCAATCCCTTCCATATTTGAAGGCTGTCACAACTGTCTCTTCATTTTCCTTTACTCTAGAGAAATCCTTTATCCTACAGAAGTAGTGAAAATAAGCAGGATCCACCGCGAATAAAAACAGTATGTTTAAAGATCATCAGTGCTTTCTCGGGAGAGGGTTAGTTTCTATTTTTGTTTTTTTTTAAAGGGTAGTATCTGTCACTCAAAACATTGTTCTAACATTGGTAGACCGACTGCCTATGGGTAAACCTGCCTCCAGCTTTCTTTGCCACTTAAGACTGCTGAGAAAGCTCCAGGGAGACCACAGCGCACACACACACATTTATGTCACATATCTGAACACTTATGTAGCAACCTGACCATGTGAAACTGAATGGCTGGTACTGGTAGAGGAATTTGTTTTGCTAGTGGAAAGAAAGGACATGTATTACTGATATTCTTCAAACTCTCCCAACCTGTAATATTGCACAGACCACAGCGATCTAGGAGGTGGAGAGAGAATTGTTCCCTAAAAGAAGCATGGAGTGAGCATGTGCCTGATGTTTGCTATAAGCTTGTGCTCTGGCAGTGCTTGATGTCACCAGATGGGCATGGGGAAGGCAAGGTTTCTGCTTTGACTTTTGAACCATATGATGGTCATAAGCCCATAGAAAAACTCTCATGAAGAAATGAGAGCTGATGACATGTGGTGGACTCTGTAGTTTTAGGTTTATGGTTGAACTTGATGATCCAAAGTGTCTTCGTCAGCCTAAATGTTTGCATGATTCTATGACACAGGCCTGCAGGCAAGTCCCTCCCAGGACCTGAGGCTAGAATGGACTGGAAGTGTGTGCAGAAGGCACAGCACGTAAACCAGTCTCACCCTGTGATCACAGGAGATGTGCCTTGCACATGACCATGTAACCATGTTCAGTCTGGATTGGCAGATGTTAGTTCTGCCCTCCAGATCCTGAGTAGATTTTTGTATCTGTATTCTTGAAACTATACCTGTACTGCTATCACAGAATCAGTGAGTTTGGAAAGGACTTCTGGAGATCATGTTGTCAGATCTTCCTCAAAGCAGGATCACCTGTAAGTTGTTTAGGGTCTTGTTCAGTCAGATTTTGAATATTCCCAAGAATGAAGACTTCACAAAATATCTAATAAACCTGACACAGTGATCATTCACATTTAGAGTAAAAAAAGGTATTTTTTTAAGTTTAAGTGGAATTTACTGCATTTCAGTTCATGTGCATTGACTGTCATCCTGTCTCTGGGCACTGCTGAGAAAAGTTTGCCTCTGTCTCCTTATTTTAGAGTAATCTATTTATACATAATTATCAGATTACCACCCCACACATTCCCCCATTCCTTCTCATTTCCAGCCTGAACAGTTCCAGCTCTCTCAGCCTTTCCTCATTTGGCAGCTCTTCATAGGCCTTCTCTGGACTCACTCCAGCATGTCCATGTGTCTTCTGTACTGGGTAGTCCAGCACTGGGCCTGGCACTCCAGATGTGTTTCAGTAGGACCAAACAGAAGGGAAAGATTGCCTTCCTCAACCCAATGAGAATGTTCTGCCTAAGGCAGCACAGGAGGCCATTGGCCTTCAGCCTGTTGGTTCATGGTCAGTTTGGTGTCCACTGGGTTCCCCAGGGCCTTCTCTGCAGAGCTGCTTTCCATCTGGTCAGCTGCCAGTCTATTGCGGTGCATGGGGTTTTTCCCACCTAGGTGCAGAATGTCACATTTCCCTTCTGTTGAATGGAGCTGGGGAAGGGGCTGGAGCACAAGTCTGGTGAGGAGCAGCTGAGGGAGCTGGGGGCACTCAGCCTGGAGAAAAGGAAGCTCGGGGGGGACCTTATCTCTCTCTACAACTTCCTGAAAGGATGTTGTAGACGGGTGGGAGTTGGTCTCTTCTTAGGTAGTAAGTGGCAGGACAACAGGAAATGGCTTCAAGTTCTTCCAGGGGAGGTTTAGATTGAGTATTAGTAAACATTTCTTTACTGAAAGCGTGATCAAGCATTGGAACAGGCTGTACAGGGAAGTGCTGGAGTCAGCATCCCTGGGACTGCTGAAAAGGCATGTGGACATGGCACTGGTGGTCATGGTTTAGTGGTGAAAATAGTGGTGCTGGATAAACAGCTGGACTCTGTCTTAGAGATCTTTTCCAACCTTAAGGATACTGTGATTCTTTGACTCCATTAAGGTCCTGTCAGTCCATTTCTCCAGCCCACCGAGGTCCCTCTGAGTGGCAGCACAGCCATTCGGTGTACCAGTCACTCCTCCCACTTTAGTGTTGTCTGCACATAAGACTATTAAACTCTAGTCAGTTTAGTGGGAGTTAGTGAGTCCCACAAGACACTTTTAAAACCACTTAAGTCATTTAAGGAGTCCCTCAGCTTGTGGAGTGTTGAAATTCTCCCTCACATCCTTGCTATATTTTTAAGTTCCTAGATGACTTTGAAAAATGGGCTTTAGGCCAGATGACTGTCCTGGGAATAATTTCTGTGACCACCTATCCTTCCTTTAATAAATGCACTTGGGTAGAACATTTGTAAATTCAGTGTGGAAGTTAGCATCTTCTGGTGTCATAGAAAGCAATCTGGTCACCAAAGTTCTGTTAACTGCTTGAAGAGGAAAGGAGCAACTACCTTAACAATCTTTGTACAAAGTCTAAGGGACATTGAACAACTTAGCTTATACCAATCTTTGTGCATATGAGAGTTTTTCTTGAATTTAAAATAATTGACATGTTAAGGTGCATTCTTTTACACTCCTTCTCCAAAGTCACAGTACCTCAGAAAGTTCTGCACTTAAAGCTTTTAGATTTTATTGTTCTGATTGTTGATGAGATTTGAAGTAACTGAATGCTTGTGTTAGATAATCTACTGTGCAGTGTTAGCAAAGAAGAGTGACTGTCATCAGAAAATGTACCTTAAGAATAACCAGACACAAGTACATTTTTTTAGGAAAGAAAGTACTAAGTCATTAAAAAAAATAATTTCTAAACATGAAGAGCTATTGAGATTACAAGAAGATTAATGGGGGCCCTGCCATCCTGTTACCATCCCATAGAAAATGGGAACACTTCATGTGTACTTCTGGTATTTCTTACAGCCTCTCAGGTGACTAAAGGAACACAGCAGACAAAAGCAATCACATTAGCACAAATTAAATATATGTAATAAATTCTTCTCTTCCTATTGTTCTCAACAAACTTCTATTACTCTCAGGGTTGCAGAGAACATGTAAATTGTCATAGCATCAGTCAGAGTGACATTTGGCTACATTTTGGAATGTCAAAAAAGTTTTACAGCAACTTGTAAAACTTGTACAGCCCTTGGACAAGTTTCATATGACTTAAGTTCTGCCTAAGTCTCAAAAAAGAATTTTCACTGGCTTCTCTCCTGGAGGAACCTACTGTAAATCTTTCTGACCATTTTCAGGTATACTACACCCTTAATGTTTCAAGAATAAGTTACTATAAAGAATCATAGAATCATTTAGGTTGGAAAAGATCTCTAAGACCATCAAGTCCAACTGTTAACCCAGCACTGCTAAGTCCATCACTAAACCATATCCCTAAGTGTCACATCCACATGACTTTTACATTGCTTTTATTTGGTGGTGACACCACCACTGCCGTGCACAACCTGTTCCAGTGCAATCCTTTTGAGGAAGAAATTTTTCCCATTATCTAATCTAAACCTCTCCTGGGGAGACTTGAGGCCACATCCTCTCGTCCTGTCTCTTGTTACCTGGGAAAAGAGATCAGCCCCCCCCTGGCTCCAGCCTCCTTTTGGGGAGTTGTAGAGAGCAATAAGGTGCCCCCGAGCCTCCTTTTCTCCATCCAGGCTGAACACCCCCAGCTCCCTCAGCTGCTCCTCACCAGACTTGTGTTCCAGAAGCTTCCCCAGCTCCATTGCCCTTCTCTGGACATGTTCCAGCCCCTCAATGTCTTTCTTGCAGTGAGGGGCCCAAAACTGGACACAGGATTGGAGGTTTGGCCTCACCAGTGCCCAGCACAGGGGGACAATCCATGCCCTGGTCCTGCTGGCCACACCATTGCTGATACAGCCCGGATGCCATTGACCTCCTTGACCCCCTGAGCACACACTGGCTCATATTCAGGCATCTGTTGACCAGGTCCTTTTACAGGTGGATGTTAGAGTCACTGATGATCAGGATAGAATAGAATAGAATAGAATAGAATAGAATAGAATAGAATAGAACAGAATATTTCAGTTTCATGGGACCTACAACAGCCTTCTAGTCCAACTGCCTGACCACTTCAGGGGCCATCAAGAGTTAAAGCCCATTATTAAGGATATTGTTCAAATGCGTCTTAGATACTGAAAAATTTGGAGCATTGATCACTTCTCTAGGAAGCCTGTTCCAGTGTTTGAACACCCTCTGGGTAGTAAAATGCATCCTAATGTCCGTTCTCTGGCTTCCCTGATCCAGCTTTGAACCATTCCTACACGTCCTGTCGCTGGATCCCAGGGAGAAGAGCTCAGCACATCTCTCTCCCCTTCCCCTCCTCAGGAAGCTGTTAGAGAGCAACAAGGTCACACCTCAGCCTCCTCTGCTCCAAACCAGACAAAACCAGAGTTGTTAACTTCTCCTTATAGGACATAACTTCCAACTCTAAAGAGAATCATGTGGAACCAGGTCTTTAAAAAAAGAACAAAGTTAAATGCATGTATTCCCACTAAATTCAATGTATTCATATTTCAACTAAAAATGTGCATGGGTGAAAGAAGCCAATGCAGTATTCTTCTTTTGTTGCATAGTAGATGATGTTGGAATGTTTTACACAAAAATCTCAAAGCAATTAAACATATTAGTCAGAGATTACAGCAGCTGAGAAAGGCAAATTTTTAAATCAAATGAAGCTCTGAAATGTTTAATGATGTGTGTGGGTCACCACAGACCAATGATTAATTAAGTGAGGGAATGGGCATGATCCTTATTCCCAACCCCTAGCTGAAATTTGTGGTGACTATTACTCTTTCCTTTTAAAGAACATGCATATTAAATTAAACTCATACTGAGCACACGTGGGATGATCTCTATGTCAATTATAACCCTGTCTAGCATGCTTATGAAGCTTATTCATATTAATAAGCATTGGAGATACTTTCCCATATGACAAGACAATCATAGGATAAAAGGATGTGTATATCTAGACCTTATGCACTTATTTGAATAATTTCTGGGAGATCTATGTAATTTATTTACCTAAGATCCTAGCTCCAGAATTATATAATCTCTGCTACACCATGTAATATAACTTAGTTCTTCTGTGCTGATTCATTTTCCTGGTTAATATTATTTCTTGTCTGCATCGTGATGATAGTTATGGATTTATGAATGAGCCTTCTACTGTAGTAGACCTAAAGCAAGGAGCACAGAATAGATAGCACCATCCCTGAATAGCTGCAAGGTAAATGAAGCAGGAGAGCTGTAACAAAGGAGAAATAGTAAAGTGCCTGAAGATTGGATCCATCCAAAGAAATAAACTGATTTTTGAAATTAAGATTCTGACACTGTTGAATTCTTCCATTGATTTCATTAAAGAAGGATTTCTGCATTTTATTTTTAAGGGAAAGGAAAATAAGGAAACAGGAAAATACAAAACTGCAAAGTGATGATTAAATCAAACTTGAAAAATAAAATTGAGGTAAAAAATTTTATCATTGAACTCAGACATTATTTCATTTATACTGTTATCTAGATTAAAACTAATGCATCATATAAAATTATAACACCAAGATCAGACTATTTGGAAGAAGTACAATTATTTGTTGTGATTGTGAAAAAAAAATTGGCTTGTGTTAGTTTAGATTTTTTTTTACACTGAGATGCTTCAGCTGCTTCTCAGACTGCAGCAATGGTTAGTTAATGAACTCTGCAGCCTTCCTCTCTCCTCTAGGGCTAACTGCATGAAACCTTGCAGCAGAAAAATCTGACAAATGGAATAGCAGCACTTCTTAAAATAGTTGCTAAAAAATACAACTCCTATGATGAGATATTCCTCTGTCAGCCAATGGCTGTCTGGCTTTGCATTTCATCCTGTGTACAGTTCCTGATGTTTTTTGTTCTAGATTAGGCAGCATCACACTGATATCTCTGTCAGCAGACCTGGCTGTTTGGAGAGATAAGCATGACAGAGCTCATTCAGAGAGATTCCTGGAGGGGCTGTATGTCCACATTTATGTTCACTTTCAGAAGAAATGTGGATTCAGAGCAAAACTTTCCCTAAAGAGAGTCCTGAGAAGTCATCTTCATGGTTCACCTAAAAATTCTAATATCTATGGGATTCTTTATATTACATTCTGTGGCCTTTAAATCAAGGATCTAAATGAAGCTGTTGGAAGCCTGTGAGTAAGTCAGGCCTTAATAATATCCCTTAGAAAAACCTTTAGTTTCAAGAAATGCCGGGTACTCAGGATTTTTTGTGTTTGATCACTTCTGATGAACCAGGTCTCTTCCATCCCTGGTTGGAATGAGTGAGGCTGCTAACAAAATGCTCAAGATTCACTGCAGCAGTAACCAAGTGATTTGCATTCATCTCCCTCCTTGGGCCAGATTGAAACTCTACAGTCCTTTCTGCACTGGAGATAGGTACAAGCTGCACTGCACCGAGAACAGAGCAAGTGACAGAACTTGTCTTTGTGACAAAGGCAAGATGAAGGAAAAATGGCTCATAAGCCCCAAAGCAAGGTCCTTGAGCCTCTCATTTGCACACAACTACTAAATTTTAATTCAGAAGCCTGTGTTGACTGCCACCATGCTATTACTGACCCTTACACAATATGCAAAAAGGCTCTGGAACTACAAAAGGCAGGGAGTATGTCTAAAACCTCGATTTTCCCTAGCATTTAGAGAATCACTATGATGTTTTCCCCTATATAACTGGGCTTTTCAGCACTCTGAAAAGGAGGTTCAAGATTCATCATATCAGAGTGGAGATCAGACTGTAAAGTTTGCTGGCTGGGACCTGTGCTCAAGGGAATGATTTAACAACATTATATAAAACACTAAAATGTTGAGCAAGGACACCACCAGTGATGAATTCCTTAATCAGTTGGTTACAGAGTCAGGTTTATTATTTTTTTAATGTTTCTTTTTTCGCATTGAATCTTAAACTTTTATCTTCACAGAAGAATACTTGTGCTAGGAATGGGGGGATGGTTTGCTTTGGAAACTCTCTGGTGAGGTAAAAGAGACAGATTTCAATCCCCTCTGGGGAAAAAGTGATTCAAACCTTGGTCTACCACATCCCAGGGACATTTTCATTACCACTTGTTTTACACAGAGGAAGAGCACAACAACCTTCTCTACTGACTTTGACATCAGACAGGTGGTGTGTGTGTAGTACAACTGCAAAATGAGTTCCAAGCAGAACAGAGTTTGGATGCTGGGTAGGGTGGGCTGCCTGGTAACTTTAACATAGACTTGATGAGGCACTTCTTGGGATGCACAGAAACAGAAGCACAGTTAAGGGAAAGAAGGCTACACTTAGAGAAATGTGATCATAGTAATCTGTGATAATGACAGACTCATCAAATGCAAGTTTGGAAGGGACCTCCAGGATCATCTGGTCCAGCCTTTCTTGGCAAAAGCATAGTCTAGATAAGATGGCCCAGCACTCTGTCCAGATGAATCCTAAAAGAGTCCAATGTCAGGGAATCCAGCACTTCCCTGGAGAGATTATTCTCATTGCAAAAATTTTTCATTTTATGTCCAATCAGAATCTCCCCAAGAGTTATTTGTACCCATTACCCCTCACATTTTCCATACGACTCCTTGTAAAAAAGGAGTCTGACCTTTGTTGCCATCCTTTCAATACCAGAGGGTGAAAATGTCTCCCCTCAGCCTTCTTTTTCAAAGGCTGAACAAGCCCAGTTCTCTCAGCCTTTCCCCATATGCCAGGCTTTTTTTGCTCATCTTTGTGGCCTCTCTTTGGACTCTGTCCAGCCAGTCCACATCTTTTTTGTATAGCTGGGACCANATGAATCCTAAAAGAGTCCAATGTCAGGGAATCCAGCACTTCCCTGGAGAGATTATTCTCATTGCAAAAATTTTTCATTTTATGTCCAATCAGAATCTCCCCAAGAGTTATTTGTACCCATTACCCCTCACATTTTCCATACGACTCCTTGTAAAAAAGGAGTCTGACCTTTGTTGCCATCCTTTCAATACCTGAGGGTGAAAATGTCTCCCCTCAGCCTTCTTTTTCAAAGGCTGAACAAGCCCAGTTCTCTCAGCCTTTCCCCATATGCCAGGCTTTTTTTGCTCATCTTTGTGGCCTCTCTTTGGACTCTGTCCAGCCAGTCCACATCTTTTTTGTATAGCTGGGACCAAACCTGAACACAGTATTCCAGGCCAGGCAAGTGCTGAGTCAAATGAGATAACAACTTCTTGATCTCTGCTGGGGATGCTCTGGTTGATGCAGCCCAGCCTCCTGCTGGCTTTCTCTGCCCCAGCTGCACACTGGTCACTCATACTAAACTTGTCCATCAGGACACCGAGATCCCTTCCCATAAAGCTGCTTCACAGGCAGGCAGATCCCAGCCTGTGCTGAAATCCTAGATTATGTTTTCCCAGATGCAATACCTTACACTGGTCCTTGTTGAACTTCACGGGATTCTGTCTAGCCCACTCTTAGAGACAATACAGATCTTCCTGCAGGGTGGCTTCTCCTTTCCTTACTCAGTTTGGGACCAAGGACAAACTTTGTAAGGGTACACTTGATTCTATATTCCAGATCACCTATAAAGATATTAAGCAGCATTGAGCCCAATATCAATCCCTTGGGGACCCCACTTGTGACAGGTTGCCACTTTGAAGAGGAGACATTTGCCACCACACAGTGGGTGCTGCCTTTCAGCCCATTCCCCACCCACGGCACTGCCCACTTGCCTGGACCGTAATACGTCATGTTAACATGATGTTAACAAACTGTCTGCAGGAATAGAGTGCCAGGCAGGAGTTGAGTAAGGATTTTCAGGTTTGGAGTTTCCATCAACCCAAGGATTAATTTTAAAGTATAATTTCTTTTCTGTTTACTAAATTTCACCTTTTATGTGAAACACTCTAGTTTATCTCATGCATAGCCAGATATTCTGGAAATAAGGAAAAGGTAAGGAGAAGTTGTTCTACCCTCCACCTTTTCTGTCTCCTGGAAAAAGATTAATCCTGTGAACAGTTCTAGTTTTGCCTCCTTCTCTTTCCTGTTCCAATGATGTCATTGACAGTGTTGAGAATTGCATTAGGAAGCTGAACTGGAGATGATTATCCCCTTCATTCTTCTGTACAGGCTAATGAGGATCATTCAAACATGATCTGCTGTTAACTGTGAGCTGTAAGTGCAGTGCTCTTGTATGTGATTATTTTGCATTAGATGTTGCTGTTTCGGAGCATATCTTCTTTCTAGGCCATGAAAAACAACAAACAAGCAATAAACAAACCCTTGAAAGCAACCCAGAAGTGTTCTGACAGTAGAAAAAACATCAAATCAAATCTAGCAAAGTAAGTTTTACTGAGAACAAGCACACTGACTGTTGTAAGCTGAAACTCACTGATGAAAGCAGGTTTCATTCATGGTTTTGCCTGAGTTCCTACATATCGGAGGCAATTAATCATCAAATTGTAAATATACTTAGTGCATTTGCCCTACTTATCACAACAATGATGCAGCTGCTTCAGAGAAAAGTGTATCCAATGCTAATCTAATTATGCTGTGACCCAGTGATACTGGTCAGGTGACATTACAAGATATAAAAGGAAAGCGGTTCATAATCCAGTCTAAAATCACACACTCAAGTTATAAGTTGCCCACAAAAGACTGTGGCAGAAAAACACATAGCAAATAATGCTACAAAAGCAAACATGAGGATAAAGGTGGAATGCTTTGATTCTGCTTCTCAAATGATAGCTAACTTTGAAATGTCCTTATATTTTACAGATCGAATAGACTGTCCACAAGCATTTAGCAGAAATTTTGAAGACGTGAGTGTGTTTTGCATATACTCATATACTGATACCTATGATCAGATTTTGGAAAACATGTAGCTGAAATACGCACACAAACACTGTCAATTTCCATTGTACAATTACACAGATTTATCTCTGTAGGGCTCCTTGTGACTTCATGAATCCTGCCTTTGCCTCTATTAATAACCCTGAGAGAGGGTCTGGGGAAAAATAAGCAGGGAAAAAATTAATTCACAGAACAGCCTAGGCTTGAAAAGACAGAGGGAAAAGAATGATCTTACCCAGTCTTAGTATTACCCGCTTCAAGGTTATTTCTAAATGTATTTTTAGAGTTTTATTTAATATGCATAATTTAGGACTTGGTTCTTCAAGGTATCCCTTATATATGTGATTTAGTAATGAGAGTAGTCTTACTGACTCTGGTGGAATTTGCTCAAGTAAATGAAGAGTGCAAAGGCAGAGGATTAAAATCCAGAGTATGTGTGTAGCTTACATAATTTCAAGCCTGTCAAAAATCATATCTATATTATCATCTGCCTATGTTACATAACACGAAGGAGCTCTGAATTGTTTGTTCTTCCCCATATGCCTGAAACACATATGTGGTCTTTGAAATTTTGGATTGCCTACATTATTACCCAGGAAAAAGTAAGAATGAATGCAATACAAATAAAACTTTGATTTTGGGGAATGTCAGAGACAAACAATACCCCCAGCATGGTATCTGGTCAGGCACATAAATCCATGCACTGCACTTGTTTACCAATAAGATCTTTCATTTCTCATTTGCTTCCCGACTTAATATGAAGTCAGTACTGGTGCAGCCTTTACCTAAGTCATGGTATCAGTCCTTTTTTCATGGTTCTTCTCGAGCTGAGCCGCAGCACATT
This sequence comes from Dicrurus megarhynchus, assembly GCA_013399195.1. Lineage (NCBI taxonomy): Eukaryota > Metazoa > Chordata > Aves > Passeriformes > Dicruridae > Dicrurus > Dicrurus megarhynchus. Next base: position 879,695 of record VXAD01000580.1, read on the forward strand.
CCTCAGCACTTCAGGTTGGGGTCAGTTGGGTTTAAGAGTGGTCATATCCCCCTAGAAACATTCAACACTGGGCATGATTGAAATTAAGGAGTCTGTGTTTGGTTTTTTGTTCTTGTTACTTTAAGAAAATCTAGTTTCAAGTCTTTCTCCTTCACCTCTTTCTGGGATGCTTGTCCAAATTAATTTTGAGATGCAAGAGAAGAAAAAGCAAGTGACATCTTAAGTGTTACTGCAAGAAAAAGAAGGTGAACAGAGAGCACTCTTTGTATTCATGATAATGCATGAAAACTACAACAAATAGTGAACTGGGCAGTACTACTGCATGCTTGTGTGCAGCATTTCTAATGGTTTGAACTGCTTCTGAACAAACTTATCAATGAAAATTAAGCTTAATTGAGAGGTTAGGGGGAAACACATGGAAGCAATCAATTTTCCTTGTGTAACTTTTGCAACTTTATGAGTTTAGACAGAAGTATGGCTGACTTATACCTGCGTGACTGAGAGGATCATGACTATTTTGCCCATGGATGCTTCTGGGTACAGTACTAAATTGACTCCAGGGCAGAAGACATTTTTTTCTATTCAGAACTGAATTCAGTATTTTCCCTGCATGAAATCCTGATTTCAAAAAAAATCTAGGAAAACCCATTATTTGTACCATGATCATAGTTTTACCATTTGCTTTTTCTTTCATTGCGTACTTTAATTCCTGGTTTTAGTCCGGTGTAAGAATCTGTCTGCATCCTGAGGCAGAGAAAGATGCTCACAGATATTGCTACATAATCAAATAGTTCATTTAGTCTTGTAAGGCTTCTTTGAAGGGAAGATGCTCTATGTTACCTGAGAAAATAAGCCTTGTGATAAAAGAGAATGTTTTGCCTGCAGGAGGAAGAGGTCTTTGTTGGCCCAAAGATTTCCTACATAACCGTGATGACGCAGTCATTTAAATTCTCTGTGTTCACCTGTGAAGCAATAGTTGTATATCCTTCATCAGCTGCAAAAGCCCTCATTCACTAACGCTCGCGAGGGCTCAGCAATCCTCTGCAAAAAGTAAGAAAATGGTGCAACACTAGAAAGTCTCACCCGGGCGCCAGGTCCGGCTCCCCGGATCCCCAGCACAGAGCCCCGGCCCGCCCTGCAAGGGGTGGCGCGGGAGGGTGCGGGGCCGTGGGGTGGGGGCCGTGGGGTCGGGGCCGTGCCGGGGCGCGGGGTCGCGGGCGGGCTCGGTCCCTGCGGGGCCGCTGGAGGGAGCCCCCGGGCCGCCTTCAGCACCGCGCGGGCGGACAGCGCTCGGGGGCCGCGCTCCGCGCCCAGCGCATCCCCCCCGCATCCCCCGGCGCTGCCCTCCGCCCGAGACAGCGGCCCCCCGACCCCTCCGAGCTCCCCTGGCACCGGGGTGGGAGCCAGCCCCGGGGCGGGGAAGGATCCGGCCCCTCACGTAGGGGCTGGAGGCAAAGGGCCGAAGCGGCGGGCGGGGTTAAGTGGTCCCTGGGCAGGCGGGAGCCGGTGTAAATCGTCACCGACGTGTGACAAGCTGCGCGGATCCTGTTAACGAGATTTATATACGCAGTTCATGAAGGCAATCATCTGGCTGGTAATCTCTCATTGTGCACTGCTCCAAGGCAGTTCGTTCACACAACTGGCTGCAAAATGAAGATATTATTATCTCTCCTGGGAAATGTCTGTGGGAAATGTGTGTGTATGTGTAGCAGCTAAACAGCTGGGATACTGGTGCGTAATGAGAGACCAGCACATTACTCATAGCTCCAGGAGAGGACATGGAAGTAAATTAAGAAATCAGCATAACTCACACAGCTTTTGGCCCATCGCTAATAGCACCAGCCGTGCATGGGAGTAGGACATGGCGTGGCTGCAGTTCATTCATCAGCACATCACCAAGGACTGGGCAACAACTCTGCCACAGCCCAATTGTCTCACATCCACAGGGCTCAGCCAGGCACAACACACCAGGGCAGCTTTTCCCAAAACAGGGTGAGCCCAATCACTGGGCCATGAGGTCAGACAGCCCACAGCTAACAAGTGCATGTACTAAGGGGATGGGCAGGGGTGGGCAGGGGTTTCAGGAGGACCGGGGTCTAAGACAGGTAGATGTGCCCCAAGAATCACGGGCATCAAAACTTCCAGGTGCAAGATCAGTCACTTCCCAGGTGCACATCCCAGGACTCACGTAAACAACATGCCACCGACAACAAATTCCTCTGCACCCTCTCTCCTTTCAGGGTTATCTGACAGTATTTCCATCCTTTTGTCCCCGAGTCCGTGGAGCAAGCCAAATGGAAATGATAATCTGCTATGAAATATTGGTTGCACTGAGCTGTGACAGTCTGGGAAGCGAGGGGAAAACGGAGCAGCAAGAATCTCCGGGATTAAATTGTCCTAGTTACCCACTGTTTTCTTGCCTTGCAGGGATATGGGGAGTTTGGTGCATTCTCACTTTTCTGTGGAGGAAGTCATCTGAGTATGAAGTCAGGTGAGACCTGGTTTTAACCCCTCAGACCCATCCTGACCAGTACCTCTCAGCAGTCTGCACCACACAACACTCCGCCATGTAACCAGCACTCTGTCCTAAACATCATTTGTAAGGATTCAGCACAACAATGTTTGCCCTTTGACCACCAGCAGAAAAAGCTTCTTAGTGTCCTCTAAGACAGCCTAGGATCTCACACCAAATCTCCTGGGGGAGCTTTGCTCTGGTTTCACTGAGGTTTCTTTCCTTGCAAAAGAGCATCATGCTTTGTTCCTGTTTTCCCGTAGCTCAGATCAAGCTGCCCTTCACATTTTAAAAGTACCAGTTCCCCCAGGAGATTCAGAGTTAAAAGGCATGAGCAAGTAAAATAGGAGTGCTGGGAGAGTTTGGCCAAGACAGAGTCATCTCAAACCCCAAACCACTGCTGAAAGTCAGGGAGGGAATAATAAATGACCCATCCTCCCCACTTGCCCCAGGAGCTTCTCTCCCCAGCACTCTTTCGAGGAATAGCAATGTTGTGAACATACAGTCAGGTGGGAGAGAGTGGCTAGAAAGTGTCCCAACTCCTAGATTGAGGTGAAACACTGGGATGGGCAATGGGAGACTGAGGAGGACGAGACAAGAAGGTTGATTTTTGCCCATGATCTCCCCTCTAGGTAATGAACTTCTGAGCACCTGATTAAAAGGGAAGGGATCTTTTGGGACACCCCACACCACATCTCACTCAGGGAGATGGAGAAAGAGGACTGTTCCCACCCTCTCCTCACCACGGTACCTGGTTGAGGGAAGTCATGGCGAACCTGGGGATAACCAGCTGCATGACGAGCTGCAGGACAGAGGTGACCAGTCCAGCCAGGATGGCCCAGGTGAGTGGCAGCGGAAGCATGCTGTAGGTTGCAAAAAGTGTGAAAAGCACGTAGCCAATGCCATCCCCAAGGAGGCCACAGCCCAGTCCTGCCGCTAGAATCTGTGTGGCCATGGCCACCCAAGTGACAACACCGCTGTACTGCAGGTAGGTATACGAGGTCGTGTCCTTCCTGACCACCACTAAGGCACAGATCACCACCTCGATGCCAGTGAAGAAGCCCAAGAGGATGCCCTTAATGGGGTCCATGGGAGCAGAGGCCAGGGTCAAGTGGAGGAACAGTAGGGTCAGCTTGGTCAGCACGTCCAGGATGTTCATGACCACCTCAGATTTGCGCCGTTGACCCAAGAAGTAGCGCTGGTAAAGGCGCTCCAAGTCACGAGACTTGAAGGAGTTGCGGAGAGTGGGGAAGATCACCCCACGATATGTGTAGCCCCAGTTGAGGAAGAAGTCGGAGTTGCTGGGGGCACAGTCCAGGGGCAGAAAGCCCAAGTCTCCGCTGCTGCTTGTGCCCTCCGGGAAGACTTTGGTGCTTCCGTTGTTGTGGCGCTCGCTGCCCAAACTCCGTCCGGCCGACTGCCGCCGGAGGTGGTGATGGTGGTGCGGCGGGTGCGGGTGGTGGTTGGGGCAGCAGGTCTCGTCGGAGCTGAAGCCCTTGCCCCCCCCGCTGCTGCTGCCGCCGCTGCTGCTGCTGTGTTCCTGGATGAAGCGCTGCTCGGTGATGTGGCGCACGGCCGTCTGCCACAGCAGGCGCTGGGGTCTGCCGCTGCCGGGGGGAGTCCTGTTGATGGTGTAAAGTTCATCGCTGTCGCTCAGACACCGCNTGCGCGGGGGGGAAACCGAGCCGCGGGTCCGAAGAGGGGGTGGAGGAGGGAGGAGCGGAGCATCTACGGGTGCAGCCCCGCTGCCCGGTGGGCGATCCTCGGCCCCATCCGGAGGCCGGAGGCACGGAGGGGTGAGGGCAGCCGCCTTGCAGAGCCGGTCACAGCGGGCAGCTTCTCTCTGCGGGGATCCCGGGACTCCGCTCCGAGGTCTGGTGCCCGGGAGCTGCTGTAATTCCCGCGGTTGCGGTCAGCGGCAGCGCTGCGAGCTCGGGCAGGAGGGGAGAGGCGGCCAGGTCTCGGGCATCCTCGGTCACGGCGCCGAAGCCGCCGGCCGGGGGCTGCCCGCCCGCTTCCCACCGGCGGCGGGGCATGCCCCTGGCTTACGGGGCTCCTCCGCCCGGGGGGATGTCGGGGCTCCCATCCATCGCAGACAATCGGCTTGCTTGGCAACGGGAAAAGAGGGAAAGAAAGAAAAGAGAAAAAAAAAAAAAATCACATCCAAACCCAAATCTAAAAAAATAGAAAGAGCGGGGAATGAAAATCCCGCCCTAAACTCAGAGCTCTGGGAAGCCAGATGGGAGCATCCCAACTTCTCCGCGGGTTGGGGCAGGGAGTGCTCCAGCTCAGGGGCTTCCCCGGCGGCAGGGAGGAGGAGGAGCAGGAGGAAGGGGCGACGGCAAAGCACAGGGATCGCTGTGCCTGCGGGGCAGCGGGGAGCTGGCGGCGGGCGCTGCCCCGGG
>VXAD01000580.1:884663-949019 GCA_013399195.1 Dicrurus megarhynchus
GGAGTGGAGCTGCGGGCGGGCGGCCCGGGAGGAGGCAGAGCCCGGCGCGGTCAGCTGATGCCCGCCACGTCGGCGGGGCTGTCCGCACCCCCCCGGCCCGGTTAAAGCAGCCGCAGCCGCGGCTCTGGGAGGGGGACAGCGGGAGGGGTGTTGCCGCAGAGCAGGTCCCTGGGTTCCAGGAGTCTCCTTCCAACGTCACTTTTGGTTTCTCTGAGCTGCTCTTCCCTAGGTGCCCCGGACTGTCCCGCCTTGCCTGACAGGTGCAACCATCCCCAGCGCTCAGTGAGAGCTGATGCTGCAGCCGGGCATCCCTCTGCCCCGGCACAAGGAAGATCTTCAGGCCTTGCTTGGAGCGAGCGCACTTGCCCAGGGTGGGGGAGCCCTAGAAACCCCTCCACCTCTGCCTGGGCAAGTTCAGACCCTCTCAGAAAGGTTCTGTCGCTGCCAGGACTGTGGCTCTGACCACACTGTGTTAAGTGTGTGTGTTTGATGATGGTATCCTGACAGCATTTACATTAAAGACACTGGAGAAATAACAGAAACTGTCCCATGCACAGAGCCTGGAGTTACAGCCAATCGTCACTCCCCATGCTGGCAGATGAAATTGTTCCTACTCCTCTGCTTGTGGAGTCACTATGCCAGAAAATCTGGATGCGTTTTGTGTAGTGGCACAGCCTGGAGAAGGAAAAGGTATCTATCTTTACCTCTCCTATTCCTCCTCTGCCCAGAGTAAATCTTATTAAAGTTTCTGAACCCAGTCCTGGGGGGAAGGCTGAAACCTCCAGTTTTGGAGCTTAAACCATGCTGCTAGAATCAGCTGAAGCAGATACAGCCTACACATTAGACTATGGCAAATTAAGGGAGAGGTGTTTTCTTTGTGTTTCAAAAGACAAGAGCGATGCCTGCTGAACTTCTTGAGATAAATATGCAGCTGCCTTCTGACAGCAGCAAGGATGTGTGAGGACAGACACATTGCCTGGAAGGGAGCTGTGTTATTCCACTGGGAGCTCTGGCTTGTTGGGAGTTGGGGTGCTTAAAAATGGCACGTGATGCTTGACTTCCAGTGGCCCTAAGCCTCCACGAACACTCCAGCTGTTGTTGCTTAATTCACCTTTTTCTATTATTATTATTATTGTCAGGAAGACATGGAGATTTAGGAAGGATTTCACTGATTGTTTCTATATTTGCACTACAATAGATTTGGGACCTGCAGCCAAGTCTGTGTCCCGCGTGTGATGCAGGTTTTGTACAGACACGAGCAGAGGAAATTCTTGTTCTCCAGAGCCCAGATAAGGAAAGAGTGGCGTATTTGTGAACAGGGATGGTTCTTTCCTGTGGTTCAGCACGACCCTGCTAACCTGGAAAGGGTTAATACTGGTTTCACAATAGTAATAGAGATATATCCACCTTCCTAGATAAATCCCATGGAAATTGTAGCATTACTTCAAGATGAAAATGTTACTATAAGCAGAGAAATCTTACATAAAGACTTATGTATTTCTTTTATAAAAGAAATTATAATTGTTAGTGCTATTACCCCAGAGCACAGAAAGAAAGCATCTTTCTCATTTAGGTTGCTCAACATAAATCATGATAGATCAAAGGAAAAGGAAACAAATATATAATGCAGCTTAAGGAGACACCCATTCAGAAGAGATAAGATGAAACCAAGATAGGGACATCCCAGTTCTCTAAAGTTACTGTGTGCACTGAATCATAGTGCTGGCAGGGTCCTTTGCCTCATGGCAGAGTGAGCTCTACTCTTATCATTTCTCCTGTGATAGAGACTCTGTACCTCCCCAGGCAGTCTATTTTTATGCTTCTCCATCCTTATCATTTTCATATCTAACCTGAACATTCCTTGCAGCATTCACTAAGCACATCACTTCTTGTCCTGTCCACCATGAACAGGGAGAACAGATTATCCTGGCAGCAGTCTACACATATTTAATGAATGTCTCTTCCATCCATTCTCTCTTCCCCTTCTCATTGCTTAGGCTAAATAACATAATTTCTGTCATTTTTTCACCCCATAGGTCATATTTTTCTAGGACTCTGGTCTTTTTTGTTTGTTCTGGATTATATACTCTTGTTTCATGATTTTATTTTCATTCTTTCTTCCCCCTCTGTGCAATTCATACAAGTCAGCTTGGTTCTACAGTGGAAAGTTGTCTTGTATCTAAGACTACCTTTTATGATGTGCACTCCTGTTTATACATCCTGGGACATATCTATTGTCCTCCCATCACAGGCTTATCCAGAACTGATGACCTACGGAAACTTTGCTGTCCTCAAGGCCTGGGCAGGTGTCACTTGCTCCATATGTGCATAACAGCCTACATAAAGTATCTTGCATTTGCCCTCACTGGAATGCATTGTTTTTTCCACCCTGTATGCCAAATTTGAAATAGAACATGTTGAAAACTAAACCTGTCCTCCTCCATGCCAGCAGCCCTCCCCAGCTCTGTGCCATCTGTGTGTTTGGTGAGCCTACTCTCTGTTCAGTGGTGATGGCAAAGCAGTGCAGAGTGTTTAGGTAACAGTCGGTGTGCTCATTTCTTGCACTTATTTGTGACTCAGCCGCAGAAGTACTGGGAACCCTTGTGGAGGGTTACTGAGAGGGGACAAGATCTGAGCATTGGCACCCACTGCAGCAATGCTCTTGGATCTGCAGAGCAAAGAGGAAGCCTGACCATCTTGGGGAGCAGGAGAGGGGTGACCCTGCCAAAGCCCAGGTTGCCAATGCAGGCTGGATGAGCTGGGGGTCCAACAACGTAAATTCACACAAAGTCCTGTAAGTCCCAAACTCAGTTGGCACTAGATTAATACTGTGCATTATTCAGTTTTTGCTGCTATTGGATTTCTTCTTCTTCTTTTTTTTTTTTTTTTTTTTTTTTTTTTTTTGATAGAGCTAAATGACTTGGCAGTGTCACAAAATCACTAAAAGCCATTTAAAAATAATACTGTCACTAGAAGGCTTTTGAAGGATGAAATCAGGCAGAATTCATTCCTCTTCTGTCACCTGAAAGTTTATGTCACACTCCTCTCCTCCTTCCCCCTCTCTACCCACAGCAGTAGCATTTATGTACAATTTAATGTTATGATATTTAATCATGCAAATAATGATCTCATTCACTTTAGTGGGACTATTTATGTCCTGAGGATTGAAAACCTGGCACCATGCTCTGCAAAGCTCTCTAGGGTTCTGCAATAAAGATGGCTTTGTATCGAACACATTATGAAGGAACACTTGTGTTATTACACGTCTTTTTTATTTAAATGCAGATTTGACAAAACAATTCAAAAAAATGTAAAGTGAACAATTGACAGAAAGCCACTGTATCTCTTCATGCCCACATGAAATGTGAAACTTGAGTACTGATGGAAATGATGGAATATAAGCAAATTAGCTTGGAATTGTCTCCTTACCTGTTTGGTGGTTTGGCTTTTTGTTCCTATAACTCCCTCTTTCTTTTTGTTTTCCTCTTCTCCTTGGCAACAATTCAAAAATTTAGACATTCTAAGACTACCAAAAAAAAAAAAAGGAAAAAAAAAAAAAAAAGAAAAAATTCTGGCACTGATTGAGTCTTCTTTTAAAAGCCCTGTCTATCACTTTCCTCAGATGAATGCATATATGATGTCTTGTACAAAAGCAAACACAGGGAGTAAGGGAATGGATTGAAAATTGTAACACTGGTTAGTAAAAGCATTCAGACTACTTAATGGTAAAAGAGAGCCATGGTAAAAGAAGCACAAGGCTTCATGGACTGAAACATCAGAGACAAAGAAGATGAGGGCACATAGCTTAGCAGATGATGGAAACAATCAATATTTGCTGTGCTTTGCAAATAATTTTTTCAGTACGGTAAAAATATCTATGAAATATTTTAAAATTTGCTAGCAATGAAGCTAAATTATTTCATACCCCAGTGATACCACGAAGAAAGGGGAAATACGTAAAAAGACAGAAAGAAATATCAATTTTATTGCTTCTCCATGTTGTGAAGCTGCAGTTCCCTCACATGCAAATACATTTCTTATCTCTCCCTCCTTTCACAGATACACATACCTACATAAAAAGGTCAGAAGATGATCTAAGCATGGGGATTTTATGAAGGGAAATAAGGAATTGGAAATTAATAACACACCTTCTAACCAATGGTTGGAGCCGTGTTTTCCCCCTCTCTCTTCCAGGTCCACTCTTTCTTTACCCATCCAGCTATTGCTCTGGTTTTGAAAATGGATTAGCAGCTGTGACCACTGCAAATCTTTTACTCAAGAGTTTTTAGGCACTGCTTCTGACCAGGAATAGCTGTTTAGTACTAAAAAAAGAGGTCTGTGTATGCAAGCAATTGTAAAAGCAATGGAAATTTTTAGGTCTTAGAAATAACCCACATTTTTAAGACAGTGAATTTAAGTTTTTAATTTACAAATTATTCTTTCAATTTTTTGTTGTGGATGACAGTATTGTTCATTTTTTCTGGTTTTTGGTTGGTTGGGTTTTGGTTTGGTTTTTGTTTCAGAACCAGAGATGAAATATGTTGGAGCAAAGTAAACAAAAATGACTAAAAAAGACTGTTCTTCCTCGTTAGGAAAGGAGGGCCTCTATCCAAATTCAGAATCAAGTGCAGTTTCAAGAATTTGAAAAAAGAATCCTTCCCAAAACAGAACTGCTGTCCTTCACATTGCCTTCTAGGCCACCCAGAAGTTTCCCTCAGTTCTTTCGCCCTTTCCCAACTGGGTTTTAGAGAGCAGATGTTTCTTGGCTCATCTCTCTCCTATACACACCACTAGTCTCCTGTAATGCTGTTAAATCCCTGGAGCACCTGCACCGCTGAATGAATGGTACTTTTTACAAAGCAGTAGATGGTTCTTGATACTTTATGGGCTTCCTTTGAAGGACAGATTTTTTTCCTTTTAATACAAAAGACCTTTGACTTACATGTTAATTGCAGCAGAAGTTAAAAGGAAATTAATATTAAATTCACATCTAAAGTGAAATCTTTATAATCCACAGAAGATAATCCATTTACAAACATTTTATTCTTTATTTTCTTGAAGCAGCAAGTGCTAGGAGTGATAGCCTGATTGGTGAAACTACAATTGAAATTAATACTAGAAAGGGGACTTGAATTTGAGACATTCAAAAGAAACTAAGACCATAAAAAAGCACACATAAGACTATTCTATATAACTTTTTCACTTGGAGTAATAGTTCTTAGCTTGATTTAGAAGGTTTAACAATCAGATCTCGAAGTGTTTTTCTTGTTACAGGATGGAGACGTTTCCTGTGGATGTATACAATAAATCTAATTAGGCTTCAAATAGGGAAATGTTATATTGTATGAGATTTTAAATCCATCCAGATCAGTATCCTGCAGTTACTGCAGTATAAGACATATCCTAAGAGGAAATCCCCCTGTCAGCCACTTCAAAGAGGGGAAAGTCTGTTAGGGTTGTGTATGCATGTGCTAATGTGTATGTATTAAACCTTGGAACAGGAACAAAACCTAGAAACCTTCATATTTCCAAGGGAAAGGAAATTCCTTTTGTTTCTTCTCCTCCTTATGTCTGGGGGAAAAGAATTCTATTCAGTTTTTGAATAAAATATTAATCCAATTATTAGGCTCTTGAGAACTCCTTTCTTTGCATCCCAGTTTCATGAGCCAGGGAAGCTGGAAGCCTTGGGACTGTCACTTGGGTTTCCAGGTGTATTGGGGTTCAAGGATGGTAAAACTACAAAAATGCTGGGAGTCTGGGCCAAAAAAGACTTTCACTGTGTCATCTTAGAATCAGACCCCCTGAGCTGAGTTCTCAAGCAGCTCAGGGTTGAATTGACAGGGTGCCAGGCAGGTTTTTGAAAGACTCTGGCTTATGTTTTTGAAACATTGCTTCATCAGATAGTTTGCATATGTGAATGTGTAGGACTCCAGTTTTCTGGCCTGCAGATAAACACAGGGTTTAATTCAGCTGGGTTCCTATGCAGTTCTTTCCCCACACAACTCTTGCCCATCACTCTCTTATCTTCTTTACGAAGGTTTCTTGCATTAGCAAATGGAGAGCATGCAAAATAACCCTTTAAGTGAATGGCTGTGTGGTAGAGAGAGCACTGATGCCTGGTGTGCTGCTGTTAATAGTGATTTATTTCAAACAGCTGCCATCATAACTGAAGCATGTTAATCTGCTCGTTGCCAGTCAAGCTGGGCTGGTAGGTGTGCTTAGACAAAATGTTTAGGAGGAATCGTTGACTCATGGCAATCTTTAGTCATTCTCTGAAATGATACTATTAATGTGTATGGCTCAGCAGAGTACTTGTTTCTCCATTCTATTATCTTGTTTTACATTCAGTAACATCTTCTTTGGCATAGGGGGAGGATAATAGATTCAAGATTGAGCTATCTGTTTGATACTGAATTTCTCTAAATCACCAAAACCTGTCATTTTCTAGTGTTGCAGGATTTGCTGTAGAAGATTAAATCTGGTTTCCTTTTGATAGCAATGGCAGGTTTTGGGTGCTTCAGATGAAGAATTAAGAATGGCCTGTAGGTGGTCTACCCTACACATGAGATTAATTTGATCTTCTCTGACATGACAAGAAAAGGCAATGGCAATCTTAGAGCCTGCATCTACTCTGCTTTCAACATTGTGAGGTTACTTGGAGCCAAGGAGAACATAATCCCATTGCCAGGTAATACAGGGATCTACAGAACACCCAAATATCTTTTCAAGGAAACAAGCATGACACCTATAGGTCTCTAAATTCAAGTTAAACAGCTCCACATGAGAACCAAGCTATAGGTAATGTTATTGTGATTAATACTATTTACAATGGCACCATCAATAACTTACTAAGGGGATGGTTGTGGCTGCTCTCAGTTGTATGAGGAAGCACACAAAATTATTTGTTCTGGAATCAAAATGGGAGACAATATATCCTAAATTCCAGTACTTCCTAAGGAGGAAATTCCACATCACACTACAGTCTGCTCTAAGTTTTTTTTTGGCATCTCTTGAATCAAGACATTTCCAGTGGATGTTTCCAGCATGCAGCAGCTCAGACATTTTGTTTTAGCAGTAAAGGAACACTGGGGTACTGCTGCCTGTTGATCCCAAGTGTTATCCCAATACGATTCAAGTTATAAAGTGCCTCTGAAATGAAAGCCCAGTGTGTTTTTGATTGCTCTAAGTTTTCGCACATGAATTTTTCTTTGAATTCAGCTTGTGACTACAACCCCATTGCATAACTCTCCCAATAAATGTATATTAACAAAACATTTCCAGTACCAATGGATTTGCAGCCCTGAATGGGATGCACCACTTAGATATAGTAAAGAACTAGTGACCACTGTGTTAAGCAATGGTCTTTACATAGCACTTGACTTCTTCTGAGATTTCTTCAGGAATTATGGTGAGGAATTATTTAAATATTTAGGGGGAAAGACAGTATCTTCCATTATTTTTACAGAAGCAGGAGGCTGGCAAAGTGGTGAAGCTTTAGTACCACAAATTCAAGATAGAAAACTAAGTCCTTTTTCCAGATTTGAACTGAGAGCTGTCCAAAACCTCTCCAACAGCAAATGTACTCCTGATCATTCAGCTTTTATATTTTAGCCAGCTAAATTCAGAAAATCTTAACAAACATCCTGGTGGACCATTTTGTCTGTTTTCATAGATTGTTGACTTTTTTTAATCTCAGTAGCACTGCATTATTTACGCTTTAAAAAGCCTACCAGAGTCAAAAGCTTGTGTGACGGAATATGTGCTGTACTTACTAAGTTCCAGGACAAACAGTGGCACCTGTAGTTGAAGAGCATAACAAGATTTAAAAATAATATTGGCTAATTCAAGATATGGGCAAGAAAAACAAAGAAAAGAACAGAAGATGCAATTCACTAGGGGCAAGTGGAAGGTACTGCATATAAGCAGAAATTTTCGGTTACACTGGCACATGATGGGAAACAGCTGCTTAAATTGCAGTTCTGCAAGAAATGATCTGGGGGCTACTGAAATTGAGCCAACAATGTCATGTTGTTGCAGGGAAAACAAACATTGTGGTGTATAAGCAGAAAGATATTCTTGCAGAATAATCTTTTCCACTCTGTTCGATACTGGTGAGGTTGTAGCTGAGTCCAGCAAGGGACAGAGATGCTCTGGGGGATGGATACAGGGGACACTCCCTTTGTGGGGCTATGCAGCCCCATCCCAGGTCATCAGGCACTTCTGTGGGTACAGAGATGTGCTGAGGCTGAGACATCAGCCTGTGGACCTGAGGACTGGCATCTTATGGCCTTGCTGGGGAAGGGACTGATGTCCTTGAGATGGGCTGGGATAGGGTCCTGGGCCATGGGCAGAGGTTAGAGAGACCCTGGGAGAGTGCATCAGAGCCAGCAAAGGACTGATGATGGCTTTGGGGGATGGGTACCTGTTTTGGGACACACATATCAGATTCTGGATCTTCCAGAAACAGTTATGAGAGACATTGATCTGAGATGCAGGGAATGTAACCAGCAGGAAAGTTTGAAAGAAACACTTGTTTGGTTGTGTTAAGGTGTTGCCTTCAAATGTCATCTCCTAAAAAAATATTAAAGAACAGTATTATAAGAATAGTAAAGAAGCAAAGCAACACAAAGCAAGTATTAATGTTTTATAACTGTAGAGGATATTGCTATTTAGGTATTTCTATCTGACTGATACATGTTTCACTAAAGAAAGAAAGCATTCAAACCGCATTAGTGATTTTCTAAAGTGTGGTGGATGCTACTTAAATGTGATGACACTTGTCATCACCATATGTAAACTTTATTTATAACGTATTCTTGACTCATTTTCACATTTGCATTTCAAAACTTCATTTATTCTGTGTTAATTTAAATTGTACATATAGCACGTAGAGGGGGGACAAGCTAATTTCTTTTTAAAGAAACACCAGCTTCTAGCAGCTCAATTTTAACAATTTCTGCAGAACAGGGAGGAATTATTTTTTTATCCTTGATGGGCTCTCAACAGCTGAAGTGTAGCTATTCATCTTTCTTTATTTCCACAGCTCAGAGTCATAGGTGGTGTACATTTGCTCTCATAATGCTCTGTATTTTTGCAGACCTCAGTATTTTGTATGAAGCGAACATACGAGGCCACTTTCTCATCTCTTTCAGACTCTCTTGACTCAGCAAGGAGAAGCTGGCAGAAGTTCAACCACTTCTCTCCAGTTCTGCTTGGCATAAGTCCAGACCCTGCATTGTCACCCATCTTTGCATGGAAGGAGTCTGATACCCAGCAGGCAGGATTCAGCCTTCAGGGTGCAGTGTGTGTCTCAATGTATTCTGTTTCTTGCTGTAACACAGCAGAAAGAATGACCATTGAGCTGGACCTCTTTTCACTGCGTCTCATTTGCTGTAGTGGCTCCTCAGGGATGGCAGAACAAAGGCTGCTCAGTGGCAGTGCTGAATGTTTTTGCTCTTGTGAACTCACTTGTTCCCAAGTGAGCTCCACTGACACCTGTTCTGGTCTTCTCAGTAAAGAAAAGCTTGCTGTACTCTCCTGGGAAGCAATATTTTCACCCACAGAGTCAATATATTCCACCTTACCAGCTTGTCTCCCAATTTATTTTTATATAGCCATGGGGTATCATTGCTATGCTGAACTCCAGGTGCCTGACACTACTAAGTCCTGACATTGATATCCTTGAATGATTAATGCCATTGCTGTCACTCGGTACTCTGAAACTCATTTGCTTGGACACTGTGGAATGGGTCTCCTATGCAGGCAGAGCCCATAACCAGTGAAAAGGACAGAAGAGCTTTTACTGCTTCTTTGCAAAGGAAGAAGTCAATTTTCCCTCATATTCTAAAGTGTGACATCAGGGAATGCTTGTGACTTGTGCATCTGTGTTTCAGCCTGGCTCCTCACTGTACACTGGCTGAGAACACTCAGGGAATGACCCACTGGGGTAAATCTTAATCTAGAAGAGAACTTCTATTTTGCCTCCTGCTTTTTAATTTGGAATGGCATTTCCCACAGAAGTGTACTAAGGAGGTGCATTCACATTTAACTTCTAATTCACCCCAGGATCGTGTAGTAGGTGTTACCTTCTTTTCATGTTTTTTTCAGTAGCTGATGGTGTGGTGAGGCGAAAGCACACAGGGAAATTCTCACTCCAAGGATCTCCTGAGTCATGAACTGATTCTTGTTGTAGTCCAGAAAAGGAGAGAAAGAGAATGGCAGTGGTAGCACCTAGAAAGATGGAGGCTCTGTCAGATTGGGAACATCTTTGACCCTTGGGAGAAGCCAGTGCTAAGAGCTTCACAAGAGAAGGAAGTCAGCTGTATGTACTTGGGCAACACTACAAGAAGTAAAGAAAAAAGCCCAAAGGAAAAACTCCGGAGTCAACTGTCCTTTTCTAGGAGAGGAATTTGAGGAAGATATAGTTCGAACCACTGAAAGAGGTAGATCATAAGTGAGGAAATATCAGAGAAGTATGACAAGTATTACCCAAGACAGGAGCTGGAGACAACACAAAAGAACAGTGCCAGTCACATCTGACCAAAGATTATTTTTCCCATAAAACTCTACCAAGAAAAATTTATTGACATTTCTCTTCAAAATGACAAATCGTTTCAAAGACATTCCTAGTAGGGATCTAGTGGCTCAGTTACTCCTCTGAAATAAGGGAAATTACTCTCCCAATTTGTATTCTATCTGATGCAGAGTGGGATGTGAAGCTACGTCTTCAGATGTGCTGTGGACCCCTCATCACACAGATGCTGGAAAAATCTTTGTCTGACCCACTAAGTGTGGAACCATTTATACAAACCAGTTATACAAATATCTGCCCCAAGAAGAGCATGAACCAGACCCACACAGAGTGATCCTCTCATTCCTGAATACGAGTGACTGTGTCACACTGAAGTAGTGAGTAGCAGGAGCTGCAGGTGAATACCTCAGTGTCATTCACTCTGGCCCTTAGAATGCAGGCTTCATTCACCCACGCTCTTGATTCACATCGTACAGATAGTAAGGACTACCAAGATGATTTTGATAATGTCTTATTGGAAGCCACTTCCCTCCCTGAGTTCTTTGGATGTAGGGAAACCTGCTGTGTGCCCTCACAAATTTTCCATTTATATTAGAGAAGCTGCCTCAGAAAAACAGAATGACCTTTATGTTTTTTTCCCCCGTAAAAGTACAGTGCAGCCAGAGGACTGCTGGATGGGCTGGAGACAGAAGAATTTATAATGGTTCATGCCATTAAGCTTGGTAAAAACAACAGGGATTATATATGCCTGCAGTGTCTTTCCTAAAATATAGTTTTGACATCAGAGGTGTTTGCTGTCCCCACAACAATTGGAAAGGCTTGAGCTGTACTGTATTAGGCCTTTGATTTCACTGCAATGACAAGGGTGAAATAAATGCATAATTCTAATGCAGAGTAATAATAGCTTTAGTTGGATGAGCAGTAAACGTGTAGAATGATCCAGTAGGTGGATTCAGCAGAGCTGTGGAATCCTAAAAACACCAGAGGCAGATTTTCAAGTCAGCAGATTAGAAAAAAGAAAATATCATTATCTATGCCACAGCTACATTCTCCCACTTATTTGAGGAGGGCTGGTTCTTAGGATCTGAACTGCCAAGGCAGAGGAAACACTGAAGAGGCCCTTTGGCTAAATGAGACCTGAACCTACATTGTTCCTCCATAGCTTGATGGGTTGCAGGTAAAAGCTACACTTAAGTACTGCTAAGTGGACTGTGATGATTAACTGTATGTCCAGGGAGAATGGAGTGAATTTCTTACATTTCTGCCTGATACTTTTAAGGAAGAAAAGGGTGATGTTTCTCTATTCAGAGAAATGAGACTGCCAACAGGGAAAGAGGCTTCTCTGCATTAAGAGGAGCGATTAGAGAAGCTCTCATAAAGGCCTGGGAGCACAGAAGATGGGAGGAAGAGTTTGAGTGAAGAAGTGCTGCACAAAGAAGGCAGGAGCAAGAGGATATTCTTGTTTGAATGCTTCATAACATATAGCTAGGATAAACTTGTTCTCAGGAATCATTTCTTGCTTTTCTCTCTCCTGAGGTCTGTCAGAGCTGCTTGGAGCTTTGTTGGGGAATGGGCTGTTTGGTCAGAAATATCCTCTACTTGACTCTGTCTCTTTCCAGGTGTCTTGCTGATGGCAGCTTACGTTTGGTGACAAACTGGCATGTCACCCACCATGGTGGAAACATCATCAGGGACTCCCTATGCACAGCTTCCAACTCGCTTTGCAAGGCTGGAGCAAACCAAGGTATTGAACTCTATGATGCTTGTAGGTTCCTTCCAAATCAGGATATTCTGTGATTCTCTGACCTCTGCCATCTACCCCAATTAGGCTGTCTGGTGGGCAGAGGAACGCAGACAAAACAAGGACCAGCTAAGCTACCACAAAGTTCATTACTGAATAGGATTAAGGATACCATGATTAAGGATACCATGAATTTTAAGTGGCATAAACACTAGCTCAGTCCAAACTATCCAAATATTTCCCTTCAGCTGCTTATTGAAAGTTTTGCTTCTTTACTCAGTAATGATGTGCAGCCTGAGCTCACAGGGATAAGCCCTGTTATCAGTTTCCTCGCCTAAACTGGGAGACACAGACCTACAAGCACATCTAAGGTTGAACCGCAGCCTGGCAGAGAGATGGGATGAATATGGCTCCAAGCTTATACCACTTTGGCATCAGCTCTCGCAGTGCCTTTAACCAGTCTGTTTTGACTGAGATCTAGAAACTTTTCTGACTCAGCCGCAATGAAAAAATCATCCATGCTCTTTATTTCCTCTCTTTGAATGGGTTTCTGTTTCCAGTTGCCAAATACAAACCCAATCCCACACGCATCCTCTTGAAGACAATGAAACTTAGCAGATGTTGTTCTGCATGCCAGATTTTTAAGTCAGAAATAAGACTGAAGGGAAAGTTTTGTTACTGAGTAACCTTCTTCTTCTCTCTGCTTATACATAATTGACTACTTGCTCCATTTTGCCCATTTTTTAATGACTAAAATGAAGCACTGCCTACATGGGCATGTTTCTCTCTAGCTAACAGACATTATCATGAGTCTATTTCTTAGAGGCCAATCTACAGGTATTTTTGCTCTGTGTCAGTCTATACCTTCTGTTTCTCTTCCCCCATGTAAAATAACTCTTATTCTATCTCCAGAACAAAATAACACGTATTCCAACAGCTGTGTATGTCAATAACAGCTTAACTTTCCATTTCCCCTCCTGCCAGGTAGTCTTCTGAAGCCTTTCCGTTTTTTCCATACTGGAATATTTAAGTTAACCTTGACATGCTGTTGTGTAATGGAAAAGTTTTTCCTCCTCTCGTGTCATGCAAACAGCAGGACAGGACACCAGCACTGAGTAGCTGTAAAGATATGCTAGTTCACTGGTGCTAAATACTTTTTTCCTTCAGTTATGTTGTTACTGGCTTTCTGTAGTCTCAGACAGATTGAGTATTTTCTGTTGAAGGACCTGGGAGTCATCCTTATGCAGACAGTGCCATCTCTAATAGGGCAGAACCCCACAGGTCTTGACAAGATAGAGTTGGGTGCTGATAAACAGGGTTTTCTTGCAGTCCAAGACCTGGCAAATGATGAAGCAGAACCCAGGTCCCTGGAAGGGTTTCAGTTGTGAGCAGAAGATGATGGAGTGAGGGATGGGACTGGAGATTGAGCCCAAAAAGCCTGGGCCAAAAAATGACTGGGCCCCTAAATTCATCCAGTATAGACCCCTAAAGCCAGGGCTAGGGACAAGTTCAGCATACATCTGAGGGGTTGGATCCATTCAGGATAGAAGTTACCTACATTGTAGGTTAAAGGTCCATCCAGGAGTCAGATCCAGACTCTGGTGCTCCTACGACAGACCACAAGCAGGGACTGGAGCTCCAGGACTGAGATGAAAACCTGGGCCCATGGGCAGAGTGGAGTCTCCAGTTGATTCTGGTCAGTGACATTTATACCTAACAGTGCTCCCAGGGCTCTGACACTCAGCCACTCAGGGTGACAACTGATTGAAGGTTATGGCACCCAAACCTTCTTATCCATGCTCACATGCCATAGCTGAGCTCCATTAGAGCTGTTAAGCACCAAAAGCTTAAAAAATCTACCTGAATGCAGGCCATGGGTTATTGGCCACACACAGACATATCTCAGACATCCACCTGAAGCTGGCTGGAGACCATGTGCACATCCCTAAAGCACTGGAGGCCAAGTGGGAGTACCTAGGACAACTCAGCTGGCCCTAGGCATCCCTGCCAGACAGTCATGTTGTCAATGGCTGTTGCAGAGGTAGAGAGATGGACAGTTCATAGCATCCAACTCAGGGGCATATTGCCACTAAGTTCATTTTAGACACCATGGAGAACCTGTCTGAAAAACTCAACATGGAGATGAGAACATTCCAGGAGGATACAATAATATTATCTTTTTTCTGTTTGTCATGCTCAGCTCTGGAAGACTCTATCTCATAATGATTTTTTCAGGTAAGTCATGTTCTTCCTTTTACCTCTTCTTTCACTGCATGGAAGAACAAACCCCTGAAATCAGGGAAGGACAGTGATTTTATAGGAACACGGACAGTGGATGGGAAAGAAAACAATGTTTACCCTGAAAAATCTTTGATCCAATCTTCTTCATTCCTTGTCAGTTTTGTGCTCCAGCCTCATTCTTGTTTCCGTGCTACAGTCCTAACCCTCATTTTCAGAAGCAGCTGTGTTACATTGGCAGTACCTTCTTGACTATTGAAACCAGGATGCTGACAGATAAACTCGTCCAGAAAGGAGAGCAGTACATTTAAACTATAATCATCGTGAGTCACTACAGCAGCTCTTTAGAACCAAGGGAAGTGTTTTGATTTGTGGTCCATTTTCAGTAAAAAGCCAGAACGTTCTGCAGAAATCGGACAGCATAAAAAATAATTACTTCGGTAGCCCAATTTCACTTCTACTAAGTTGTTTTGATGTAAATTTCTCCTCTAGCACTTGGAATAATCTTGTGTAAGATATGATTCTTTGAAAATTTTAACAGCAGGAAAGGTAAAATGGATTTAATAATCCAGTCTAATCCGTGGTAGTACAATTATGCCAAAGTTAAACACTTCAAAAAAAATGCAAAACCGTCAATTGGTCTTCCCTTGATGGAAGTTTTTGTAGACCACGACTAGTTTTGGGTTCTCTTTGGTAAAGCTCATTTGAAACAGAGGGAAAAAGATCAGTCTTGTTAAAAACTGTAAAGTATGCCATAGGATGTTCTATTGAGAAGTCAACTGTATTAGTGTAGCCTCTAATTTTAAATCTCTTCCTGATAAACCTTAAAAGATGACCATGAATAAAAAAGAAAAAAAAGTTGTCTACAATAATATATTGAAAGCATGTAATGTAAGTGGAGCAAGACTAGAAAATGTCAAAAAAAAGCAGTTTTAAACAATTTAGAGCACTGGAACAGGGGTAAAAACTGATCACAGACTGTGGGACTTGCTTTTGAGGAAGCTCTTCCCCCATCTCATCATGTCTGATGCCACATGCTCAGTGCACATAGGTGCATACAAGCAAACTGCATTTGCACTGGACAATTGTAGTGGGTTGACCTGGTGGGATGCCAGGAACCCACCAAAGCCTTTCTCTCACTCCTCTCTGCAGCTGGACAGGAGAGAAAATAAAACAAAGGGTTCATGAGTTCAGATAAAGACTGGGAGACATCACTCACCAAATACCATCATGGGCAAAACAGACTTGAAATTAGAGATATTAATTGAACTTATTGCTAAGAAAGTCAGAGCAGGATAACAAGAAGTAAAATAAAACCTTCAAAATACCTTTCCCTCACCCCTCCCTCCTTCCCAGCTCTATCTCCTTCCCCAGTGGTGCAAGGAGACAGGGAATGGGGGTTCTGGTCCATTTATCACAGGTTATTTCTCCCCTGATCAGGGAGAGGAGTTGTTCCCCTGCTGCACTGTGGGATCCCTCCCACAGAAGACAGTTCTCCATGAACTTGTCCCACATGGCTCCGTCTCATGAGCAACATCTCCCTGTGACCTGCTGCAACACGAGTCCATCCCACAGGCAAGAGTCCCCCTCAAACTCCTGCAGTGTGGGTCACTCTTGCAGGGGGTGCAGTCCTTCTGGGACAGGCGGCCCCAGCCTGGATTCCTCTCTCCACCAGCCTCCCGTGGGGTTACAGTTTCCTCTCAGGCATCCACCTGCTATGGTGTGGGTCTCTTCCATCGGCCTTAGTTGGATTTCTGCATCCCCGTGGACCTCTGCATCCCTGTGAACCTCTGCATCCCCATGGATCTCCATGGTCTGCAGGGGCACAGCTGCCTCACTATGGGCTGCCCCAGGGGCTACAGAGCAATCCCAGCTCCAGCACCTGAAGCACCTCCTGCCCCTCCTTCCTCACTGACCTTGGCGTCTGCAGGGCTGTTCCTCGCACATGTTCTCATCCCACTCTGGCCGAAATTACAACTGCAAAGTAACTTTTTGTTTATCTTTCTTCTTCAGTGTTATCACAGAGGTGTTACCACCCTTTCTATTTGTCCCAACCGTGACCAACAGCACGTCCATCTTTGGAGCTGCCAGGGATTGGCTTTGCTAAACATGGAGGAAGCTTCTGGAAGCTTCTCACAGAAGCCACCCCTGTGACCCCCCACTACCAAAATTTGGCCATGCAAACCCCATACAACAATCTGTAAGCTGTACACTGGCAGAGTCAACGTTTCACACAAATGTCTGCAAAAGGGCAGGGAAAACCCTTTGTAACTTCTGCATTGAATGCCTAATAAGATATAGAAGCAGCTGTAGTCCAGATTTTAGATCATTAGTTTTAATGGTCTGTTCAGTAAAGATCCTGAAGGATAAAAATAAGTCTAGAAGAACCTCAGATACTTATCTAGGAAGTTCAAGGCACAGCAAACTAATTGGACTGAAACAGGTGCATGGCAAGACAGAGCTGCTTTGATGTGAGATAACCCCTTCCCATCACGGATCACCCCCTAACATTCACAGTCGCCCCTCCAAACTGCTTGCACCAGAGCTGCCTCCTTGGATCCCCCTGCACAGCCAATATCTGCAGCAAAGCAGAAAACCTGGGAACTGTTAGCATGGAAGTGAGCTAATTTGGGAGTGGGAAGTTAGTGCTTTTTTATTATTTCTTCTGCCTACATTCTTATCTATTTGTGGCAGAATTGGTGGATTTTTTCACCCATTTTTCTTAGAAAAGGACAGTAAAGCTTATTAGGTTTGTACATGTCAGTTTCTCTTTTTTCAGGATTTCTATTCTTAACCTCTTCAATTGTAGAATGACAAAATTGTCAGGCTCCTACTCACCTTTTACCAGTCAGAAGCATATATCAGGTTGTTTTGTATCATTAGTGTCTTAAAGCAGTCTGGAAGTTGGAAACATTGCAATTGAAGTTGTGACTTTTCTCTCAGAGGAGCTTAAAGGAAATGCTAATGTGTTTGAACCAGATTTAATTCCTCCCAGTTGCACTTCTACAAGAGGCTGTAAAAGCCAGTGAACAGATAAATCACAGAATCATACACTATCCTGAATTGGAAGGACCCACAAAGATCACCGAGTCCAGCTCCTGGCCCTGCACAGGACATCCCAAGAATCACACCATGTGTGTACCTGAGAGCATTGTCCAAATGCTTCTTGAGCTCCGTCAGGGTTGGTGCTGTGACCCCTTTCCTGGAGAGACTGTCCCAGGGCCCAAACACCCTCTGATCCTTTATCTAGCATCCAACCTAAACCTCCCCTGATGCATCTTCAGGTCATTTTCTTGGGTCCTGTCACTGGTCACTACAGAAAAGAGATCAGCGCCTGCCCCTCCTCTTCCCCTCATGAGGAAGTTGTTACTGTAGTGAGGTCTCCCCTCACTCTGTTCTCCAGGCTGAACAATCTAAGTGACCTCAGCTGCAACTCCTATGGCTTCCCCTCCAGACCCCTGACCATCTTTGCAGCCCTTCTTTGAATGCTCTCTAACAGCTTACTATCTTTCTTGTATTTTGAGTTAGGCTTGTCCCTGAGAAAATTTCCTCCTGCCTCCATAAGGGGAACAAACCTGCCTCTGCAATCCTTCAGATGACTTCTAGCTGTTTTGAAGACAAAAACTCTTCCATATGGCATTCTAATTGCACAATAAAAGTGATCTAATTGGAAATAATTACTTTGTTTTCAAAGTACCGTAGTTATTTCAGTCCAGAACCAGCTTTTGGAATAGTGCTTTGTAAAAGAGTTCGCAGATGATGGAGCTGTCTGGTTAATTTTTAACTATTGTCTATATCCTTCAATTTACCTACTTGGTATTGTTTATATAGCTACAAGGAACAAAGACAAAGGGCTGTCGGTAAAAGCAGTCAGAAATGAAATGAGGGCAGATAAAAAATATCTTCAAAGAAAATATCAGAAGGCCTTGAAAGAACAAAGAAGGCTTGAGGGAAGTGCCTATTTATCTGTCTGCAGCCAAGTACACAGACATGTTGGGTTTTTTTACAATTTGTGGGTCTAAGATCAAAAACTAAAAAAACACTTACAAACCATTTCTATGGACAGTTTGGGGGAAAGCTGGAGCTGGCACAGGGGAATAAGTGAGGCAGCAAAAGAGCTATTTAAGGGAGGTATTTCAGGAGTGAACCCAAGAGAAGCAAAGGAGGACGAGGAAGCTTCAGGCAATGAACCTGGCTCTTTGAGTCAACCAGGAGCATCTAAAACTTATGAAGAGATTGTGAACTTTAGTTAGACTCGATGCTTCACTCTTGGGCTAACTCTCTCCTCTGACAGCTATTTGAGTAAATAAGCAATCCTTCATTTTGATAAAGCTCCCTTTCCTCAGCAGCTGATCAAAAGCTTCCCAGAGGAGTCTCTTGGAGGTGGAAATGTGGCTGAGAGAGCAAGACCAAGTTACAAAGCAGCTGGACCTAGACAGAAACAAGAAGAAGAGTGCTGATTGCCTGACAGACTTGTTTAAAAGGGACTTAAGGGGTGTCATGCAAAGTATGGTTTATATCATGATGGAGATTTTTATATTGGGATAACTTTGGTGTAAGAGCTATTCCAAAAATATGCCTTTCAGAGCCAGACATAAGATAGTCTAAAGTAAGCAATTCTGCAGCTGAAATGCATACTCACACAGCCTTTGGGATTACTTTAATGATCCAGGTGTGACTCCACATTAGCAGCTGCACTGATGTAACTTTCACCTGTAGATGGGTTTGTGCTGATGTCTCTACATTTCTGCTGTCACTCAGTACATCCAAGCTATGCTTTAATACCCCTTCAGAGGCATGATCTCATGGATTCAATTATCCTGGTGCGATGTGAATTGCTCAGGTCATTCTGATGTTAATTAATTGGTCGTACCATATTAAAATAGTCTCCCTAAAGTTCTCTGCATTACAGATTAATGTGAGCTTCTCCACAGACCTAGCAGTTTGAAGTGTCTCACCAGTGATCTAAATGACACTGATGTGCTGGGTTGATAGTTATTCTCTGTATTGCAGGAGGGAAAGATTTCAATAACATTTCAGCTGTGTTTGGATGTCTGTTGGAAATGCTCTCCCTGAAATACCAAATGAAATCCATGTGCCATAAAGAGACTGAGTAGAAAAGTGAAGATCATTTGGCTATGTTTGAAGAGCTCATGTGAGCCCACAGCATTAGACAGATGATGAGAAACAATGAAATTATTTTTTTTTTTAGAAATATGGATGATGAGATTCTGGGAAGACACCTGTAGGGAACCTCTAAGTTCTTGACCCCACTAAGCAACTGACCATTTTGTTTTTAATAATCTTCAAATGTAAACTTGGGGAAGTTTATTCACAAACATCGTTGCAATTTCCATGGGCAACTAATCATTGCTATTATCATCATGCCCAGCTGCAGCTGCCTGCAGCTAAAAATGGAATGCTGAGTATTTTTTTTTCCCTGTAGTTTGTTTTGGTAATTAAGATTCTGATAATTGGAGCATTATTTTGAGAGTGAGAAGTATTAAATCTTTGCAAAGCTCACCTTGTGATCAAGCTTTGCATATGAAAAAATTGGCTTAGAGCCTACTGAGAGGCAGGATTATTCCCTGAATCCTCCACTGCTCTCATTCTTGTTTTGACATTTCACTTAGGATCCCAGAGTGCTGATACAAATGGCTGTTTCCATTATCAAGCAGTGCTTCAATCCTTTTCTCTGCACTCCACTTGCCTAATTTCTCTAATCAGCCCCTTCTCATGAACCCCACTTGTCTTCCTGATCATTGGAAACGCCTTGTTCTTCAGTTAGGTTATAAAGAACATAAGAACATAAAAAACCACAAATCACCATGAGCGTAGTTAAACACCGGAAGAAGTGTTCCTAGAGATGGTGGAAGCTCCAACCTTGGGGATGTTCAGACCTTGACTGAATGCTAAATCAGTCTCTGGGCTGCCTCACCCAAATTGGAACCTAGCTTTGATTTGAGCAGAAGAGTGGCACTAGATATTTCCAGTAGTCCTTTCTGACCTAAGGTTTTCCATGATTGTGTTCTTATCCTAGGGTATTTTTTCCATTTAGTGCTGAAATGCAGAAAGGGTCATTCATTCATTTAATAGGAACCCCTGCAGAGTTTTGGCTATGGAAGCTAGGAAATCTTGAACTGAGTTCAAGAAGAAATTCAGGCCTCAAACAGCTTTGTGCATTTAGATGTTGCCTCTTGAAAACTACATCCCTGTACATGCATACAAAATTTTTCTAAAGCAAGTGGAAAATATTGCCAAACCAGATGGGGACACATCTTAAACCCATATCTCCAAGAAGTGTAGGCAGCTCCTGAGCATGGACTGAGCTGGTGCTGCGTCAGCACAGCAAAACTTCAACTGCAGGTCTCTGGGAAAGGAAAAGAATTTTCCTTAGGAGACACAAAAGGCCAGTGCTGCGTGAGGTTTTGCACACATGCCCTTGCAACAACAGTGAGGCACTCAGTTGAATCAGACAAAACTGACAGATTAAAAAAAGGATGTTTCTGTCTAAAAGTGCATGTTCCCAGGCACAGAAGCTGTTATATTCCCTAGCATCTTTGGAAATGCCTAAGCATGTTTTACAAGACAGTAAAATGGTGATGGAATTTAAGGTTATGAATTCCCTAAGCCCATGGAACAAAGCCTGCAGGTTCCTGAACTCTACAGACACCTTTCCAAGCAGCAAAAGCCACAACCCAACTGGGACCCTCCAAAGAGGAGGTTTCTTCAGTTTTGTTTCCTAGTGAAATGATTGTGTTGCACATCACGGTCTTCTTTGGCTCCCTTTATGTACAAGCTGAATGATTAGAAAGTTTGGCACGGAACCAGGGAGGTTCAGTTTACATTTTCTCCTCCACCTTAAAGGTTTTGAAGTTATTTGCCAGTCAGCCGTGCATTCTTTCCATCCTTCCAAAGAGGGACCTCTGGTCCTAGAAAAAAACAAACAAATGAAGACATAATTGTGGTGGTGTGGTTACAGCACAGAACTGGGGATGGGAAAAAAATTGGTCCTGTTCCTAATTCTCAAAAACTGCTTTAATGTTATATAACTTTTCTGTAGTAGCAATTGCTAAGCAAAATACAGGGAACTCTTACTACAGTAGTAAGAACACTATGTAATTCAGAATGCAAATCAAACATGTGATTATATTTTTCTTGGTTCGTAGGCTGCTTGAAAGACATAAATTAAAAGCTATGTGAAGCCTAGAGATGAGACATTAAGATTCAGTTTCAGTTCTTTCCAAGATTTTTATTAAAAAATGACTTGGAATAAATGAAGATCAGACAAATTAATTTACATATGAAATGAGGTCTGCTTGGAATGCTCTGATATTTGCACTGCTGCTGAGATAGTTCTTTACAAAAAAAACAAAAAAGAAATATTTACAGAAAAAAGTTGTATCTTTTTATTATTTCAGCTGATACTCTTGAAAAAATAAACAAGTTCTACAAAAACCAAAACCTTCTGCAGAACTGTAGATAGTTATGGCTACAAGAATATTATTCATAACAGAACGATAACAATGAATTTTTAATTGTACTTGCCTGAAAAGGTCAACTGATCATTTTTGGGTAAAATAAATGAAAGAACTACAAAACTGGCTGCATTTTTCAATATCAAAAAAGGACTTTCAATTATTTCTTTCTTTTAAATGTCAGAGAAACTTGTGTTTTCTCAGAAATTAGAGGAGACTTTCTATGTTTGTTTGTTTTTAAGTGATGATGCTAGTGAACATTAATGAATAATCTGGAAAGAAAGCAGAAACAAATCCAGCAATCTGAGTATGAGATAGAGCTCCTGAATGCAATCTGGGGCAAGAGATGGGATCTATGTCTCTAACAGAGCAGGAAGCTGCTAACTTTCATCCTTATTTTGCAT
Organism: Dicrurus megarhynchus; assembly: GCA_013399195.1. Taxonomy (NCBI): domain Eukaryota; kingdom Metazoa; phylum Chordata; class Aves; order Passeriformes; family Dicruridae; genus Dicrurus; species Dicrurus megarhynchus. The sequence goes on from VXAD01000580.1 coordinate 907,056, forward strand.
GGGGTAATTGGGCAAAGTAAAGCCATTATTTTCAAAAACAATCTGTAATTTTGGATGCATATGTTTCAAGTTATTCTTAATTAAGGTACAATTTTCAGAGTTAAAGATCTACCTGATGTGAGGGTTTGAATGGTCTTGGAATTTGATCTTCCATTTCTAAGTTGTAGACCACCCACAATATGGCATCAGATATAAGTAAAAAAACCCAACAGTTTTAACATTTGACCCACGATTTTTCCTGGAGTTTTTAAACATCCCAAATGTTTACAGCTATATTTCCACTGAGCTCGTTAACAGTACTAATTTTGACTTACATTCATAGATTGACTTTCATGTGGCATGGAGGTGTGGTAGAATTTCAGCTGTATCTTTAGAGTAATTCAGAAAAAATATTTCTTTCTATAAAAGTGTTCAGTGGTGATGGATTGGTAATCTTATTCCCTGAAGAATAGTCCAGGGCATTCTTTATTATTTTCCTTTCTAATTTAGACATTGCATTAAGCATCAAGATCTGTTTTCTAGTGCAGACTTCCATTTGATTAAAATCAAACAATTCTCTAAGTCAGGTTTGTCTGTTTGAGAGCTATTTCCTATGGCCATGCAAGCAGGTCTGTCAAACTGTGACCCTTCCTCTTCCCTGACATGTTTACTTTGGCAAGGTCACAAAGAGAGACGTAAATTGTTTGGTTTAAATAAAAACAATCAGAACATTTAAATCACAAGCAGATCATAACCTGGTGACATGGCAATGGAAATCTCTCAAAGTGCTGCCCAAATTTTTTAAATGAGATGCTGTTATTGCATTGATTTATCTGCAGTTAGATTTTAGCAAAAGAGAAACTTGAAAATATCTGCAACTAGCATTGGTTAGGGGATTTCTGGAGGGAGCTGGGGCTGATCTGAGCTCCAGTTACATCAACTCTAGTAAAATACCTGTGTCTAAAATTGTCCTTTAGAACTCTGGCTGACTGGCACAGAACAATCCATGTCCATACTTTTAACTTTACTTCTCTTTTAAGGATGACCATGCACAGACTACTGAGAGTTCCTGCCCGCTGCTAGGTCCTAGGGGGAGTTCTAGATGTCCCAGACCAAAATTATGCTGGTCTGAAGAATACAGCAGTACGTACAGTCAGGGTCTGGTAGCCATTGGTGTTCCCTCATCTTTATTAGGAAAGTAGCTATAGACTATGAAAGTTTCTTGCTGTGTCCAACAACTTTCCTTGGCCCAGATTCCTTATATCCAGTGGGAACTAAGCTGAATGATTTCATGTCAGGCAGGAGCTGAGAGAACTCCATGTTCCCTCAAGGACCCAGGTGGAATCCATCGTGTATAAGGTGGATAGACAGCACTGCTTTCACAGAGATAACTGTCTCTTTCCAGAATACATGGGAGATTTAGACTGACAGCTCCCTGATGTGGGCACCTCTTGCTTATGCCTGCAGTAAGCCAGGATGAATCTGGGGCTTTCTGTTTCCATTCTTTCTCAAGGGAGTGGAAATGTATGAGCTCAAGTGAAGTTTGAAGCTCAGGAAGTTGTGGTCCAGTGTATTTTAAGTCCTCAAAAATAGTTCAAGTTCTTCTATCAGACTCAATTTTAAGCCATACATTTTTAATCTAACAAGTCAGAAACCCTGACATCATCCAGACTGGAGGCAAGATCAATGTAGTCTCATACAGACTAAGAAAATTGGGTGTTCATAAAAATTGATGATTAATAAGTGGTGTTTACCATCAACATTGCATGAAATACATAAAAAGAAGGACAAGTAGACTTACATTTATCTAATTGTGTATGACACACACTTTCTAGCAGGTGTCCAGATTTGTATTATCTCCCACTTTAAGGTGGGTAATGCAGTGGTTTAATGCAATTAGAAATGCTTAGCTATTTCTCTGCATGTCATCAGCAGCAGACAAGGGTTGAACACCTTCACTGGCCCATAAAGTTCAGGAATATCTTAAAGCCACAGGACACATTCATACATGTTTTGTCCTGTACTTCTAATGAACAAAAAGGAGAAGGACTATAATACCACAAAGTTGAGTCAAAGACAGCAAGAGGCCCTTGATTTTTGGTTTACTTTCCCTTGTTTTAGCATTTTGGTTCTTCTAATTTAAGTGGCCTATGAGTTTCAGGACCAAAAATAATGGGAGAAGAGACATCTGCCTGATAGTCTGACAGTAAAATATTATTAATAGCAATACCAATACAATCACTGCTCACACTGGAGTCCACTGATTTATCTTCTAGATGGGTAAAGAGTCACAGGGCAAGGCTAAGTGCCTTTTCCAATGAGAAAACTGTCTGGACTGCCAGAGCTCTCAGTTAGCTGCAGGGAAGGGAAGAAGAATAAATCTGTTCAACCCTCTACTCTGAGAGTGCCTTTGGTTTAGAAAAGAGTGTTTGTGGGAGCAGAAATAAGTGATCCCTGACACTTTGCCTGGGAGGAAAGAAATGGGAGAGTAGGAGTGGGGCAAGCACTGGCCTAACCTCCTCCTGTTTTAGTGCTCTGTAGTGTCCTTGCATGATGGATTATCCTTTTCTTATCTGTCTGCCTGGTCTTCAGGAGTCAGGAGACTGGCAGTGGGAAAATACAAGACTAATTTAAGCAGCAAGGTATTTTAAAACTGAAGGAAAAATAGCAGCATTGAGATTTTAATTCTTCTTCTGATCTTAGAAATATACAGCATTCTTCTCTGTTCAGAAGGTCCCTTTTATTACAAAAAGAAAAGCAAAACATAATCCTAGGAATTAGGGCTTTGGGAAATATGAGATATTTTGAGAGTGGGAGTCAAAGACTGCAGTTGCTAATCCTGCACACACGTTGCAGATGTGTTACCTACCCTGTATGAGGAGAAAGACAAAGCCTATGAACTCGTATCTCTCTCTGATTTGTGGAGGTTAAGACCCTGGTGCTTCTGCAATGAAATCTGGGCATGGAGTCTCTGTACCCATTAATCCTACTATTGAATTTAAAGTCTTCCTGGATTTCAGGCCTCAGTTTTCTGCAGTGAGCAATCAAACAGAATATCCCTCTATAAATCCCTGCTGACATGGCTCTGGATCTTTTTAACCCTCCAAACTGAGATTCTCCACTTACAGTATCCTTTTGCAATTTTCTGTGAGGCTTTTGGCAAATCTCAACCTCTAATAATAAGACAAGATGAAAACTCCAAGCAGCAACTCTGGTTATTGTGAAATTATTGGTACAAAGACAAGATTTTATTCTTATACCACTGGCTAGAAGAGAAATTGCTGCTAGATGAAATCCAGCACTACCTGTACTTTCCAAACACATTGTGGGTAGAGAGCATTTCCATTTCATATCAATATCAAATTCAGAATTGTCCTTGTTTTATCTCTTTAGAGGGTTCAGAAAAAAATAACTTCTTAGTCTCAAAGCCTTCCTTTCTCTCTCTTCCACTCGGGATCTTCTATGTGCAAGAACTTTTCTCATGCTTGAAAAAACTCTTCATTTCTCTGTCTAACACATTGCCTTAAACCTCCCTGACAGTTGCTTTGCATCTTGGTTTTTTATGCTATTTGCTTTCAGCACATGATTTACTGCCAGAAGGACCAGGGTTCTCAGCCATCTACTACAATAACAAAACAATACAGAAGAAAACAAAGCAAAAACAAACTCACAATTTACAAATAGCTGAACTTTCTTTCCGGTTTCATTCTGTGTATTCATCTGTTAATTTAAGAGGAGAGACCTCTGACACAACAAGAAACCCTGTAGGGACAGCTGCTTCCACAGCCCTGACAACCTCAGGAGGTCACTAAAGGACACATCCCAAAATATGAAGTGTCTATTGCAAAGAACTGATGAAGCATCTCGTTTCTAGTGTCCTCACTCCTCCTGAGCCTGATCCTTTACTGCTGACTGCAGTTAAATAAGGGTCAGATTGTCTGCCATTTACCCAGATGACCACTTGGCTCACGCCAAGCACACCCCACACAAAGGACTGAGGCAGATGGGAGCTCCAGACCAAGTGTGTTTCCTTCCCTGGAGCTGCACGTTGTGATAAAAAACCAACCAACCAACCAACCAACCAAAAAACACTAGAGAGGGAAAGAATAAAAATTATAACAATATGCAAGAGATTCCATTCTTGATTCACTCATCAAGTCAACATAATAATAATAATTAAAAAGATTGCCTGGATGTTTTTTTTTTTTATTTTCCCCTAGATAAAGGTAGGTCTATTGTGTGTTGAAATGCCACTGCCAACTGCAAAATGTTAAATGTTATGAAAAATACTTAGACCCAGAAAGAACAACAGTTTAATTTTTGTTCTCATTGATTTTCCTAGTTAATGTTAGTTGGCAGAATTTAGGTTAAATTTACAAATAATTAAATGATTTACACTCAGGCCTGCTACTTAGGTGCTTTTTTTGTGGTTTTGTTTTAGTTTTTTTTTTCTTTTTTTTCAGATAATATACCAAGCTAAGCCCTTTTGCCTGTCTCTGAGGAGTAGGAATATGATTTTCACCTCCATCACACAGCCAAGCTGTTGATGGATGAGTTGATCTGAAACAGCCGAGGAAAACTGAAAACTTGGACCTCATAACTTCACAAATGTACTAAATGAAGCTTATTTAGATAGAGGCACCAGGTTACCTTTCAAGCAGAAATGGAGACTGGACAGCTGGACAGCCACCACCGCTTCTCAGCTGTGCTGGACCCAGGTTAAGCTGGCTCCCCTCTTGCTGTTGCTAGGGGGCTGAGAAACTTCTATTTTTTAAAACCTTGTCTTCTCCATGAGCAACTTTACTCTTTCAGTAAATTACTGACAATTTCTGGAAAGAGCCTCTGGGCAGAGACGACACCTATGTGCCAGCAAAAGGCCGCCTTCATCTGTCTTACACCGTTCTACTTGAGGACAAATTCTGGTTTCAGAACATTTTGTTGTTTTATTTCATTCTTGATTGCAGGGCATACTTACACAAGGCCAGATCTTAGTGTCTGGAGTGTTTATCCACTCTCCTGAAGGCCTAATTGCTTGTTAGTCACCTCCTAATTGATTGCTGTGGAATAGTGACTAGGACGGCTCCGATAGAGGATAATGACTTCAGGTGGGATGTACGCTAGAGAGCTTGAGTAATATCAGGCATTCATGTAAATCACTCTCTTGATAAACAGGAGTCAGGTCAGGGCCAGCCTGGGGAAGGCGTGGTGTGGTGGGGTGAAGGACCTTTCACTGATCATTTGACCATGAGAGCTGAATGACAGCTCCAGGGGCAACTGGACCCTCAGTGACATCTGTCTGTACGGACAACTGCTTTCAACATCTCCTTCTAACTGTTTTTAGGGGTTTTTTTAACACTGCTTGTACCACAGGCTTTGTTTGTTTATGGCCCTTGTCCAAGGCCCAAAACCAAAGGAATCTGCCTTGTTTCCCCTGGAATTCTGTGTTGAGCTACCAAGCCAAGAGGGGCAGAAAACTGCTGCTGACACCAGTACAGGCAGAGATGTTATTTCAGGCACTGAGACAGCTCAAACTGTTTGTCCTCTGCAAACAGAGGAGCTCTAGGCAGGAGTGAAGGACCATGTGGACATGGCAGGCATCGATGCTCACAGGGAGCTCTGCCCTGGTGAGCTGTTCACCTTTCCTGCTGCAGCTCCATGGCTGGGCTGGGAGCAGTCCTGAGGAGAGGGAGTCAGGCCCTGTCTCCAGACAACTGTCAGCATCCCCACTCCCTGTACCTTTTGAGGGAGAAAAATCAGGAGTGGAAGGGAGAAGGTAGGCCTGGGAATAGGGGCAGGGGACAATGCTTTAATTTTGCCTTTTTTCTCACTAGTTGAATCTATTGAAAGTGACAATAAATTAAATTACTTTTCCCCATGTCAAGCCTGTTCTGCCCATGGTGGTAATTGGCAAGTGAATCTCCCCATATATATCTCAAACCATGAGCCTTTCCAGTTTATTTTGTCTCCTGTCCTGCTGAGGAAGGATGATGGAGCAGCTGGGTGGGTATCCAAGGTCAACCCATCACAGTCACAGCCCCTGTCTTGCAACCTGAAGCTCACTATAATTTGACACAAGAAGCCTGTTCTCTATGAGCCCTTGTTTAGCTCTTAGTCAGCTATTATAAATTCATAGTGCATGCATTATGGTGTATAAACATAACCATGAGATAAAAAAATATTTTATTAAAATAACTGCTAAAATGGGAAAAACAAACCAAAAAAGAACCTTGACAAGTGTCTGGCCTTTCTTCAGCTTGAGTGTCTCTGCGTCGATAAGCTTGTTCTCTTTTTGTAAAAGAATCTAATGCTTGAATAAAAGACAACCAAGATCTAAAAAGCCTGACTCACTGTCTGAGATCATCATCTTGCCTCCCCCTTACTCGTTGAAGACAAGTAACTATCTCTGGTTAGTGACCCAGGCCACATAAAGAGTGAAGTATTATAGCAGCGATCAATTGCTTTTATCAATTATATTTTTTTTATCACTTCAGAGGAAAGTTAGACAAACTTAAAAAGGCTATTTAGCTTGAAGTAGGCTGAAGTTAGGGGTGATGTATCTTACCCTTAGCTCCTGCCATAGCCAAGGAGGACAACAAGGTAGACATTTTGGCTGGGATAGAGGGCAAAACTCACACCATCTGGCTATTTTAGATGCAATGCAGGATGTGATGCTGCATGTACCACAGGTACCTACAAGGAGCAGTTTCAAACCCAAGTTACCTGCCAGCTACATACAGGGATCCACAGAAATATGCCCACGGGTGTCAGCACTCCTGAAAGAAGTGACCTGCTGCAGTGCAGAGGCCTGGGCACTGCAGCTGGTTTTAAAATGGGATCTTCCTGCAGGACTGTGGAGTCTTAAAGATGTCTGGAAGACTTGCAAAAATTATCCATTCAGGTAAGACGCTAAATCTTACAGAAGGTAAAGGGGAAACTCATATGGATGCTTTAATAGCTCTCCCTTAACACCTCTTTATCTTTAGAGGTCTAGATAGCACTGTAAATCTTGTCTGATAGGCTTACAACCACACAGGGAGTTGGGTGTGATAGTGCTTCAGCAGCAGCTAAAATTAGAGTGAATCTTTGTTTTCTCAGTCATCTCTGAACTGCTGTTTGACTATCCATTTAAATTTGAAGAATTTAAACTTGCAAACTGCCGTTTGCCTTGCCTTTGCACTGGTTTAGCAGTGCTAAAAGTTGATACCTCCACAGCAAATGGCAGCCTGAGCCCTGGTGGCCAGGGAGTCCAAGCAGACTGAAAGTGTGTCCATTTCCTGCATGGAGGAGAGAACAGTGATATCAGTCTCCCAGGCTGAATGAGCAGATGCCCATTTACAGATGAGAAAATCCAGGATAAATGAGCACATATGCTGTGGCCAATAGCCACTGCTTTGTTCCCAGCCTGTGAATGTGCCAAGCCTATCCACAGCACCATGGAGAAGTTAATTCATGGCTACAGACAGCAGATGCTGAGGCATCCTCCACTCCCTGAAGCCTGTTTATTTCTCATCAAAAGTAAAGCCTGTGCTGTGCAAAACCCGAGATTCCTGAGACAGAAGGTCTCAGCAGGTATGGCTTAAGAAAAAGCTCCTGGTTCAGAGAGCACCTGGCTCCAGAGAATGCAGCACAGCTTCTTCAAAACCTTTTTGTCTTTTTTTCTTCGTTATCATAGGCATCGTTTTAACATCTGCCTGCACAGAATCAGAAGGTATTTTGGTAGAATAATGAATATAGCTTCATGATAATCCATCAAGACAAACAGCAGTTCCTTTTTCAGAGGCAGAAGAGGAGATTTGGAGTGAGAGCACAAGGGAAGATGCAGACACCTCCAGGATGAGCACATGGAATCCATACAGCCACCATAGGAGGCACAGGATGGAGACACACATCCTAGCAGTGACCAGTTTAACTTGGCCTCTGTTTCTGAATCTCAGGGGTGGGGAGAATGACCTTTTCATCTGGGCAAGATTGCTCTAGGTTCTTTGTGGCAGAGTGAAACTGAGACCTGCACTTCTTCCCTTCTCCACTGAGATTTGTACTTTCCCATAGGTTCCTGCCTCCAGGTTCCTCCTCCACAAGGAAACTGCTGTGCTGTGGGATGCAGGTCAGCACAGCACAAAGGATCCCTGAGAGGAGCCTGTCCTCTGCCCACGCTGCCAGAAGCATATCCTGGCTGCCCTGGCTGAAGGCGTGTGGCTGTGTGTGCTGCTGCCGCACCTCGACAGCTTGTAGACACTTTCTATTTTTGGCCATGTGCTCCAGCCGTTCCCCTTCCAGCTCCGTTGCACCTTTAACCCAGAACTGAGCTAAAGGATAGAAAAGGATTATCAAGATCTGCCGGTCATAAAGGCTGCATTCTGATACCTGCAGTTGCTTTTTAAAAGGAATATGTAAGTACTCAGTGACACTGCCTCTTTATCTCTTTTTAACAGCAGTTTTCTTAGTCCTTGTTTCTCCTCATTTTAAATAGCTTGGATTTGATATTTTTCCCTTTGGTCTTTCCCTTCTGTGTGCCAGAACTGAATTTACAGCTTCTGTTTGTGTCACCACAGTCTATTACTGTAGAAAAGTGGGACCTGAACGTTGGCCTTTGCTCACATATAATTGTATCAGACCATTGTTTCATTAAATTCACCCATATTTGTTCTTAAAAAAACATCAGTGAATACCAATACATAAATAATTTGTAAATCATAAGAATGGATTGGGTTGGAAGGGATCAAAAAGATAATCTAGTTACAACCACCCCTGCTGTGGGCAGGGACACCTTTCACTAAACCTGGCAGTACAGAGCTCCTTCCAAGCTGACCTTGAATGCTGCCAGGGATGGGCCATCCACAGCTTCTCTGGGGAACCTGTGCCAGGGCCTCAACACCCTCAAAATAAAGAATTTCTTCCCAATATCTAATCGAAACCTACTCTCTTTCAGTTGGAAGCCATTCCCTCTTGTCCTGTCACTACACCCTCTTGCAAATAGTCTCTATCTTGTAGGCTCCCTTCAGGTACTGAAAGGCTGCAATTAGGTCACCCTGAAGATCACTCTTCTTGAAGCAGAACAATCCCAATTCTCTCAGCCTGTCCTCATAGCAGAGGTACTCCCTCTCCAATCATCTTGGTGGCCTCCTCTGAATTCACTCCTCATCCTCAGGTGGAATCTTCCTAGTGTCTGGTTACTGGACCTGTGTGAATTTTCTCAGACCCAGAGGCATGGATTTCATTTGTTGTACAGTTATTCATTTATTTATGAATCTAAGAAGAGCTGATGAGGACCATGTCCTACCCTCAGCTGGCAGAAGGCAGTTGAGTGCAGCTGAAATCAACTCAATTAATTGATAAAATAACAGCTGAGGACCAAGCTGGGTGAACCTCTGGGAATGCATACTGGAAAAATGTTCTTTTGTCTCATATCCAAATTTCTACTTCAGTTTTATATTAAAGCAGACAAACTTTCTGAAGCAGTAGACATGAATTGGGAGGTTAAGATATTAACCATTACAGTGTTTTTCAGAACACTGAATGTTTCTGGACTTCACCTGGGCTTCTCCCTGACCTGAATTTGGAACTAATTGAGAACTACTCAGAAACAGATATTGTGGCTGGCTTTACTGTAAGTACTTGTATCCTCAGGGCTAGAGAGATCTGCTACAGTCCGGAGAAGTGGGGAGCCACATAAGGGGAGAAGTATTATCTGAAAATCAGGTAAAACTGCAGTATCTGATGTTTGACCTATGATGCAGGGAGAGGCTGGTTGATCATTTTCGTTTGGTAGAAAAGGAAAGTAGGACTTGTAATGTCAAGGCTGATTAGGCAGCTGTGAGTAATCAAAGGAAGCACTATTGTGTTTAAGATCCTGGGAATGTAAATATGAAAAAAGGGTGGACAAAATCATCCTCAGCTGTAAGGAAGACAGGTTATTCATGCTGGAGCTTAGCAATGTGCTACGTTCCAGGGGGGGTTTGGCTGTTCTCCTCATTACATCCTGGTGGGAAGGCTGGGAAGGGATGGGGTGGTCAGCAGGGCCATGTACAAGAGAGGGTCTCTCCTGGCCATGACACAGGAGGAGCCTGCACTGATGGATTCACACACACGTACAGACTCTTTAACCCTGTGTGGCATCAGAGCCAGATCTCCCCACAAAGGTACACTAAAATTCCTTGCCTGCTCTTTATTAATCCTTGGTTTTGGGGAACCAGCTTCATTTTCCAGTTACTAAAAACTGTTTCATCCTACAGGGATTATTTCTATTCACGAATTCAGGATGTTCCTTCATTTGTATCTCATAGCCTAGAAAATCAATTAATTGTATGAACCTCAGCATTTGAATGTTTTTTTAGGTGCTATGGTGAACTGAATCTTTTGTCAAACTCTTGTAAAAAATTGTTACCCTTGAACTCTGCTCTGTGTGAGAAAGACAAGGGAGTGAAATGAAATCATATGTTCCATGTAAGCAACAACTCTTTGGTACATTAGCAATTCAGAGATTCAGTAAGGGATTTTAGAAACTGCAAAACTTTCTCATGAGACTTTTTTTACAGTAGCTGTTGGAGCGATACCACAGAATTCTTAAGACAGGGTATACTTTACGTTATTAACAATGTAAAAGCAGCATGACCTCACTAATTTCTGGAGAGATCAATAAGATTTTTACATTTGAAGGAGAAAGGTGAATAAAACCCAAGAAGAAGCAAATATAAACCAGCAAAGAAAAAGCTAAAAATCAAAATTCCTTAAGTTTATTGTCTGACAACCCCCATAGAGTCGCAAAGGAAAAAAATGCGTAAGTGCTTGCTGGGCTTTTAATAGTTATTTTATAATTAACCAGTCAGATGAGACAGTTAAATTCCAAACTGAACATGCATTATTATGAAAATCAGAAAGTGGGTAAAAAAAAGAGATAAAATATAGCAATTACCCTTTATTTTTATGCCAACAAGGCTTCAAACAGAATCCTACTGGAGAGATAATTTTTCAACAGAAAGATAAGATTTTATTGCTTCCAGGCATTTATTCTAACCCTGAGTACTCTCTTGCTCACACTGTTTTGAATCTACCTACAACAGAGACTGGTGCAGTAGGGTGGTTCACAGCTCTGGCGTTCAACTCCCTCTCTGCAGTCTTAAACTCCTCTTTCTGGAGGCTACACTACAGCAGGAGCTCATATGGTCTCAGACCAATGTGGTAGCCCTCATAAAGATTTATTTCCTAGCCCTGATGCAGGAGTATCAGTCTGCACAGCTGAAGACCAGCTTGGCCTTGGTCTGCTATCCAGTGGTCGTTCATATGGGCAGAGGCAAAGGGTAGAACTCAATTGCTATAATACAAAAAAAAGTCATCATGGAAAGAGGAGGGATCCACACAAGCATTCTTGATGCTCTGTTGAGGTTCTTCTACAGATCAGAGGTTATCTCAGATGCCTGGATCGCAGACACCTCTGCTGTGCTGTGGACAGGTATTTATAGTTCAAAGGGACTGGCATAGCAAGAACCCAGCCCCAGTGCTGGTGTTGCAGATACTCTTGACTCATCTGCCTTCTGACTAGTCCAAGGGAGACATTTAATGTCTTCCTGGTCTGAGATTTTTAGATTATTTTCTTTGTTTCTCTGTTAAAATTGATTTTGGTACCAGCTGTGAGCACTCAGCATTTGAGTAAATTAGACCCTGGGATCTGCTGTTTGACTCCTTCCCAGTAAAAGAGGAGCTCAGAGAACAATGTCTTCTGAAGTGTTTTTGTCCAGCATCACATGAAATCTATAGCAGAGGGAAGTGGAAAATCCAGTTTTTCAGTTCCACCTGTCATCCTACTGAGACTGCCTTTCTGTTGCAGGAAGCAAAGGAGATTCTTGCAATAAGCCCAAAAAATTATTCTCCTGTATGAGTTTGGCTCAATTCAAGGACAAGGAAGCAAAATAATTCATGATCAGGTATTTAAATATGGTACTGTATTGCTTATACACAAATCACCAGGGCCATATTGACTGTGATGTTTCCTTATTTCTAAGTGCTTTACTTTGTACCCTCAAGCATTCATCAGTCTGCATTAAAGTTATTTCTGTACAGGCAAGGAAGGGAGAAAGCTATTCTAGTTTAATTGCTTCTACCGTAAGGACTGATATGTATAAAGCATATCAAGGGAAAATTTATGTCTACCAGAAGTCTATAGGTAGTTCAGGGCACAGGCTTTTTGAGCTTAGGACTCCAGTGCTCTACATCATGTATAGACATTCACGCTCAAGCAAAATAATCATCAGCTGTGCAGTAGATTGCATTGCGATATAAGAAATTATTATGTTTTCATTCTTAGTTTAGAGACATGGATTTCTAAGGGCCTTTGGGCCTGGTTTCCAGTTTTACTTTTTCTGTCTGCTTGTCCCATCATGAGTTTCTGTTAATACACAAAATTATGTACTTTTGAGAGGATTTTACTGTATAAAAATAAATCTATAAAAATGTAGGGATGCAACTCAATATAGGAAAGAGTAAAAATAGCACAGCTTCACCCTTCTGTGAGGCTAAATTTCAGGAAGTGTAAGAGAGATATTTTAGCTGCACTACTTTCTATAGAAAACGCTAGTAAATACTGCCACAGTTCTGTGAAAGCAACGCTTCGTCCTGGCTTGAAGATAGACACAATTAAGTGACGTCTTCCTGATCTCATGGGTGTGATGCCAAAGAAGACACTGAATAGCTTTTAGAGCCAGTAACATGCCATGTGTCAGTACTTTTGGTTAGGCTGTCTCAGGTGTAACCTCTCAGTGCAAGAGCACGTTGCAGATTCTTGGGTCAGCATTAGCTGAATGCCCCTGCCCCAGTTTCTGAATATCCTGAAAGAGGGAGAGGTGGAACATTCACAGCTCTGCTGCATCCATGGCCAGTAATATGAATGAGAAATTAACAGACCATGGCAGGTATATTTACCATGCTGAACTACATACCTCCTTTGTGAGAACAACCTCCTCCCAGGGCATTTAGGCTTCTTCTTCTCACATGGTCTTCATTCTTTTCCACTTGCTTCCTTTTTTGCTTTTTTCCTTTTTTTCTTTTTTCTTTTTTTCTTTTTTTTTTTTTTTTTTTTTTATNGAAAGAGAAATGATGAAATTAAATCTTTCTCAGGCAGTTATTTATAGCAACAGAAAGGAGAAATGCCATTTGCAGGTTACATAGCATAACAGAATACGTGATGTTGGAAAGGACTATATCCCATCCCCATGTCTGGTGCTTCTTCGCCTTGTGCTCAACTTGCTGCTCTTTGTCAGTGTCTGGGGAGCCCAAATGGGGTTTCTTCCATTCAGTGTCATCTACCAGCTCGCAGGGGATACGTTCCCTCTCCCCAGCTTGGCTCTTTTAGAAGAGGCAAAACCACATCAGCCTCAGCATCACACCCTGGAAACACTACTTGTGACCAGAGGTTTTCATAAACCTCGCCTGTTTTACTGAGGTGATCATCCCCCTGTGAGTTCCCAGTGTTGATGCCCTATCTGGCATCACTGATCATCCAAGTTCCCTTTGCAGGGAAACAAATTACACTTCCCAAAGTGAAATTTCCAAAGTCACAATCACCCCCTGGAGTGAATCACAGCTCACTCCAGTGAGCTGATCATCTGAATCCTTCACATTTTCATTACTGTAAATTCCTTAATGAAAACTTTAATAAAATCTGTGAAATCTAATAGCAGTGTACAAAAAGGATGAAATTTCCAATTTGGGAGAAAGCGGCCTCATTTTAATCCTGGCAGCAAATATGAAAAATGGAATTAAATACAAAAGAAAGGAAAAGTAAGAAAATGTGATTATATGTACTCAACAGAGCTAGAATCCATATAATATTTCTAACTACTTTTTGTTATACTTCTCTGGTGAAGGGCAAAAGAGGTTGGCAGTGTACTTTGCAAACAGTCTGGCCAAAGGGCATCTGTTATTTATTTCTACCAAAATGCTACTTGCAGGGTAAGAATTTAAGTAATGGCAAACACAGCAGTAAAAAAATTGTAAATCAATGTATATAGTGACTTACTGCAGACATAAGCTCTGTCTTTGGAGAGAAAAAATGTATTCAGTAGGTAGGCCATTGACCTATGTTAGAGCCTTCAGAAAATAAAACTGTCCAGAGATTATTTATTTTGCTTTATTCAAAATTTGTTATTTGATATCAAATGAGATCTTGGACTTAAGCCATACTCATTCATTCCCTGAACTTTCTCACATATATACCTTCTGCTTACACCTTTACTGCAGAGAGGAACTCTCCACTTCAATGTTTTAAATTAATTTTTCCAGAACAGGCAATACTGCACAACATTCAGATTTGTGTTCCACTGATTTAACAAGGACATGAGCAATGGCCAGAGGCAGTGTGTGACCTAAGCAGATGAGATTGTCAGAACCAAATAAATGAGATTTGTGGTAGTTTGTTTGTTGGGGGTTGTTTTGTTTTGTTTTGTTTTGTTTTCTTAATGACTATTTTGCTACTGCAGGTAAGAAAATTGTAAGACAGGAGACGTACTTTGGAAAACAATTGCTGCTGCAGACAAGAAACCATCAGTGCAGTGCGCATGTACTACAGATTTCTTTCCCAAAGCCCTGTTCTGTTTCCAGTGCTAGTTTCGTGGACCTTCAAATCACACATTACAAAAGAGAGAGAAAAAGTTTTAAAAAATGGTGCAAGCACAGACATAAAACCACTTAAATAAAACTCCATTCATATATAATTGTGAGTTCTACTTTACTATTTCACAATGCCTAAACCCATATAGGCTGAAATACTTATAAAATATCTGGATCAAATATCCCAGGAAAAGTTCAACTACTAATTAAAAAAAAAAAAAAAAAGAGGTAACAACTATGGGGGTAAAAATAAGGAAGAAATGATCCTGGTTTTTAAATTTCCTTGTCTGGAAGAAGTCCCGCCATCTGATTGTAAGCACCTATACTGGGTGCATAAGATAGAACATCTTTCCCTGGAGGTGAAAAGGTCTATAAAGGTGAATGGACTCTTTGGTGCTGGACAGTACATACATCTTGAACTATAGCTCTGCATCACCTGTTGGAATAGGTGACTCTTCTCTCTTTGTGTATAGAGCCTGAAGGCAGGAGGATTTCCCAGAGTGGACCACTGAGTTTGATGTCTAATGTGAGGAGGTGTGAATACCCTTATTTGCATGGATGAGGCCCAGCTGACCTACTGTAAACTTCCACATGACCTGGTTATCTCTAGTGTTTGCACAGGCAGTGAGAGAAACACGGTACCACATGCCTCACACAAAAAGGAGGAGTCTGAGAGTGAACACAGAAATTTTGTTTCGAAAATACTATGTCTCTCCATTCAAAGAATCAGGAATTTTAGTTATTTTTAAATCAGAGATATATTTATTTTATGGTGTGCACAAGTTTAGCATAAGCTAAAGTTAAGTGGTGTGCACAGCTGAAGTCCATCCTACATACCCAGAATTAAACTCCCCACCTAATCTTATCAAACTTTTATTAGCTGGTTTTCAGGCAGGTTCCAATGTAATTAGAAACACAAATTTCCAAAGAGTTATTTATTAACTGTGATCTTTGCACTGTTGAACAAAACCTTTACTGAAAAATATGTTACCCTTTTCTACTTCCATTGTGAGAAAAAGACTTGGAAACTGCAAGTCTGTTAATGCAGTGATAATATATATTAGCCTTGTTTTAAATAATTATATATAAGATGTGAAAATATTCCAGGTTAATTTCTAAAATAACTGTGTGAGAGCTCTGCCCAAACAGAAAACTAAATAATAACTGAGATCATCCACAGGTTCTGTTAAAGTAAAATTTTCAAATTTGGATACCTAAAGGGTGGTATAACATTCACATTCTGATAACTAAATGATTTATTGAAGTACTTAACAATTTCAGCTTTTTAAACATGATCCATCTGCCTGAACACAGGGATATTGCCATTTGAGACATGCTCCCAAGGCCTCAGAGTGAACCTAACTCCTATGCCACAAGGTTTATGAGGAACCCTGCTGTCCCAGCTGGACACTGGAAACCCAACACCACAGTCCCAGGCTGGGGAAGTGACCCTGGTCTATGGAGGCAACAGAGAACAGAGGAAGGTTTTCTCCTAGGACCTGGAAATCACGTCCCTCTCTGTTGATGCCATTCTGTAAGCAAACAAGTCAGAGAAGTTTAACCTCAGCTATTGGAGTAATGCCCTTAATGGAGTAATGCCTTAATGTAAGGCACTTTGGAACTCTGTGTGGTCTCTTATACTAATGGAGATTGCTGGTCACATTTAATGTCTTTAGTAAAACATCCAGTCTCTGTGGGATTGCAATTATGCATAAAGAAGCCAGAGAATGAGCAAACATCTCACTGCAGGCAAGTGAGATCAGCTCAAGTTCGTTAGAGGGAATGGGTAAAGGGGCTACAGGTACAACAATGTGCTGCACTTTGCTACCAGGAATATCTCATTCATCTGTGTTATCTCCCACCACACAGGGTACCCAGACCCCACAGGTCCCAATATCAGTCAGAACGGTGCCTTTGCTGGTTCCCAGGGATATTTGGATTCTTGAAGGAAAATGCTGAATAAGCCCAGTGAGTGCAATGTGTTCTGGACACAGCCGGCAATGTCCCTGCAGCAGTCCCAGGGCAGGTGTGACATTCATGTGTACAAAGATGTGCAGTCTCACCTGTCCTCACTGTGTCAGACCCACTAGTCACAAACTGCAGCAGATTTCATCAACAGAAAGGAGGGAACACTAATACTCAACCTGACATTAGTCAATCAAAGCCATGGCACTGAGTAGCACTCGGCCCTGTTCTTCCCCTAAGGATCCTGGTGTTCTTCCCCTATGGATTCTGCTTGTTCCCGCTCTCAAAATATTTACCAAAGACCTTTCAAAATGCTAAGTGATGAGTCTTAATGTATGTCGTTATCAGTATTTCCTTTATCCACGGCACTAATGACATAGAAAACTCCAAGGGAATAGGGTAATGTAACTTTCTTCTTACAAGGGTCAGGCTGGCTGGTCCCTCTCTTGAGATACCCTCCAGAAATTTGTTATTCTGCCTGCAGTTGTTTACATATGACATTTACTACCTTCTGTTTTGGAAGAATGGGTATTTTGAAGACAGAATGCATATTTTTGTAGATTATTTTTCCCCTCCCTTGCCCTCCCTTAGAATTTTCAAGTGTATCTGATTTGGGTCTGATGAATTTTATCACTCTATAAGTTACTATTTCTTTTCCTGAAATTTCAATATCTAAAAATGTTTCCTTCCCCATGCCAGTAAATAACAAATACAAGGTAAGTATTCTCCAAGAATTTTCCTTCATGAAATTTCTACAAAAAAATTGCTAAGCCTCTCATCAATATGCTTTTATTCCTTCATAGAACTCTTTAGCCCCTGATGATTCAGTGAAATTATTGATCTCTTTCAGACACCCTGATTTTCATTTGTTTTCACACCATTAGCTATTTATTCCTTGAAAGCTATCTTGGCCTTCCTAATTTTCTTCTTACTTAACAGCTGTTTACTTATATTTCTGTTTATTGGCTTCATTAGGGTCATATAATAAAGGATTTTTGTTTGACTCATTTTGCTATTTGGAAGTTGCCATTTAATCATGTCAGATAACTTCTGGCCTCCCTTCTGTTCCTCCTTTCCCCTTTTGTTTGTGCCTCCTAATTCCATTCTAAACTTGATCTGTAGAATGTTTTTTTTTCATAATTGACTTTGCCAGTTGCTTTATTTTTAGCTATGGAATAATTTGACTCATTTTACAGGTTTTTCTTAATCTTCTTTATAAAGTTTTGTGCCATGTTGCTCCTTTTGTGATTACTCCTGTGTCCTTGAGTGAAAAGGAATTAAGCTGTGTTAGCAGTTAATTCAGAGGCTCAGGACTCTGACTTGTGCTGTCTAAGAAGGGGGTCTCCATAAGAGACTCCCCTCAGTCCCAGAGCCTGCCCTTCTGAGGAAGGAAACCATCCAACCCCAAAATCAGAGCGGTTGAGAGAATGCCTAAGCTCCAGCCACTGAAGTTCACTCTCTGAGGCCTCAGTAAAAATTTACCTTCTTTGGTGTTTTAAGCTGCATCTTTTGACTACTGAACTATGAAATGAAATGGTTTAGTAATATTATCCTTCTATAACCCTGATAAAGGGTGGTAAGAGGTAACAAATAAATTACGGGAGGTCACCTCTCAAAGTCCTTTCATACTGGCACTTTCTGAATTATTTTCAATATGCTGCCTCAGATGAAAACAAAAACCTGGAAGAGTGAGGATGCCATTAGCAGGTCTGTGTATTCCACATCCCCTTCTGTGACCCGCATTTTAAAGACACTATCTACCTGCTGCCTCAACAATTTGTGATGTGGACATGATACACACCAAGAGTGTTAGGATGCAGTCTGTGCATTTCACTGAGCAAGTCTGTCTCTCTATTTCCAGCCACAGTTAGATTTGGTGGAAACTAGAAGGCATTATTTCCAATGAAAAATTAAAAAAATAAGCTCTGACCTCATGGGTGACTAAGGCAATACACTGCTTACTGCTCACATAGTGTAAATAAGATGATGTTGCTGTTCCCATCCACTGAATTCTTAAAACTGCATTTCTCCTTTCTTATGCTTGAAAAAGTTAATGGTCTTTTTCCTTTCTGTTTTGAAATGGGAAAATATGTGGTGATAGAGTCTCATAATGGTCATTCAGAATGACATGTTTGCTTACAGTAATTTGTGCAAATTGGAAATCCACTTTTCTCCTCAGGAAATGAAATAATTCCCAGTGTTGACACATGTTCCCAGACAGCTGAAATAAATGGACAGTTCACATTTCTTGGAACCATGCTGCAGGCTGCCTGAAAACTTATCTGTTATTACTTACAGGTAGTCAATCAGTTGTGAACCAGTGTCACACAAGGTGAATGAAGGCTTTGGAGTGGCTGTGTATCCGCTGGTGCCCTTACAAAGCCGGCATGAATCTGCAGAGAAGGCTGAGTGTAAGGCAGTGGAGCAAACCCCTTCCCCTCAGGCAGAGAGGGAGCCCTTGTCTAGGCTCACTTCCATCACTGTGTACTTGCCTTATGTAGTAATTTTGCCTGGTGTATGCAGAACATTGGTTCATATCACCATTACAAATTTCCTGATTCATCTGCTCCTCCCTTTCAGTTTAATTTTATTTTTCAGTCTCATGTAATTTATCTCCAAAGGTGAGTTTCATTACCATAAGTGGGAAATATTCTTAGCTGATTATGTCATATGTAAAACAGAAGACAAAAGCTAGTCATGCATGGAATCTTATTATTACAAACCCAACATGTGTCTGGAAAGTTGTTCATTTTCAGTCCTAGATTTCTTATTATTTTCACAGAGACTGTGTGGAGAATTTCCAAATGCAGGTGGTTAATGTAATTTGCCAGGTACTGCAAACAGTGAGGTTTGTTTATTTTAGAAAAACATTAGTTCTATTTCATACAGTTTCATCTACATATAGCCAATGTATCATGAATTTAGTAACTTCTTAATATACTTTAAAATCACTTTTTTTTTTCTGAACAGGAATAATGAAATGAAGAAGCTATGAAATCTGTAAATTTCATATATTTTCAGTGACATGTACTTAATAATTTTTATATTGTATATCATTAGCTTTTTAGTCTTGAATTACACTCTCCCTGAACATCAAAAAAAACAAAAAAAAAAAAACCCAACCCAGAAACAATTTTGTTGCATGCTACTTCTATTAATGAAATATGAGCATGATTATAATTTTATGCATTCCATGAGGGAGTAACAATAGTTCTGACCAAATATCTTCAGTATATTAGAAAAACTATTATAAATTATGCATAGTATAAATATAATTAAACATTTACCCAAAGGCTTCCTATTATGACTTTCAGACTCATCTCTCTCCTCACAGTCTCTGCCCTTCCCATATGCTTTCATATCTCCACACACAACAGGTTATTGATAAATCCGGGCTTTGCTTGGATTGCAGCAGCCATTGAGCACTGCCTCCACCCTCAAGACTCTTAACCAAGTACCACAGGTGATTTGGCTTTGACATGTAGATCGCTAAAATAAGGATATCTTGTTTTGCTTTGTGTTTTTAAACAAGGTAGCAAAGATAGCATGCTTTCAAAGTTAAGTGATAGCTCAGCTGTTCTGAACAGGGATTCCCAGGCCACAAGGACACGGAGTTTCCATCCATTGAGCACAGCACAATGGGCTCCTCTTGTGCCCCACACAAGCCAGTGAGTATTCTGGAAGCAGTGGGGAAAGGTGGATACATTTGATTCCCCTTGCTTTGCTCATAAAGAAGCACAAGGCTCAATGTAGGAGTCCCTGGGTGAAACTCCATAGCCTGTACTAAGCAAATGTTTAGTGTAGCTCATTGAATGGTCTTTTAAATGAGCAAAGAGACTGGCAGCATTTCTGTTCTTCAATACACAGAAGGATAAAAGGCATCTGTGCATATGAGCAAGAAATATATCCATCCTTTAAGAATTTATTACTCCCATACTTTGTGAACTGCTGCTTTCTGTATGAAAAATTATATTTATTCTTTACATACATAGAGGAGCAGATAGAAACTGGAAATGGAAATGAGGGAGGGCTTCCTACGTGTCTGACCCAGTAAGAATTACCTTGTTTACCTGCTGCAGTGCAGGGGTCCTAGTCTCCAGCACCTATAACTGGGAATAGAAATCATTGCAGATTGCAGCAGGACACCACCACAGGCAGGTGCAGCGTGGTGTCCTGAGTAGGATCACGGAAAGGACAGAAAGTAACAGGAAGATGTGCCTCTGCACACATCTCTGTCCACAGCCAACCAGACTCAAAAGGGAAATCTGCTGCATCTTTAAAAGGGAATTGTAGCACCATTTTATGGCCATAAAGGAACCAAAATTATGATCTGTCATTAAGAGACCAATGTCTCTCCCAAGGCTGCTTTTAGAGGGGGTCAAGACCCTCCTTTTTTGTTGTTTTTTTTTGCCTGGAGACTTGGATTAGTGTTAAGAAAATACTGATACTACTAATGAAAAAAAGTAAAAAATATTTTGAAAGTGTGTTGGTCTTTCCCACATTTTATTTTCACTAAGTTTAATTTCCATGTGATTTTTAAAAAGCACATAAGGAAAATCTTTATGCTCTAGATTGAATTGAAAAAATTTGAAATTGTTATACAGGGAAAGGTATTCCACTTTTGCTAGTAGTCCACTTTTGACAGGATTTTTACTAAATGATGGAATCAGTGTCATGCATAGATTGTAGGGAGAATTTTTATTTCAAAATGAAAAAAATGCAAACAAAAACAACAAAAAACCTCCCAAAGAAAAAACTGAACAAATAAACCTTGCAATCACAAATAGATTGTTTTTTTCCTGGTCTATTTAATTAGCCTTTGAGAAACTTTCTCTCGTTTTAAAATTAATTTTGTAAAAGAAATAGTGCTGATACTATTCCATAGAAATAAAAAAAGGAAATAACCAAATATTAAACCCCTCTACATCTAAAAAATCCAAGATAATTCCAGTTTTTCTTTCCAACCCTTCAATAACAAGCTCAGTAACAATGTCTAATTTCCATAAAGATAATATGTCACTTACTATTTGACATGACTGTTTTAATATCACCAGAGAATTGGCAAATTTGCCCTTCACTAAGGGCAAATCATGTCTGACAGGCTTGGTGGCCTTATACAAGGTTAAAAGTTAAAGGTTTAAAGCCTTGGTGGATGAGTTAAAGGTTAAAGCCTTGGTGGATGAGTGAAGAACAAGTGATGTCATTTACCTCCATGACATCACTTGCTCTTCCCTCATCACATTTAACACCGTCCCACACAACATCCTTGTCCAGAAATCTGGAGAGGGACTTTTTACAAGGATGTGTAGTGAGTGCTCACTACATGCTCACCTCAGGGTACTTTACCTGGAGTCCTGTGTGCAATCCTGAAAGCCACAATAAAAGAAAGACATAAAGCTGATAGAAAGTGTCCAGAGGGGGACTATGAAGGTAGTGAAGGGTCTAGAGGAGAAGCCTGATGAGGAGCAGCTGAGGTCACTTGGTCTGTTCAGCCCGGAGAAGAGGAGACTGAGGGGAGACCTCATTGCAGTTACACCTTCCCTGTGATGCAGAGGGGCAGGCACTGCTCTCTTCTCTGTGGTGACCAGTGACAAGACCCAAGGGAATGGCCTGAAGTTGTGTCACAGGAGGTTTAGGTTGGATATTAGGAAAAGGTTCTTCACCCATAGGGTTGAGGGGCACTTGAACAGGCTCCCCAGAGAAGTGGTCACAGCACCAAGCCTGACAGAGTTCAAGAAGCATTTGGACAATGCTCTCAGAAACATGGTGGGATTGTTGGGACGTCCTGTGCAGTGCCAGGAGTTGGACTCAATGATTCATGTGGATCTCTTCCAACTCAGGATAGCCTATGATTCTATGATTCTATTACCCCGTAACAGGACAAGGGGAAATGGCTTTAAACTGAAAGAGGGCAGTTTTAGGTTAGACATGAGGAAGAAATTCTTTAAAGTGGGGAGGCACAGGCACACTTGCCTAGAGAAGTTGTGGATGCTCCATCCCTGGGTGTGCTCAAGGCCTCTTTGGATGGGACTTTGAGCAAACTGCTGTAGAGGAAGGTGTCCCACCCCATGTCATATGGGATGGAATTTGATGATGTTTAAGGTCCAACATGAAAAATTCTACAACTACGAAAGATGTTTACTTTTCCCAGTGTTCTCTTATAACTGCAAATGCCTCCATGGATGACTTTTACATAGAAAATTTTCAACATTTAAACAAAGGAATGGAGGAGAGGGATCTAAACCCAAATGTAGTAAATATGAATCAGCCAATTGTTCACCCAGTTGAAGCAGCACGTGCTCTCCATATGCCCCCTACATGAGCAGTCATCCATACCCTCACCCCTCACTGGTGCTCTCTCGTAACCATCAGATCTAGCCCATGTGTGCTCAAATTTAAGTGAAAGCAGCTGTGGAACTCCAGAAATACTCCAGATGTGGAAGTCATGTAATTTCAGGCACTGGAATTCACAGCCCTGCTTTGATATAATGTGTCAGAAGCACTGTAAAACAGAGAGGGTAACTCCTGAATAATACAGTAGTTATCCCCTTACCCTGCCATCCTGCAAAGAGCCACACACATGAGGCACCTGAGCCTGTACCTAGTGCTTCTGGAATGAAAGAAAATTTACATATAAACTTCAGGTGTTTTGCAGAACTAAGCATCAGAAGCTGTATCTTACTGCCAGTATTTTTTAGTTAACTAGCTTCCCACCTGAGTACCTGCTTCCTTCTTTCTTGCTTCCCTTCCCTGTTTTCTTCCCTCCCTCCCTTTCTCCCTCTCTTCCTTCTTTCCATCCAGAATCAAACCACCACTGTGTATTCTTAAAGAACACTCAGTACCACAAAATTTATGTGGAGTTTGCTGATATATCAATAATGAGACCATCGTGTAGCTGAAGAAGAAAATAGAGACAACTTTGAAGATTAAATTTCAACAGGGCTGCTTGTAAATTGTTTCTCCAAGCCCATTGCACCACAGGAATGGAAGGTGAACTAGGACTACAACCGTCCTACCTCACCCCTTCCCATTGCCACTCCTGGGAATATTGTAAACACTAAAACTTTCTGTGTTGAATTCAGAGATTTCTCTTCCAGGTTGTTCTGTGATGAAAATTCAGCTGACTTGAGCTTGGATTAAAGAGGGGTGCAGTTTTGTTTGGAAGTCTGGAGAATACTATTTAAAGTCAACTGAGTTTTGTTTTAATAAAGCCCTTCCAAACCTGAACTAAAAGGGAGTGCTAAGAGTAACTGATAGGGCTTTAAGGACACTTACTGAATTTTAAGTGCACTTTCCTGTTCTTTCATTTTGCTTTGGAAATGCCACAGCTCTATGCAATTTACTGGAAAACAGCAATTAGGAAGGGGAATCCAAGGCACAGCAAGCTACCCAACTAGCCCAAGGCCACATGTGACCTGGTGAAGAAAAAAGCAAAACAATCAAACAAAAAAAGCAGTCCAGGTTTTATGTCCCCATCTCCTGCTGTAGCCACCAGAAATTACACCAGACCCTAAACATTCTCTTGTGTGTCTGTACTCCATAGCAAAGCACTTTAACTCTGGTAGAATCATAGGATAGTTAGGGTTTGAAGGAAACTTTAAAGGTTATAAACTCCAATCCTCTTGTAATGAACAGGGTCATCTTCAACTTAATCATGTTGCTCAAGGCCCTGTTCAACCCGACCCTGAATGTTTCCAGGGCTGGGGCATCTACCACCTCTCTGGGCAACCTGTGCCAGGGCTTTTTTTTTGTAAAAAAGTTTCTTCCTTATAACTAACCTAAATCGACCCTCCTTCTCCTTAAAATCATTATCCCTTGTCCTATCACAGCAGACCCTGCAAAAAAGTTGGTCCCCTTCTTTCTCGCAGGCCCTGTTCAAGTGCTGGAAAGCTGCTGTAAGCGCTCCCTTTTCCAAGCTTTCTCTTCTTCAGGCTGAACAGCCCCAATTCCCTCAGCCTGCCTTCACAGGAGAGGTGCTGCAGCCCTCTGGTCATCTTCATGGTCTTCCTCTGGACTCGCTCTGGCAGATCCATGTCCTTCTTCTGCTGGGGACACCAGAGATGGATGCAGTACTCCAGATGGGGTCTCCTCCAGCTATTTCCCCAACATTTTTTATTATGTCTTTTAAAATGTTTATTAGCTTCTGTCTCTGTTTGAAATTATTTTGTACCATCTGAGAAGTCTTATTTGCATAGGGAGATTTGATAGCAGGAGGGAACATTCTTCAGAACAGAAGCAGAGCTGACACGCTGGCGTGTCCTTTGCCGTGATTGGTGCGCCGCTGCTGAGTAGAAGAATATTTGTGATGCAACCATTCCTACTAGCAACTGACCTTTCTTCCTGATCAGTCCCTGTGCTTTTTGGCCTTTCTATGAAGCGTTGAAAAGAAAAGAACCCTCAAATGTCTTTTCTAGCAGAGAATCAGGAACTATCAAAGGACTCTGCAACGATGAGAAAAATCTAAAAATGTTTAACAGCAAAGAAAGCTGGCACAATATACAGTAGATTTCAGGAGAAAATACAGTGTGGGAAGAATAGAAAAATGATAAAGTGACACACACGCACATACACACACAAAGAAGTTTTAACAAGAAAAATTAAATGTTTGGGGAACAAAATAAAGAGAAGGGAAAGCCCCGGTTGTGAAAAATGGCATATATAAAGTATGTAAATTAATTACATTAAGATTTTACAATAAAAGAATTCTTTTTTCCTGGCCAGAAAACAGTTCATTGCAAGGTTAGTCAGTGCAGGTGCTATTCTTTATCACGCATCTCACATGTGTCTTTGAAAGTCTGCCCCAGCAGCAAACGGATACTGAGATTAAAGATTTGAGTGAAATATTGCACCGTGGTTTTGGTTAAGAAATCTGCCTTATAGACCAGAATGTGCCCAAACTCAGTTTGATCAAGATTCATTTGAGTTCAGGATTCTTTCCTCTGAGGAAAAAAACAGTTCAAGAAGCTTGGCATAACAGTAGAGGTGTGATGAAGCAATACTTTATAGCACAGGCCTCTGCAGTGATTTGTGTGAATAAAGTCTAATCCAGCAGACTGTCTCAAAACCTGCCAGCTTCCCTGGTTGTGGGACATAAGATTTACCACAATGTCAGAAATAACATTTGTCAACTCATTTATGCACTTATGGACTAGGGCCAGAGTCAAATACTTCAGAATAAGATGAAATAGCTCTCACAGGAGACAGCTATATGATAATCTGCCTGAGTAATGCTCTTATCCTAGATCTTAACAGTTAATGTTTGTCTTGAGCTTTGTATCATAAGGATTCATCTGTCTTTCCTCATCTTAGCTGTTTTCTTTACCGTAGCTATTCTGTGTCATATTATTTATAGGTACATACACTTCCTCCTTCCCTCTCTCTACATTCTTGGTCTGGTCTCAAACAGTTGCAGTGGAAATGTGTTGCATGTTGAAATGGTGTTCTGTGGGGGGAAAAAGTACATAGTTGTATTGGCTTTTCTCCCTTCAAAAAGAGACATTTGAGAATCTTCTGTTGCTGTTCAGAATGCCAACTTATTCTCACAGTCTAAAAGTTGCTGCTGTGGTTTCCTGTTATGTGGGGTGTCCTGTGCCCATGGCTGGCCCCTGTAAAGGTGAGTGGTAGCATGACTCCATGCTGTATTTATCATAAGCAGCTATTTTTCATAAAGACTAGTGAAATTTAAGGTATCAGCTAAATTTGTAGCTTAGCAACTCCATTCATGTAAAGACCTGCATCTGTGGCTCCAAGCCAAATCTAGATTTTTATGCAAACAGAAGAGAGCCTTTTATCACAGGGGGTTCATTATCTGACTGGTCAAGATGGAAGCAGAGCTGGTAATGCAACAGAAAAACATTATGATCAGAGACAAGTTTGGCAAAACCCTTGTTTACATCACAGATGACCTTTTATTTTATCATTTGACTGTCATTTTTTAACATTTTAGGGCAGAGTTTTGCTGGAGCAGCAGTAACCAGACAAAAACATAAAAATGTGAAAGTGGATGAAGGCTGAGTGAAGGGAAAAGGTGTGAGGTAAACAACTGAACTGTTAGGTGGGATGAAAGACGACAAAGTGGTGTCAGCTGAGGTGAGGTGACACTGCTGAGACACTCAGTCCTTCACCCTCATGTTGCCCCTGCCTTATCCCATTGATCTCTACATTCCCCATCTTACCCAGTTGGGCAATAAGACATCATCCTCTTCCTTGCTTATTTTTGTCCTGGGAGCAGGTGAGGGTACACACAAGGAGAAAGAGGAAGATATAACAAGGCTAGATCATGATTCCTCTTTCTCTTCTGTAGTCTGATATTTTTTTCTTAGCCAGCTCTGCTGTGTATGTGATGATACAAGAGCTACTTTTATCCATGTAAACTTTACATCTATTCCCCAAGGAGCATAATGACCCACTAATTTTAATATTAATCTCTCTCCAGTGGTGTGAACAAAACATGTCACGATGGAGGTTTTATTTAACCTCCTCACTATGGCTTGCTGCCACAAATTCCTCTGACATTCTCTGCAACGACAGCTGATCTCTGCTTCTCTCTCCCAAATGACTGCAGGCTTATAGGAGAAATCACAGTTTATTATTTTCCCCAAGAAAATGCAAAGGTTGATCCATGTGTTTAAAAGTACAGAGTGCCAATTACAAGTTGGCATTTTTTAATGAGGAAAAAGGGTTTAACTTTCTTCTATAACACATTAGCACAATTCCACAATTTCAAAGGTTTCATGAAACTATTGAGCAGAGCTGAAAATAAGACCGACTATCTTTTACTAGGTGTAGCTGCACACATGAGAATTATTTAAGCAGAGACTGATGACATGACTAATGTTCCATCCTGACAGTCTGCTCTGGTGCCTCCCTCTATTTTACTTCTAGTTTTAGAGCTTGTGAAGAAAATCAGTATTCTAAACAATGAAGAGTTCCTGAAAATAATCTCTGGGTCAGATTCCTCCACCTTTCTTTGCCTCTGTTTTCTTTCTGTCCCTTTGCCTGTAACAACATCAGCAGTTAATTTTGCTGATTTTTTAGTTGTTTGGTTGTTTGAATATTTTCATTTGGTTTGGTTTGGTTTGATTTTTATAAAGAATTTATATTTTATAAGAATAAACATAATTGTAGAGAACACAAATATTTCAGTTTGGAAATATTTCCAGGGTATTTATTTATTCCAGGTTTGAAATTTCACAGCATTGATACATGCGTATCTCCTTGCTGTACATCAGTGGGCTGTTTTATGTCTTGGCTGATGGATCATAGGGTCTTTATGAGTGTATTCTGGACCTTCCCAGCTGCAGTGATTCATGGGAGATGCAGTTTGTCAGAGAAAAGTGGAACGATGCAATTGGATCACAGTTTCTCTAAGGTACTCTGACAATATTCTGAAAAGCAGAACTTTCAGTTATTGAATCTTTGGGAAAATTTTGTGCTTCAGTGTTAAAGTTGCTCTGAAAAATAAGCATGACTTCCCCACTGTCTTGGGGTGACTTTATGACGTGTATCCCCTATCGCTGCTCTATGCCCAGAAATTAACTTTGTGCCTTTCTGTGCCTTTAAACTGAGCCTGAGAGAGGGGAGAGAAAAAAACCGAGCAAACTTTTCAAAACAATTGTTCAAGGACAGATACAGACTCCTTGGCTTTTGCAGCAGCGAGAGCTGAGGAAGCACCTTTCTTGCTTTTCAGCCAGCTTTCAACTCCTTTCCTCCGGAGGGAGACGGAGAGTTGAACTTTGTTTTCCTGGGACTTTGTTTTTTTTTGTTTTCTTCCCTTCTTCTCTTCTGGACTGTTTCAGCATCAGAACACACCAGGACAATTTTCCACAGAGGCCCCGGAGGTGGGCCCACAGCCTCGCCGACCCAGCTCCGAGGAGGAGGAGAGAGACCACACCTACAGAAGGACTCTGAAATCTTCCCAGGTTTCTCTCCACAGCGAGAGGTTTCATTATTTAGCATTATTATCCTTTTCCTGTGTGTTTGTTAAATAAATAGTTTTTATCTCTTTCACTTTCCTCCGAGGAAAATTTCTTTTTTCCTAAACCTGGTGGGGGAGGGGTGGTTGTAACCTGCCTTTCTCACAGAGGATATTTCCTCCAAATTTGTCCAAACCAGCACACCCACCAAAAAAAGCTTTTTGAAAATCCAATTTCCCATCAGCCCTTACAACCAAAAAGCTTAAATACAACGCTTTCAGCCACCTCTGCTTGCTGTGGCTTTTCACAGTGAGTGGATCACCAGTCTCAGCCACTGCTCTATAAATTACCACAGAGCCCTAATAAGAAAGACAGGCCCACAGAATTGCACAGCAAAATCTGGAGGCAGCCAGGCTTACCAGAGATTCTCTGTGGATAGAGGGATCCAGCTGCCCAGTCTGCACACAAGCCCTAACCAGGAGACAGTGAAGTCACAAATTCAGTTGTGCTTAACTCTAGATGTGCATGTTTTACAGAAAAAGCTGGAAGTTTAAAGCTCACTTCCACACAGTCAGTTTGGCGGATTACTTTCTCAGAAATCAAGAGGAGTCAGGCATTTATGTTAAACCTTTGGAATGCTTCCTTTGCATATTGAATAATTTTAGATACCAAAAGACCCTGTCCATCTGGAGTTAAGCAGCAAATCATAGACACAGGTCTGACCAGGACCCCTCTAATCACATCTGCTTCTCAGAGCTTCTCAGATAAGGGCACAAATTATGTGCCCATTTAGTCTCCACCACATTTTCCTCCCACCTCCCTATTGTGTCTGTGTTCCATCCCCATTTCTCAGCATTTTCAGCCCTTTGTGCAAATAATGCTAATATAGCCAAATAATAAAATGAAATCTTCAGGCAATGTGCAGGAAGCCTTCCCTGCTCACACAGAGACTACCACTGCTATTCACGGGAATGGGAGACTTTAATGAGTGTATTTCTAAGACCGTTACTCACATTAATCCTCGATAATAGAAAAATAAAAGTAAAATATATTCTTTCATCAGTCATCTAAATGTCATGATCTAGTGCTTTAATAAAGAAAAGAAGAACTGAAAAGGCTTTATATTTGGAGCAGTGTCAAAACAAGAACTTTCTTCTTCTCATTGAAATTAAGTGTGTTTTTTTTATTCTTTGAATGAACAGCCACTGCATTTCTGTGTCATGCTGTCATTTGCATGAATGACTCTGAACCTAGGAAACTGAAATGTCTGTAAGTTAAGGATCAGCTGCTATGACAAGACTAATGACTTCATTAATAGTACAAGTTCTACAAGGTCATGCCTGTGGCTCTGAAACCATGGAAAGATATTAAAGAAAGATGGACATTACTGGCTGAAGCCACAGGCAGACAGTGCACATATTGAAGCAAGTGGATAATCTGCCTGGATGAGTCCTATAGCTAATTCCAGAACTCATTATCTGCCCTGATATGAGGTTCAGTGTGTAGATGAGGGGATGGGCACCTCTCCCAGAAAAGTGTGTTTGTTAGTATTGGTCAAAAGGTGAGATGCCAGTAGGTGGAATTTAAATATGTGTAATGTTGCTCCATAATTTTGTATTTCCAATAAAACTCTTATTACTGATTGCTTGGCATCCTTTGTTCAACTTTCTACTTGATGAATGTAATAAGATGGGTTGTTAAAAAAATCTCACTGGGTTTTTTTTCACCAAACAGGAATTCTGTTTTCTCTGCACCATTATCTTCTCACTTCTCAGCTCTGTCAGAATGTACTCCTGGGCAGAGCTGTTTTGCCAGGCCAGTCATTAAAAAAGCCCACAACAAACAACCCAAAACATAAACTGAATATGAGTTTGTCTCAAAAATACTGATATTTGGGATACACAAGAACATTGAGGTGTTTGTGCTATTGTGCATAGTCAAATCATGGTTCTATTATTTTTCTTTGCAATTTTAGAGACACACATCAAATATTGTGTAGTTTAAAATGAGAACCAAAGTGCACTTAGCATTAGGTTAAAAGGCATGAGTAGGGTAACCATTTTTTCTTCAATCACAATATTTCATTTAGCTATCTCTGAACTGAATCTGGTGCATCTGGCAAAAAAATGTTTCTTTCAAAAAGTCATCCAAACTTGATTTGAAGATAACAAAACATGATATCATTGCTGGATCTGTACTACAAATGAAGGTCTGATGGTCAAGAAAGATAAAATCAACATTCACAGACATCTGTTCTGGCTTCCCTGTTATGCAATATGTTTTTACGACCAACATGAAAGTACAGCTGAGAACAGAAATAAGATTGCTTTTATTAACTGGTACCTGGTAACCTTTAACTCTCTCTACCGTGCCAGTTGGGGGCTCTGAGAGGATAATTCTCTGCAGAATTTCACAGATATTAGTCTTAGCCTAGACTTTCTCTGGACGGCAAACACACAGAAGGTCAAAACAGGCTTTGATGCATCTGGTTCCCCACCACGCAGATGGCAGGATTCTCTGCCCATCCTTCCAAGCTGAGATCCTTCTCAACTGGAAGTTTTCAGTCCATTGCACTGCAAGGATCATAGGACACTGGAGAGTGGTCTAGCATAGCTGACACCAGCTGGCCTGGCTAAGTTCATGGAGCAATGCCTTCCACAGCGGCTTCTCAGCTCACGCTGTGCCAAGGAGCCTGAATGTGCCTGATGCTCGGCGACCAGCGGAGCTGCAGTGCCACCCTGAATTTTTGGCACTTCCTCCTGCTACAACCTGCTGTCTTGGCTCACGCTGCTGTGGCTTCAGAGGCCACCTCACGCCTCATTAGACCCTCTCAAGATCTTGACTCAGCAGGTGTGGCTTGGAGGTAGGGATAGAGTCATTACTTCCAGAGTCAAATCTGACCCCAGCTTCAGTGCACTCACATTTGCATGTTGCTGTTTGCGCAATAATTGCAAAATGAAAGGGGAGCGGATGACAACAGGATGGTGCCAGGAAAACCCTGGAAATGCCTGCACCTTCTCACCAGCTGCAGTTCATTAACTTACCCACAGCAACTGTGGGGAAGACCGCACAGGAACTGTGTGAATACTAGTGAAGTAATCACTGCATATTATTTTTTTCTGGGAAATCTTCATAGCTGTGGTCTGTAACTTGAAATTGTACATATGCAGGATTCAAGGAATAAAGCTTATTTTTATTTTACATAATTCAGGGTTTTCTTCTGGTCTGGACTTGCAGGTCCTGGCATCTCAGCTCTTTGAAATTCCATCTGCAGAAATCGTGACACTTCTAGTGACACCTTTATCATTTCATAGGCGAGTCTACTTGTTGCTGATTTCACAAATCTGTCAACCATTTTATATCCTGGATTTTGTTTTATCAAGAGAAACTTAGTAAATATGCACTGTCACATTTACAGGAAATCCGTGTGTTTATAAGAAATGCTGAATTCTTGGACATTAAAGCATCTGAAGGATAATCAGTATAAAATCTTAGCATTTTCACAGAATTAAAGAATAATTTAGGTTGGAAGGGACCACAATGGGTCATCTGGTCCAAAATCCGTGCTCAGGCAGGATCATCTTAGAGCACATGGCACAGCAGTGTATCCAGATGGTTCCTGAATATCTTCAGAAAGGGAGACCCCACAGCCTTTCTGAGCAGTCTCTTTTGGGACCTGCCTGGCAATGCAGCCTTGCTATCTGATACCTTAGTCAGTTTTATTACCCCTGCCATACCAGTCGAGGATGACAAAGCACATAGGATCTGTCTGAATGACTAGAAATGTGTAAGATATGACAAAAGGTTGGAAAAAACCTCACCAAAACTGAAAAAAGCTCAGGTATNTTATTGTTATTATTATTATTATTATGGTTGTTGATACGGTAATTGATATTGTGATGATGATGATGATGATGATGAAGAAGAAGAACAAGGAAAAGGAGAGAAAGAAATAAACCCCAAGAGTATGAACTGATGCACAATAAAATTACTGACCACTCACTAACCAACATCCAGCCCATCCCTGCAGCAGCAGCTCCTGGCCAACTCCCCCCAATTTATACATTGACCATGACATTCTGTGGTGTGGAATATCCCCTTGGCCAGTTTGGGTCTCCTGTCCTGGCCATTCTCCTTTCTGGCTTCCTGTGAACCTGCTCATTGGCAGAACACGAGATACTGAAAGTCCTTGAGTCAGGGTAAGCACTGCTCTGCACCAGCCAAGATATGATTTTGTCAACATTATTCTCTTACTCAAGCTAAAATGCAGCACAGCACCAGCTGTTAGGAAGATGAACTCTATCCCAGCTGAAGGCAGAACACAAACTCTGTCATTAACAAGCTTGCCTTTCTTGCAGACCCTCTTTTCAGCAGCAGTTGTAGATATGATCTCTTTCAAGTCATTCTGGTGTTTACAACATAGCACAGATGGTTTTGCATATGCTGTTTAAATGCGTCCACTCCGTGGAGTAATACTTGACCNCTTCAGAAAGGGAGACCCCACAGCCTTTCTGAGCAGTCTCTTTTGGGACCTGCCTGGCAATGCAGCCTTGCTATCTGATACCTTAGTCAGTTTTATTACCCCTGCCATACCAGTCGAGGATGACAAAGCACATAGGATCTGTCTGAATGACTAGAAATGTGTAAGATATGACAAAAGGTTGGAAAAAACCTCACCAAAACTGAAAAAAGCTCAGGTATCATCCATCCTAATCCTTCCACTCTGGTCCTCACTGGTGATAAATCATGTAATTTTTTTGGTAGCCATCTTTTCCATGGAGATCTAGGTGTTATCAATTTCTTGTAAGAAATAGCTGGCCTCAGAAAAAGTATTGGGATGTTCAGCTTAAATATTCTTTTTTCCATTTGGGATGTCCTTACTGTAGTGACAGTCGTGGTTAAATGCCAGATAGAAACAAAGTGCCACAAGCTGCTTACTCATTCCTCACCCACCCCGTGCTGCTGATGGGATGGTAGGATGGGGAGAAGATTCAGAAAATGGAAAAAGCCTGTATTAAGATAAGAAAAGTTAATTAATTGAAATAAATTAATATTATATTAAAAATTATTATTATTATTATTATTATTATTATTATTATTATTATTATTATTATTATTATTATTATGGTTGTTGATACGGTAATTGATATTGTGATGATGATGATGATGATGATGAAGAAGAAGAACAAGGAAAAGGAGAGAAAGAAATAAACCCCAAGAGTATGAACTGATGCACAATAAAATTACTGACCACTCACTAACCAACATCCAGCCCATCCCTGCAGCAGCAGCTCCTGGCCAACTCCCCCCAATTTATACATTGACCATGACATTCTGTGGTGTGGAATATCCCCTTGGCCAGTTTGGGTCTCCTGTCCTGGCCATTCTCCTTTCTGGCTTCCTGTGAACCTGCTCATTGGCAGAACACGAGATACTGAAAGTCCTTGAGTCAGGGTAAGCACTGCTCTGCACCAGCCAAGATATGATTTTGTCAACATTATTCTCTTACTCAAGCTAAAATGCAGCACAGCACCAGCTGTTAGGAAGATGAACTCTATCCCAGCTGAAGGCAGAACACAAACTCTGTCATTAACAAGCTTGCCTTTCTTGCAGACCCTCTTTTCAGCAGCAGTTGTAGATATGATCTCTTTCAAGTCATTCTGGTGTTTACAACATAGCACAGATGGTTTTGCATATGCTGTTTAAATGCGTCCACTCCGTGGAGTAATACTTGACCACCAGATCAAATACTGCAGAGCAGTCACAACTCACAGTTGGGGGCTGCCTTTCTACAGTGAAGTTGCTCTATCTTCATTCCATAATTCTTGGAACAATCCCATAGGCCCCCATGGTTGTAAGACACTATTTTCAGTTTTTTTATCCCGGAGTGTGGCATGAGAACATATCATGATTCTGGAGAACGGAAAATCTGCTTGGATAATGTTAGAGGGCTCTATGTTCAATATTGCAAGTCCCATCCTTAGGAGAGGTTTCTTTGGAGCAATCTGGACCATCCAAGTGTATTTTGTTTCAGCGGGATATTGTTGGTCCCATCTAAAGGAGAGCCTACCACCAGTGGATGCTCAAGAAAACAGGACTTGGCATTGAACCTGGTTATATGACAGTGAAGTTCAAAATCCCTGGCATAGCAGAGCCCATCACTGATCACATCACTAGTGGAGAGTTTGCTTAGCAGCTTCCCTCTGTCGCTTGAGGCCAACTATTTAATTCCTTGTATTGTTGGGATGACAAGGGGTATAAACAGAATTGAGATAACAGAGGAAGTGTGCATGGCACTGGCCTGCAGGTTGACAGGGGTCCCAAGCCATGACCTTGCTGTCACATCAATCCCAAAGTAGGATCCAAAGGTTTAATGCAAATGGAAAGTCCCATAAAACGTGGTCTTATGCCACATAAGCTGCAAGGTGAAGAAGGACCAAAGTTCAAAAAATCTTGACTAAAGTGCTTTTTTTTGAAGAGAAATCTCAAATATGGACTTCCAGATCTGTATTTTAAACAGTCTTTATGACATCCAAGGACAGGGACTGTTGGGGGAAATAAGCAGATTGAGAAAGCAGTGGTGCAGATGGACAAGGCAGTGGTGTAGATGGGCAAAGCAGTGGTGCAGATGGACAAGGCAGTGGTGTAGATGGGCAAAGCAGTGGCGTAGATGGAAAAAAACAGTGGTGTAGATGGGCACTACCATAGACACGAACAAGCAGAATCTTGTGCTGGCTCAGAGCTCACATGTCATGGCACAGGTGTTATTATTCTGTGATTCAATGATCTGCAACTTGTAGCCCTACAGACAGTTTTAACTTATCATCCAACAGTAACCAAAGTGTGCAGCTTCTCCTTTAGGAGTTTGAAACTACTGGCTAATCAACTTCATTTTTCAAAATGTGTGCCAAATTTCTTGTTTCAATTTGTGTGGCTGAAGCCTGCAGTCATTAATTCTTGTTATGCTTTTCTCCACTAGATGAAAGAGTTCTATTTTCTCCTCATTAATGCAAACATTTTGTAATCAGTTCGCCTCTCAGTCATCTTTTGAAAAGCAAAATAGATTCAGTTCTTCAGGTGTCCCACAGGAAGGCATGTACTTCAGTCCTCTAATTATTCTTGTAACAACTTTTTGTATCTGTTCTAGCTTTCCCCAGTCTAACAGCCACATCGGGATTCAGTGCTCCTCTCTTCCTTTCTCCTGTGATGTGTACAGACGTAAAAAATAAAGTTAGTAAATAATTTTAAAAAGGTCTATCTGTTCCTTCTCTATCACTAGACAGTACAAATTCCTACTAATGTATATTACCTATGGCATCCAACTTGAAGTTTCCACTGGCTGACTTCTGCATGAAAATGTCAGAATCAGTGACTTTTCAGGGTATAATTCTACCTTCCTGTGCTCTGGCTTTCATTCTTCTTCCTAGATTGGCATTTGGATGTAATGAGATTCTTTTTGTCTGTTTGGATGGGTGTAGGTTAGCCAGAGATAGAAACTGTTCCATGTGACATCTTCAGCCTCACAGTTATATATCATTCAGGCAAGCTTTAGGGCACCTGGAGACTATAGTATAATTTTAAAGAAACACTTAACTTCAAGTGGAATTATGCTGGAGTGAATGGGAAGGGCAAGGAAACACATCTTTCTCCATTTCTGCTTCATTAGAGTGTGAATATCTCTGCATGACTGAGAGCTAGGAAGGACTGAAACAGTGGTCAACCTCATGGTTTTCATAGTGGTCCTTGTTTAATACTGATCTCTTTTCAGGACCATTCTTCTGCCTCTCTCCCCCTCTCCAAACTTTCACCATGTCTTGCAAATATCCAATTATTACCAATGAAATAAGGCACTGTGTAGGTCACAGATAATAAATCACTATGGTTCACAGGAAAAGGAAAAAAATCTGTGCATGAAACCAGGAATTTTAATATAGAATAGGAATAAAAAATATTTGACAGATTCAGGTCTTGTAGTGACAGAAGAAGGGATTCATTAGAAAGGTTATAAGGCACCACTGGGATGCATCTCTATGAGAAAAAGTGAACTAAAACAATGGTTTTCTTTGATTCTATGCAAAATCGATAACCAAATAAATTAGTAAAATGCAAAGGTCATTTATTTAATTTTTATGTCTTTATTTTTTTATGGAAAAATCCTGGAGTTTCATGCTTTCTTCTGCTGTCACACATATATTCTAATGACATTTTAGGTTTTACTGCAGTGCAGCATGAATTCTTCTGCCTACGTGTGTTCAGCAACAAATACAAAACAGGCCAGATCCGCAGTAAAACCACTCTCCCAACCATATTTGACTCTTGTATTTACAGCAGAATTTCATTCAAAGCAAGCAGGCTCACTGAATCTAATTTTCTCATATCACTTGGAGAATATAATGCTCCAGTGTTCACATTTTGAGGAAAACAGATTTCAAAGATTTTCTAGCACAGATCAACCCACATATTTAAATGGTACAATTGAATAATGGAATAGTTAAGCCAGTTCAGATGCAAAAAAGTTTGCAGTAAGCTTTGCAGAGGGTAGGCTCACACAAGCACATTCACAAATACAAATTATTTTCTGCGTTGACCAAATTTTGTTTCTGTAGATTTACGGTAAATCTTAAATATTTCTCTAGGGCTCTTTGATTTCAAGAGAGAGGAAATAAATAGAGAAATGAAATCTCTTTAGCACTGCTGTTTCCTCTCTGTATGCAGCTCCAAATCTTTTGTTTGCTTTATGACCGTAGTTACTTGTGTCACTGACATAAATCCCAGCTGCACCAAGAGCACCAAGAGCTGAATAATTCTGCCTGTAAGACCTCCTAGCCTCACCAGACTGAAGTAGGCAGTACAGTGCCAATAATTAACCTTGGCTATGTAATATCCTTAGGAAGCTGGGTTATAATGGCATTGCCACGATGATGTGGAAGTTAACAACATAACATGAAGAGCTGACATGAAAAAGGGCCAATAGATTAATAATTTAGCCTTTTTTCCACCTGTAGTAGCTGACATAATGAAAGATCATCTTTCTGCCAGCCTTGTCAAACTTATATATACCTCTAGATGAAAGAACAGCACAATCAATAAATACTTTCCAGTGAATTTGGTCTATTATTTAAAAATCTTTTATTGTTGCTGGGTTTCCATCCTTGTTTCATATTGGAGAACTGCTCGTTCTTACACTCATTCCACAAAAGCTATAGGATGGTTTTATGAGGAATAATCGACTGAAGGTGAGAGCATTAATGGTTCAAAAGTTGGTTCAATGGTTCAAGTACAAGACATGTTTTTTTTCTTTTGTTCTGACAGGAGAACTTGTCCAGAATTTCATAAGCCAGCTAACAGTCTCCTTGCAGGCATGTCTGGTAAGGTTTAATGGTCTTTGTTAGGACTGTCTTTCATTTCCTCCAAAGTTTTCTACTCGTAGTAAATGTTTTGTTGTTATTATAAAGCAGCAGTTGGATTTTGTTTTCGTCTAGAAGACAAAGAAAGGAAACAAATGGAAGCAGTAGGAATGCTAATCTTCATTTTCAATTCCCATTTCCTATTGTATTTATTGTATATGTGAAAGAACTCAAGCTATTCACTTGCACTTTTAAAACAGGGCAAGAAGAGAAATGTTTGTTTTCTGGTTTGGAGCTTGAAAGAGAGCTAAAAATTAGTTTTTCATTAAATCCTTGGTTTTGCTCCACACTTCCTGTGTGACCCTGGAAAGCTGCTGTAGGGTGTAGGAGGTGAATGAGTAATGACAGACTTGACTCATATCAGTGAGGCTGACCTCCAACTTCATGGAGAGTGTGCCACCAGGTCCTTGACCTTTGCAGAGCTTACTGGGTGAATGGTCATGATCCTGCAAAGGAGCCATAAAGAAAAATAGTCTGTACCTAAAGAAAATTGTTCATTTCCTGTTGCGATAAGAAGCGACACAGAGTCCTCAGGCAGGTGCAAAAGGGAGCTCGATTATTCCAAAAAACAGGCCTTTTTAAGCAATTAGGTTTTTATCAGCTGCATGCTTTTAAAATACAACAAACATAATTTAACCAACCACCATAAACCACGATGTAAACATGTGATGGTTGTAGAATTTGTTTTCTACAGTTATGTAACTTGTTTTCCACCTCTATTCCAGCTGAGTCCTTACCCAGAATCCTTTTCTACTGAGCCGAAGTAACAGGAGAAGGCCATGATTTTACAAAGGCAAAAAGGGCTTCATTTTATAAGGTTTTACCTATATGCAACATCTCCCCTTTTCTTCGTTTTTTATGACAAGGGTTCATGTACCCTAATGCCAAAACAGTCTGCACCTGTAAAGCCATTATCTTATTGATACTATTACTGGTCACCTGCTGAACACAGGATAAGATACATGGAATACAGATCACAATCAATAAAAACCCATCAAGAACAACCATGCTACTGACAGAGACCCACAGCACAGGAAAACAAAAAGATAGTGTCCAATGTCCCCAGAGAGAGAGCTGCTTCTTCTGCACTTGGAAGTAAATGGCTACAGTTCCAAAGTTCTTATGTCTGGAGCTCAGGGGCTGTTCTGTTTAGGCAGGAGGGAGTCCATTAGCTGGAAATGCTGACTTTAACATTACCAAATGTCCTTCTGGAAGCATGGAACAGGGAATAACTGAAGAAGGTCAGCAGGAACACAATAACGTGACGGTGGGTGCAGTGGGACACAAGGCCTCTGTTGGAAGGCTGTCTCCATAAGCCTCCAGGCACAGCCATGTTCCTGGCAGCCCTACCCCTGCTCCTGCCTTGGCTACGAGGGCTGGATGGTCAGTAGGTCATTTTTCCTTTCACTGGGCCTTGTCTTCTCAGAGGTGATCGATGTTTGTCCAGACAAGCAGGCAACCACTTTAGACCTGTTGGCAATAAAACACATACGTACCTTCTCCCCTAGGTTAGTAGATCAGCTAGGCCATTGCACACCCAATTGTGGATTCCTACGTAAAACCTTTTAGAAATTGGTTTTGCACACACAAATCTTCAGAGCAGTATCGTTCTGCTGGAGATCAAAATTAATGATCTGCTTTCAAAAACTTTAGTGTAAATATTGCATTACCTAAACGTTCCTGAGGAGCCATATTCCCCCTTCTTTGTTTTTTTGATAACATGCGCGTCTCTTACTATGAACATGAAGGCAACAGAAAAGCAAGAAAATACCATCACCCAGATGCTGAAGTAGCTGGGGAGCCCTGTTTCACAATGAGCACCTGGAGAAATCTTCCTGGGCAAGGCTTCCAAGTTTACCTTGAAACAGGGTCCAGCTTTTATAAGCCCAAATCGGCAAGTCAAAGTGACTCAATTGCATCTTTAGTGCAGAAACACCTGGGGCTGTAGGCATACCTCCAACCAGCTAGGGCCAGGGCTTGGCCAGAGCCAAGGCCTTAACTGGAAGGGTTTTCCTAATATATCCTACAAAAAAGTCTCTATTAATAGCAGTTGGGAAAGTTTCTTAAAATGATACATGTCTTTCAGAGAGCTACACAATGGTATGTGAAAATCTGTAAAGCAGCCGGCTTTGTCATTTATCTTTAGCTAAGTAGTCATGAACAAACTGCATGATACCATGGTATCATGGTACCATGAACAAACTGCAAACAGCCAAAGAAATGCATATGTGTAACATCAAATAATATCTTCTGGATAATGCCCTTTATAATACGTCTGTGAATTCACAATATGACATTAAGAACATATTCAGAATCGTTAATACAGCAACAGTAACTGATATATTTTATTTCTCCACACATCTATGTATATATGACAACAAAGCAAAAGAAAAGCAAGAAAGAAAGCACTAAACAGCTTACAGTCAATAATATCCATAACTTAGAATTGTTACTCATTCTTCTGTGCTACCTATGAAAGATAAAACAGCAAAGATTGTTATGAAAAATTATCTTAAGTGACCAATGCAGAACACTTATACCCATAGAATTTTCAATGAATTTGAGGATCTAACAAACCGCATCCTCACATATTTTTACTACTTATTATCTTATATTCTTAAACAGTTGCTTACCAATTCTTCATCATAATTGTTTCAATAGGTTCAATTTTACCTCTATGACAAATGTCTTTATCTGTAAATGTGATCTGTATCTTTCAATTTAAATGAGCATATTTCAGCAGAACTTAAAGTTAACTTCACTCAAACTTAACATCACTTAAACGTAACAGAAAGTAAACAGAACTTAAAGTTAACATCACTGAAACTGAACAGAAATTAATCTTAAAAGAACTTAACAGAATTTAAAATAACAGAACTTAAACTGAACACAATTAAACTCAACTTTGCTTAAACTTAACAACACTTAAACTAGACAGAAATTAAACTCAACAGAATTTAACCTTAACAGAACTTAAATGTAACAGAAATTAAAATCAATGGAACTTAAACCTAGCATCACCTAAATTTAACAACACTTAAACTTAACAGAGCTTAGCCTTAACAACAGTTTAACTTTACAAAACTTAAACTTAGCAGAACTTAAAATTAACATCACTTAAATATAACAAAACTAAAGTCAGAGTTGAGAGTGTTCCTTTAAAAGTTTCAGATGCAACAGAAATTAACTCATCTTGATTCCATTGTTACAAGAAAGCTACCAAAAATTTGTCATACAACAGTTAAACATCAATGAACAATATGCAAGAAAACAACTGATTAGTAAATGAAATAGCAGCAACATGGATTTACTGGAGAGATTATAAAGGTGTGGCAAATACGTTGTGATTTTACATAATTTAGTTGTGATAATAGCTTGTGGTAACTATAAACATTATTGAAAATATCTATTCACAGTCAGGAATTTTCTGCTATAAGCACAATTTTACAGGATTTTCCAATTTGCAGCTGTACTCAGAAAAAAAAAAGACAACATTGTATGTGTTTCGGTACTTTTCTGGTATAAGCATAAGTTTGCCAGGGTTTTTTAAGGGGCAGCTTTACTCAGAATTGCACTTAAAGCCTGCTCTATTCACAGATGATAAGACAGACCTTCGTGATTGTCAGTACAATAGATTTGACCTTGGACTACTAAAGGGAATGGGATATGACTATGTAAGGATAAAACATCAAGAACTGCCCTGAGTTCTGCACATGTAACTCTCTTAGGTCAGTGGGTGTATAAGACTGACACATATATATAAACGGCCATAAAGCCATGGTTTCAGATGATTCTAAAGGAGTGTGCAACTGTTTATTCCACTGTTTTCCTTTTTCAATATGAATAGAGAATATTAGAAACTCAGGAACTGAGCAAATAACACATAGTCATTGGGCAACTCTGTTTTGTAAGGTGGTGTCACTTTTAGTCACTTTTCATCACTTTTCTGGTCCATCACTGTAGTTAAACTGTTTTGATATCAAGTCCAATTTCAATTTATAGGTGGCAAGGAAGAATAACTACACTTGAACCACTAAATAGCTGTACCTATTTGAAAAGCTGTCANTGAACCACTAAATAGCTGTACCTATTTGAAA